>WAAF01006470.1:25593-50722 GCA_013400475.1 Tricholaema leucomelas | reverse complement strand
TTAATTTTACCTTTAATTATTTTATTTCTCATTTCATTTCATTCCATTTCCCTTTCAAAACCGTTTTCTTGTCTCTCTTTCAGTTCAGTTTCCTTTCTTCCCTGAACCACCAATTTTCTCCACGTGGATTCACAGGGTGGGACCAGGCTGGCAGCTCAGAGCTCTTCCAAGGGGCTGCAGTTTGCTCCTCTTTGCTTCCCCCTCCCCTCTCTGGGGGCGGCAGCTGCCACCTCATCTGTCTGGGGCTTTGTTATGACTCTGGGCTGGCAGATGCCACACTCAGCAGCCTCTCACTCTTGCCTAATGGAAGAGCCTTTAATCTCCTTGTGTGTGTCCCTCCATCACCCAGCGCCGCAGCCTCCAGCATCCTCCTCCCACGGCAGGATGTTCTCCCTCCACCAGAGGCAGCAGGGAGGCTTCCCCATTTCCCACTCCCTCCGTGGCTCCATGCCCAGCCAAACTGGGATGGAGGTTGGGAGCCTGGGAGGACTCACAGACACCAGATTTACCCCTGTCAGCCTCGCCTCGGGGTGCCAGCCCCTGGAAAGAGATGGAGAGAGGGAAATGGGAAGTGGAGGGAGGTGGTTGGAGCTGGTGGACGGCACTGGGATAATGATGCTGGGTTGGGAAAAAATGAGGTGTGAAATCCTGGGTCGTGCTGCAGTGAGTCCTGCCTCTTCTTTGGACACCAGGAGGAAGTTCTTGGGATGTTAGGAGGAAGTTTTTTTGCCATGAGGGTGGTGGAACAGGTTGCTGAGGGAGGTGGTGGAGAAATATCCCAACCCTGGAGACATTCACGGTCAGGACAAGGGGGGGATGGTTTGAAGCTGAGGGAGAGCAGGGTTAGACTGGGTCTGAAGAAGAACTTCTTCAGCAGGAAGGTGGTGAGACTCTGGAATAGGGAGGCTGTGGATACCCCCTCCTTGGAGCTGTTTATGGCCAGCTTGGATGAAGCCTTGAGCAACCCAACCCAGCCAAGAGCTGTCCCTGCCCATAGCAGGGGTAGATTGCAGCAGATGCTCTCTGAGGTCCCTTCCAACCTGAGCCACCCTAAGACTCCTTAACTAAATCAACTTTTCAATTGAATAGGATTGAAGGAGGTTGTTGTTTCCTCCCCCTCCCCCCCTCCTCTCCCCTCATAGATCCATCAAGTTAAAAGTGAATTCAGTTCCTCCCCCCCATAAAAATTCCAAACGTTGCTTTTGTGCCTTTTGCTTCCACTCCCAGCCCTGAGCCCTGCGGTGCTGAAGGAGAGCCATGAATAAAAGCCTAATAATCACCCCCCTAAACCCAGCATCTTCCACCACCACCCAGCATTCAAACAGCCAAATGAATTGTTTGTTAGGCAAGGAAGGACCAGGAGAGTTTTGCATGGAAATTGGAGCTCTGCTGAGAGAAATGGGACAGTTGCCATGAAAAGGAACTTCAGCAGCATTTGAATGCCTCCAAGCTCCCCTTCAGGAAGCGAATCGAGAAAGCAGCAGTGCAAAACAAGGCTCAGATGGGTTGATTGCCAACCAGATGATGATAGCAATCCTCCTGGGAAATGGAGGATTTCAATCACTTTTTAGTTGAATCAACCCACCCAAAGCTCTGGGGGTGCTGGGGTCTATGTTGGGATCACCACCCAGAAAGCTTCTGTGGGCAGCAGGACAAGGGAGCCAGCGCTGTGCCTGGAGACAGGTGTGGATGTGTTGGGTAGCAGAGCCCTGCAAAGGGACCTGGCCAGGCTGGATGGGTGGGCAGAGGCCAAGGGGATGAGACTGAAGAAGGCCAAGTGCAGGGTTCTACACTTTGGCCACAACAACCCCAAGCAGCACTACAGGCTGGGGACAGAGTGGCTGAGAGCAGCCAGGCAGAGAGGGCCCTGGGGGTGCTGGCAGAGAGGAGCTGAAGAGGAGGCAGCAGTGCCCAGGTGGGCAGCAGAGCCAATGGCATCCTGGGCTGGCTCAGGAGCAGTGTGGGCAGCAGGACAAGGGAGGTTCTTCTNCAGGGCAGGTTCAGGCTGGATGTGAGGAGGAAGTTGCTGGCAGAGAGAGTGATTGGCATTGGGATGGGCTGCCCAGGGAGGTGGTGGAGTGCCCATGGCTGGAGGTGTTTAAGAGGAGGCTGCATGAGGCACTTGTTGCCAGGGGTTGGTTAATTACAAGGTGTTAGGTGATAGGTTGGACTGGATGATCTCAGAGGTCATCTGAGTGGTTCATCTCCTCAGGTGCCATGTTTCTGAACACCTTCAGGGCTGGTGACTCCCCCCAGAGCTCCCTGCCCCATTTTGATGCTGGACATCACTGGATTGCAACTCCTGTAACGCTAGGGAAGGTCCTTGCTGGCGCTGGAGGCAGGCGGTGGGAGGCAGCTACACTTCCCCTCTTTGTTAGGCTCCTCCATCTCCAACTCCCAGCTCACTTCTCCCACTTCCCTTTCATCTTGGCTCAGCTCTGAGTTCTTCTCTTTTATTCCTTTCTTTTTTAGTTTCATTTCCTTGCTTCCTACCTGTGAGTCCTTGTTAGAGAAGTCAAACCAACAGGTCACAACATGATCAAAGCAGGTTCCCTGCTAAATCCTCCCCTCGGGCTCACTTCTCCTCTCGTTTTACACCGACCAAATGCCTTTGCCTCCCCTGGAGTCCTCTCGATTTCCATCACAGACCTTGGATTAGGGAGAGAAATGTTGATATTTTTAAGATATTTCTTTCTTTATTTCCCTGAGAGCAACACAAGATGCATCTGGACACAGCCAGCCTGGCTCTGCTAGTTGAAATCAGTCAGGAGGAGAGCAGGGAACAGCTTCGAAAGGGAGTCACAGAGCTTCCCCTCCCCCGGCGCTGATGTGGTGAGGGCAACCCAACCTCCTTCGTGGAGGTGGTTAGAGCCAAATCAAGGTGCTTGGTGATGCTTTGCTACCAAATGAATGTGCTGGAGCAGCTGCCAGGCTGGAGACAGACAGATTGGTTAGGGGAAATAAAACCTAACACCACCACCCCCCAAACCACCACCAAACCCCCTCTGAAAGGAGGAGTTTGTTGCAGCCAGCTCTGAGGCCCCCAGTAGAAGGGTAAGGAGAGGGTCCAGGGGAGGCAATGAATCATAGAATGGTTTGGGTTGGAAGGGACCCCCAAAGGTCATCCAGTCCCAACCCTCTCTGCAGTCAGTAGGAGCATCTTCATCTAGATCAGGTTGCCCAGAGCCCTGTTGAGCCTCACCTTGAATATCTCCAGGGATGGAGCCTCAACCACCCCTCTGGGCAACCTGTTCCAGTGTTCCAGCAGCCTCCTGGTGCAGAACTTGTTCCTCCTCACACCCATCACCCCCAGCATGTGGTCCTCACCCCAAAGAGTTCATCTGCCCATGAGCACAGGGTGTTGTGGCTGGGCAAACCCCTCCCTCCCCAAGCACAAGAGCTTCTCTGTCCTAACCTTGCCCCATCCAGGCTTGGCTTCAACACCTTCAGCCATGGGCACTCCACCACCTCCCTGGGCAATGCCAATCACTCTCTCTGCCAACAACTTCCTCTTAACATCCAGCCTGATCCTACCCTGACACAGCTTGAGGCTGTGTCCCCTTCTTCTGGCCCTGGGGGCCTGGCAGCAGAGCCCGACCCCACCTGGCTACAGCCTCCCTGCAGGTAGTTGTAGAGGCCTGATCTCTGGGTTGAGGAGGCAGCAGAAGGTCTCAGCCTGAGCTGCTCTCCAATGAGCAGGGAGGTGGCAGCAGGTTAGGTGGTCCAAGAGATGTTGAACAGGTGCAGGCAGGTGGTGGAGCCCTGGAGGGGTTCAAGAACTGTGTGGGCATGGCAGTGGGGGACATGACTTAGTGGGCATGGGGGTGTTGGGCTGATGGCTGGACAGGATGATCCCAAAGAGCTTTTCCAACTGAAATGATGACACAGTTCTGGGATTCCATGGTTCTGGGATTCCAGGACTCCATGATTCTGTGATGTCAGGAGTCTATGTTTCTATGGTTTCACTATTCTGTCATTCTATGATTCCATGACTCCAAGATTCCATCATTCTATGACTCTATGATTCCATCATTCTGATTCCATGCTTCTATAAATCCATTATTCCATGATTTTATGAGTCCATGATTCAGTAATTTTATGATCCTATGATTCCATTATTCCATGCTTCTATCATTCCATGATTCCATGACTCTATGACTCTATGATTCTATGATCCTATGCTTCCACAATTCTTTGCTTCTATGATTGCCTTCACAGCTCCGTGATTCCATGACTGTGACTCCACAACTCCATGATTCCATGACTCTGTGCCTCCTTAGCTCCATGGTTCCATGACTCTGTGACTCCACAACTCCATGATTCCATGACTCTGTGCCTCCTTAGCTCCATGGTTCCATGACTCTGTGCCTCCTTAGCTCCACGATTCCATGACTCTGTGCCTCCTTAGCTCCATGATTCCATGCCTCTATGCCCTTCCTGCTCCCCTCTCAGCCCAGGTGGCTGTTGCCTGCCAGCATCCCTCTTCCTCTTCCTCCCCCTTTCCCCTTCATTTAGAACACAAATTGGGCTCTCCAGGGGAAGTTGTTCTTCAGGTGAAAGGCAGCTCAGCAATTCCAGGAGAGAAACGAAGTAACAATGCAAATCCTCAGGGAAATCATCTCATTTTTCCAGCCCTTCTCACTTGGCTTCTTGTCTGCAAAGGGTGGGGGGGGAGAAACCTGATTGATGCCATCAGCCATTAGACAAATGTGGAGGTGAGGTCAGGCTTGGGCATTCCTCATCTCTTCAGAGATCCCTTGGGCAAGGTGGAGTCAAAGCATTTCAAATGGTAGAGGTCAGGAGAGTGACAGTGGAAGAGGCAAAAGAGCAGAGCCTGCTGCCTCCTCCAGGAGGGCTGACACCAATCCATCTTCATCTGCCCCTTGTTTCCGCTTGAAAAATCACCTCTCAGCTGCTCCATTCCCTTCCTCACCCTCCTCTCTCCTCAGATCCCTGCCACTTTCCACCCTGACCGAGCAGAGTCGTTTGTGTCAAGGCTGAGGATGATGTGAGAAGGAGTTTTGATAGGAATAAAAAGGGCTGTGGCTGCCTGATGAGCTTCAGCCAACAGGTGTCTGATGGCTCCGGAGCCTTGCTGAGCTCCTGGAAAGGAAAATCACATCTGGCCTCTGGGAATCCTCCCAGGGGAATGCAATTGGTGGGGATGGAGGAGACCTTTGAGATCGTTGAGCCCAGCTGCTCACCCAGAGCTCACCATCCCCCCACTGCAGCCAGCCACTGCCTCCAGACCACAGCCCTCAGCACCACATCCAGGTGTCCTTCAAACACCTCCAGGGATGACGACTCCAGCACCTCCCTGGGCAGCCTCTCCCAAAGCCTGAGGACCTTTGCTAGGGAGAAATTGTTCCTAATATCCAACTTGAACCTGCCCTGCTGCAACCTGAGGCTGTTTCCTCTCCTCCTGACACTTGTTGCATCTGAGAAGAGACCAAACCTCACCTGACTCAAACCTCCTTTGAGGGAGTTGCAGAGGGTGATGAGATCTCCTCTCAGGGTCCTCTTCTGAAGACTGAATAAGCTCAGGTCCCTCAGACACTTGTCCTAAGTCTTGTGGCAGCCATTCCAGTGCCCCCTGCTCCAGCAGGCCACCCACAGCAGCACCCTCACAACAAACAACTCCTCCTGCTCCTCCTGGGGTCCAGTTTGTGCCCCTTGTGCTGTCCCTGGGCAGCACTGAGCAGAGTCTGGCCCCAGCCTCTTGCCCCCCACCCTTTATCTCTTGCTGAGCATTGCTCAGATGCCCTCTGGGGCTGCTCTTCTGCAAGCTCTCAGCCTCTGCTCCTCTCAGAGCTGCTCCAGGCCCCTCAGCAGCTCTGCAGCCTCCCCTGGACTCTCTCCAGTAGTTCCTTGTCCCTCTTGAACTGGGGGATCTCAGAGCTGGACACAATGCTCTGGGTGTATCCTGACTAGGGCAAAGTAGAGGGGGAAGAAGACCCTCCCTTGACCTGCTGGCCACACTGCCCCCCAGGAGCCCTTTGTCCTTTGTGCCCACGAGGGCACTGCTGGCTCCTCTGCAGCTCCTCTCTCCCAGCACCCTGAGGTCCCTCTCTGTCTGACTGCTCTCAGCCACTTTGTCCCCAGCCTGTAGTGCTGCTTGGGGCAGATAGAATCATAGAATGGTTTAGGTTGGAAGGGACCTCAAGGATCATCCAGTTCCAAACCCCTGCCATAGGCAGGGACACCTCCCACTAGAACAGGTCACTCAAGACCTCATCCAATCTGGTCCTGAACACCTCCAGAGAGGTTGTGGAGCACAGAAGCACAGAATGTGACCTTTGGAAACCCAGGGAGGGATCATTGAGTCCAATCCCCCTGCCAGAGCAGGACCACACAAACCCATCCTAGGTCACAGAGGAACTCATGGGATGAGTTGAGAGGCTGGAATGGGTTACCCAGGGAGGTGGTTGAGGCCCCCATGGCTGGAGGTGTTTAAGGCCAGGCTGGCTGAGGCTGTGGGCAGCCTGCTCTAGGGTAGGGTGTCCCTGGGCATGGCAGGGGAGTTGGAACTGGCTGCTCCTTGTGGCTCCTTCCAGCCCTGCCTGATTCTATGAGTCTGTGATTCATCCAGACAGACCTTGGAACTCTCTCCAGAGGAGACTCCACAACCTCCCCGGGGAGCTCAACCTCCTAAACGCTCAATATTTAACCCAGTGCCCCCTGAGGAGCTCTGGTGGAACCTCCCAAGGTGTCCATCTGCTCTTAGTTTCTCCATCAAGCTCTTTGAGGAACACCACCGAGGGCCAGCCCCAGGCGGCGTCGCCGCTGGAACCCAACTCCGCCGAGCCTCAGCATCTCAACTTCCTTCCCCTCTCCCATCTGCCTGAGCCGAGCCACCCGTGGCAAAAAGAAATGGATGAGGCCTTTCAAACCCTCTCCAGGCGCCTGGAAAATGAGGCAGTCCACTTAACAAGGGCCGCTGACCACCCCCGGTTGGGGCACACAGGAGCCGTAAGAGCGGAGGGGGAAGAAAGCAGCCGAGCGGAGGTGTCCCGAAGCGCCTGCGCCCCAGCGCCCTGCCCGCGGACAGGAAAGGACAGGTCCTTTGTAACCGCCGATGGCAGCTAATGGGGATAAATCCCTCACTTGTGCTGCATTAGCTTTAATGTTTTCATCCCGGGATGATTTAGCTTTTCCCTTTTCACCTTGTAAATCATCTCGGGCCGGTAGCACAGCAGGTCGGCTGCCTGACAGCGTCTGGCGTTTGGAGGAGAGGAATAGCAGGGGAAGGACTTGCACCAAGGAAGGATTTATGGATTTCAGGCATTGCCCNTTTCTTTCCCTCTTTTTTCTTTCCCTCTTTTTTCTTTCCCTCTTTTTTCTTTCCCTCTTTTTTCTTTCCCTCTTTTTTTCTTCCTCTCTTTTTCCTTTCCCTCTTTTTCCTTTCCCTCTTTTTTCTTTCTCCATTTTTTCCCCTCTTTTTCCCTCTTTTCTTTTCAGCCTTTTTTTCTTGCCCTCTTTTCCCCCTCTTTTTTCTTGTCCTCTTTTTTCCCTCTTTTTCTTGCCCTCTTTTTTCCTCTTTTACCTCTTTTTTCCCAGTTTTTTCCCTCTTTTTTCCCCCCTCTTTTTTCTCTCTTTATTTTTCCCTCTTTTTTCTTTCCCATTTTTTTCCTCTTTTCTTTTGCCTCCTTTTCCTCCTTTCCCCCTTTTTTTCCCTTTCCCTCTTTTTCCTTCCCCCCCCCCTTTTTTCTTTCCCTCTTTTTTCTTTCTCTTTTTTCTTTCCCTTTTTTCTTTCCCTCTTTTTTCTTTCTTTTTTTCTTTCCCTTTTTAAAATTTATTCTCCTTCTTTTTCCCCTCTTTTTTTCTTTCCCTCCTTTTTCCTCTTTTCTTTTACCTCTTTGCCCCCCACCCCCCTTTTTTTTCCTTTCCCTCTTTTTTCTTTCCCTCTTTTTTCCTCTTTTTTTCCCCTCTGGCATAGAACAAGCAGCAATGGATGGAAGCTGCAGCACAGGAGGTTCCAGCTCAACACAAGGGGGAACTTCTTTCATGTAAGGGTCCCAGAGCCTGGCACAGGCTGCCCAGAGAGGTTGTGGAGTCTCCTTCTCTGGAGCCTTTCCAGGCCTGTCTGGATGTGTTCCTGTGTGCCCTGAGCTAGATTGTGTGGTCCTGCTCTGGCAGGGGGGTTAGACTTGAGGAGCTCTTTGGGTCCCTTCCAACCCCTAACATCTGTGATCCTATGAGCCTGTGACCTTAAATTCGTCTGAGAGGGACACATTTGTGCTCTCCCACACACACAGCCCCTCTCTGGTCACTGCCAGCAGGGATGTGGCTGTGTTTGGATGCTCTCAGTGCTCCCTTCCAAACCTGGCATCTCCCCCAGGATTCACCTCTGCATAAGGCTCAGGTCACCAACCTAACACAGACCTGCCACAGAATGGTGGAGGTTGGAAGGGACCTCTGGAGCTCAGCCAGTCCAAGCTCCCCTCCTCCAGCAGGGCACCCACAGCAGCTTGCCCAGCAGCACAGTGCCCAGGTGGGGTTGGAAGCTCTGCAGAGAAGGAGACTCCACAACCTCTCTGGGCAGCCTGCTCCAGGCCTCCAGCACCCTCACACCAAACAAGTTCCTCCTCCTACTCACATGGAACCTCCTGGGGTCCAGATTGTGCCCATTGCCCCTTGTCCTGTCCCTGGGCAGCACTGAGCAGAGTCTGGCCCCAGCCCAGAACTGGACACAATACTCTGGGTGCAGCCTCACTAGGGCAGAGTCGAGGGGAGCAGAACCTTTCTTGACATTCTGGCCACATTCTTCCTGCCCCCCAGGAGCCTTTTGTCCTTCTTGGCCATGAGGCCACATTGCTGGCTCCTGGTGACCTCTTTGTCCAGCAGCACTCCCAGATCCTTCTCCATGGAGCTGCTTCCCAGCAGGTCACCCCCTCACCTGTGCTGGTGCAAGAGGTTGTCCATCCCTAGGTGTAGGACCTTCCACCTGCCCTTGCTGACCAGCACAAGGTTCCCTCTGCCCAACTCTCCAGCCTGGCCAGGTCTCAGTGCTTGGCAGCACAGCCAGAGGGAAGCCCATGGCCAGCCAGCCCCATCTGAGCAGGGATCCAGGCTGAGAAGGACACCCAGTTTCCATGGCAACTCCCCAAATCCAGTTGCTGCTGCAGAGTTGGGTTTATTTTCCCTCCCCTCCTCTCTCTTAGCCCTTGGCTAATGAGCTGTGTGAGGAGATACTGAGATGCAGTGGGGTTGAGTTTGCAAATTACAGACTTGATGAGTTGGAAGGAAACTTTTGTTCCAAAGGCTCAGCTTCCCCTCTGGATTTTCCTTCTCTTCTGCTTGTTTGTTTTTCTTTCTTTCTTTCCCTTCATTTGGGCTCCCTTCAAAGCTGCTGTTGGATTTTCCAGATGGAGTTAAAAACCAAACCCCACCCCAAGCAACCACTAATAAAACAGAGGAGGATTTCCTCTCCCCCCCACCCCTTCCCTTCTCAGGCTAAATCCCAGCCCAATCCAAAGTTCTCCACCCACTGCCTCTTCTCTTCTTTGCTTATCCACCATAAGCCACAGTTGTGGAATCCTCTGGGAATCCTGGAGGACACCAGCAACAAGCCACAGAATCACAGAATCATTAATGCTGGAAAAGACCTCAAAGGTCATCAACTCCAACAATCAACCCAACATCTCCATGCCCACTAATCCATGTCCCCAAGTTCCTTCTTGAATGCCTCCAGGGATGGGGACTCCATCACCTCTCTGGGCAGTTCCAGTCTCTGACCACTCTTGCAGCAAAGAAATTGTTCCTCATGCCCAACCTAAACCTCTCCTGGTGCAGCCTGAGGCCATTTCCTCTCATTCTATCAACTGATAGTAGAGAGCAGAGCCCAGCCCCAGCTCCCTCCAACCTCCTGTCAGTGAGCTGTAGATAGCCAAAAGTCTCCCCTCAGCCTCCTCTTCTCCAGGCTGCACCCCCCCAGCTCCCTCAGCTGCTCCTCCCCAACCCTGTTCTCCAGACCCTTCCCCAGCTTTGTTGCCCTTCTCTGGACCCACTCCAGCCCCTTGATGCCCTTCTTGGAGTGAGGTGCCCAAAACTGAAGCCAGGATTTGAGGTGCCATGTACAGAGGCATGGTTCCTGCTGTGGTCCTGCTGGTCACACTACTGCTGATCATGAGGTGACAAAGCCAAGATGCTCTCAAGATCCTCCTGATCTGGGCAGAAGCTGACAGGTTCCTTATGGGAGGCATCAGATCCCAAAAGGAGGTGGACAGCTTGAGGAGGGCAGACTGAGACTGGAGATGAGGAAGAAATTCTTCACAGTGAGTGTGGTGCAGCTTACCCAGGGGGGCTGTGGATGCCTCCTCCCTGGAGGGGTTCAAGGACAGGTTGGATGAGGTCTTAGGCTCGTGGGAGGTGTCCCTGCCCCTGGCAGGGGGTTGGAACTGGCTGTTCTTTAAGATCCCTTCCTCTCCAAGATCCCTTTCTCCTTAAGATCCCTTCTTCTTTAATATCCCTTCCTCTTCAAGATCTCTTTCTCTTTAAGATCTCTTTCTCTTTAAGATCCCTTCTTCAAGATCCCTTCCTCTTCAAGATCTCTTTCTCTTTAAGATCCCTTCCTCTTTAAGTTCTCTTCCTCTTTAAGTTCCCTTCCAACCCAAACCATTCCATGAAGGAAGCCCAGGGAGGTATCTGAGGCCCCATCCCTGGAGCTACTCCAGGTCAGACTGGACAAGGCTCTGAGCAATCTGCTCTAGCCAAGGAAGTCCCTGCTGACTGCAGGGGGGGGTGGGTTGGAGTGGGTCACCTCTGAAGGTCACTTCCAACCCAAACCATTCTCTGACCCTCTGAGAACAAACAGCTCCTTGTTGTTTTTGTTCCATCAGAGACTTGGCTGTGGCCAGACTCACACAACCTCCACTCTGCAGCAGCTCAGTCGCAGCAGCCACGTCCCGGAGCCGTCTGCTGCGGCAGTCCTTGGCAGTGGGTGGCATCTCCAGGAGCTCCCAGCAGTTCCTGAGCCTGTCTGGCTTTGGAAGCCCACGGGAGGAGTTGTTTACTGCTTGTCCCTTCCTCCCTGATTGTTGTTTGCTTCTGATTTTCCTCATTAGCTTCAATGGAAACGGAGAGCAGGCACCAGGGGAGGGCTTGGGGACATCAGAGCTGATCCTGCTCTGCTCTGCAGTGGGTTTGGGTGTTCCCTGCAAAGGCTCTGGCAGCAGAATGTGCTCTTGGCACGTCTGAGCTTGGTGGTGGATGAGGAGGAGGAGGAGGAATTAGCTGGAACCATCATGCCTCCAAGCTCCATCCCTTTGAACAGGAGGTGGATGTGACAGCCTGGGCACCCCCCGGGCATGTTTGGCTGCAGCTCCTGTGACATTTTGTGCAGCTGGTGAGCATGACTCAGAGAGCAACAGAGAAGGTGGGGGGAGGGAAGGTTAGAGCTGAACTCCAGAGGTCCTTCAGGACACGGTGGGGATGGGGTGGAACAGTCACAGTGCTCAGCAGCCAAACTTTGCCCCAGAAGCTGCTGCTCACTTGGCAAAGCAGGAGGCTGGGCTGGTTGGGCAGCAAAGGCACCAGGAGCCAGCACTGAGGACAATGAGCATCTGGGGGGCATTGAAAAGAGCAGTGTGGGCAGCAGGGCAAGGGAAGGGATTCTGCCCCTTGGCTCTGCACTCCTCAGGCCTCACCTGCAGTCCTGGGTGCAGTTCTGGAGCCCCCAACACAAGCAGGACATGGAACTGCTGGAGCCAGTCCAGAGGAGGCCACCAAGATGCTGAGAGGGCTGCAGCAGCTCTGCTCTGAGGACAGGCTGAGAGAGTTGGGGCTCTGCAGCCTGGAGAGGAGAAGGCTTGGAGGAGACCTTGGAGTGGCCTTGCAGGATCTGAAGTGGATTCCAGGAAGGCTGGGGAGGGACTATTGACAAGGTCAGTGACAGGAGGAGGAGGAATGGGTTTGAAGTGGCAGAGGTGAGACTGAAAGTGGATGTTAGGAAGAAATTCTTGTCAGTGAGGGTGGTGAGAGACTGGCACAGGTTGAGGGTGGTGAGACACTGGAAAAGGTTTCCCAGGGAGGTTGTGGAGCACAGAAGCATCTTTGATCACATTGGGTGCTTCTGTGCTCCACAACCTCCCTGGAGGTGTTCAGGACCAGGCTGGATGAGGCCTTGAGTGACCTGTTCCCTGTGTCCCTGCCTATGGCACAGGAGGGTTGGAACTGGCTGAGCTTTGAGGTCCCTTCTAACCTAACCCATTCTATGATTCTCTGGCTCTACTCTGCCCTAGGGAGGCCACAGGTGGAGTCCTGGGTCCAAGTCTGGGCTCCCCATTTCAAGAGGGACAGGGGAATGCTGGAGAGAGTCCAGGGGAGGCTGCAAAGATGCTGAAGGGCTTGGAGCAGCTCTGTGAGGAGCAAAGGCTGAGAGCCCTGAGGCTGAGAGCCTGCAGAAGAGCAGTCCCAGAGGGGAGCTGAGTGATGCTCAGCAAGAGCTAAAGGGTGGGGGGCAAGAGGCTGGAGCCAGACTCTGCTCAGTGGTGCTCAGGGACAGGACAAGGGACAATGGGCAATGGAACCCCAGGAGGTTCCATGTGAGCAGGAGGAGAAAGTTGTTTGTTGTGAGGGTGCTGGAGCCTGGAGCAGGCTGCCCAGAGAGGTTGTGGAGTCTCCTTGTGTGCAGAGCTTCCAACCCGCCCTGGGCACTGTGCTGCTGGGCAAGCTGCTGTGGGTGCCCTGCTGGAGCAGGAGGGGTTGGACTGGCTGAGCTCCAGAGGTCCCTTCTAACCCCACCCTGCTGGGATCTGCTCTGTTAGGTTGGTGACCTGAGCCTCGTGCAGGGGTGAAGGCTGGGGGAGATGCCAGGTTTGGAAGGGAGCACTGAGAGCATCCAAACACAGCCACATCCCTGCTGGCAGTGACCAGAGAGGGGCTGTGTGTGTGGGAGAGCACAAATGTGTCCCTCTCAAATTTAAGGTCTCCTCTTCCTGGTTCCCATAAATGCTGAATGGTCATTAGTGGTTGGAGCAGATGCCCAGGGGATGGATTGGCTTTTCCATCCCTTGGAGCCCTGCAGGATGAGGTGAGCTGTGCTTTACCTGCCAGCTACATGCTGCTGGGCCAGAGGCTACCTGGGCAAACAAACCTCCTGCCTTTGGAAACCAGAGACCTTCCTGGGGCTGGGCTCTCCCACCCCCCACCCCCCACCCCCAGCTTCTCTGGAGCTTTTAGGTGTCCATTAGGATGCTTTAAAGGAATAAATCCCCCCTCAGAGATTCTCTTTGCAGGTTAATTCAGCTCTTTGCTGCCAGCAAAAGCCATCTGGATTGTTGTTGGAGGCAAAGTGGGGACATGGGGAGTGACAGGGACACCCCAGCCCCATCTGCAGCCAGGCAGAGCCCCCAGCACTGTGTTGTGTGTTTGTCTCCCCCCCTCACCCCTCCACCTGACACAGATTTAATCTCAGCTCTGCCTTTGCAAGGCTGCATTAGAGAGGCTGCCAGCACCACACAGGTCACAGCTGCCATCTCCATCTCATGGGCTGGAAAACTTCAAACTTCCAGAGGCCCTCTGCAATCAAATCAGTCCTCCCACACCCCCTCCTTAATTGGGTTAGCTTTATCTGAGCAGCCACCCAGTATTTAAGGAGATGAGAGTCTCCTTTGCTGCTGGGAAATTGAGGCAGAGTGGCTCTGGCAGAGCAGGGGAGATTTGGGGTCCTGGTGGTGTTTGAGGTGACACTTCCAAGGTGCCCCAGCCCCCAAGAACTGAGAGCTCAGCAGATCCTGGGACCCAGAGCCACAACTAACCTGGAACATGGGATCTGCTTACATGGAAAATTGATCTCAATTAGGGCAAAGCATGGCTGGGAAGGCAGCAGATCCCTTGGGATCCTGCCAGCTTGCTGCAAGTGCCAAGAGCTGATGGGCAAAGGGGGAAGGTGGAGGGCTGGAGGAGGTTGTTGCTGGCTACCATCATGTCAGTGCTGCTTCCCCACTGTGGTTGCTCTGTGGTGTCTGAAAGGTCCCTGCAGTGCCCCAGAGCTCTCCTGGCAGCTGGGGAAAGAGCAGAAAACACAGCCCAAGGAGGAGCAGGCAGGTTGAGAGCCCTGGGGGTGCTGGGCCTGGGGAAGAGCAGCCCCAGATGGGATCTGAGCAATGCTCAGCAAGAGGTAAAGGGTAAGGGGCAAGAGATACAGGGTAAGGGGCAAGAGTGTCCAGTTCTGGGCCCCTCAGTTCCAGAGAGATGTTGAGGTGCTGGAAGGTGTTCAGAGAAGGGCAGCAAGGCTGGGGAGGGGCCTGGAGCACAGCCCTGTGAGGAGAGGCTGAGGGAGCTGGGGGGGTGCAGGGTGG
This sequence comes from Tricholaema leucomelas, assembly GCA_013400475.1. Taxonomy (NCBI): domain Eukaryota; kingdom Metazoa; phylum Chordata; class Aves; order Piciformes; family Lybiidae; genus Tricholaema lacrymosa; species Tricholaema leucomelas. The sequence goes on along the minus strand of WAAF01006470.1, from coordinate 36,422 downwards.
AGGAGAGGAGGCTCAGGGCAGAGCTCATTGCTGCCTGCAGCTCCCTGCAGGGAGGCTGTAGCCAGCTGGGGTTGGGCTCTGCTGCCAGGCACCCAGGGCCAGAAGAAGGGGACACAGCCTCAAGCTGTGCCAGGGCAGGTTCAGGCTGGATGTTAGGAGGAAGTTGTTGGCAGAGAGAGTGATTGGCATTGGAATGGGCTGCCCAGGGAGGTGGTGGAGTGCCCCTGGCTGGAGGTGTTGAAGCCAAGCCTGGCTGGGGCACTGAGGGCCATGGTCTGGGTGGTTGGGCAGGGCTGGGTGCTAGGTTGGGCTGCATGAGCTTGGAGCTCTCTTCCAACCTGCTTGGTTCTGTGATTCTAGGATTCAGAGAGGCTGGGGCCAGACTCTGCTCAGTGGTGCCCAGGGACAGCACAAGGGGCACAAACTGGCACCCAGGAGCTTCCATGTGAGCAGGAGGAGAAAGTTGTTTGTTGTGAGGGTGCTGGAGCCTGGAGCAGGCTGCCCAGAGAAGTTGTGGAGTCTCCTTGTGTGCAGAGCTTCCAACTGCCCCTGGGCACTGTGCTGCTGGGCAAGCTGCTGGGGGTGCCCTGCTGGAGCAGGGTGAAGGTTGGACTGGCTGAAGGACTTCCAGAGATCTCTTCCGACCCTTCTCATGCTGGAATACAATGACTTGACCTTGGCTGAAGTGACAGCAGCATCCTGGTGCACAGCAGCAGGCTGATATTCGGGGGGTGTGGGGGAAGTCGGTGAAGAGGAGGAGAAGGAGGAGGAGGCGGAGGAGGAGGAGGAAGGGGGGCAGAGGGAAGCCTCATGCTGCTAATGCACTGCGAGTAAATGAAATTAAACAAGCCAAGCAGCGCTGGCAGCTCCTCCTCCTCCTCCCCCCCCCCCGGGTAATTCAATTGGAGCTCTGGCGCTGATGGGATCTCGCTGGGGCTGCCTCCACCCCCCCCTGCTGGGGTCTGGATTTTTAACAGCTAAATAAAAGTTTCTCTGGAGCAGGTTTCTCTTCTCCTGCTGCTGCCAGCAGGGATCAGCGAGCTGGTGTTGGGCACATTAATGTCATATTCGTAGTGGCAATGTCCCCCTCCCTCCCCCCCATACCTCCCCTACCCTCCCAACCCCCTGAATCAGGCAGCACCAACCCAGGGTCATCATCATAAATGTCCCAGAAAATGACACTTTGGATTTGCAGCAGGGAAAGGAGCTGGAGCAGGCTGTGGGTGGCTTTGTCCTCAGGCAGAGGCTTGGTGTCACTGAGAGATGAGCCTGAGCCATGTTTGTGCTGGGCAGGGGTCCTTGGGAACATGGAATGATGGAATTGCTTTGCTCAGAAGAGAGCTTTAAGATCATTCAGTCCAAGCATGAAGCCAGCCCTGCCAGGGCACCACCAAGCCATGGCCCTCAGCACCACAGCTCTGTGGCTTTATGCTCCTGCAGGGATGGGGACTCCACCACTGCCCTGGGCAGCCTGGACCAGGGCTTGAGAACCTTTGAGGGCAAGAAATTGTTCCTCATGGCCAACCCAGAACTCCCCTGGGGCAAGCTGGATTCATTTCCTCTTGTCCTATCACTTGTTACATGCAGGAGGGATGCCAGGTTGGTGCCTTGGGAGGTGGCAGCATAGAGGCTAATGTGGCTTTGTCCCCAAGCAGAGGCTTGGTGGCACTTAGAGAAAAGCCTGAGCCATGTCTGTGCTGGGCAGGTGCCTTGGGATGGTGGAATGATGGAATTGTTTTGGTCAGAAGAGAACTTTTCAGTCCAAGCATTAACCCCAAGAAGCACTACAGGCTGGAGCCATGGTGGCTGAGAGCAGCCAGGCAGAGAGGGCCCTGGGGGTGCTGGCAGAGAGGAGCTGCAGAGGAGGCAGCAGTGCCCAGGTGGGCAGCAGAGCCAATGGCATCCTGGGCTGGCTCAGGAGCAGTGTGGGCAGCAGGACAAGGGAGGTTCTTCTGCCCCTGTGCTCAGCACTGCTCAGGCCACCCCTGGAGTGCTGTGTCCAGCTCTGGGCTCCTCCATTGCAGAGAGATGTTGAGGTGCTGGAAGGTGTTGAGAGAAGGGCAGCAAGGCTGGGGAGGGGCCTGGAGCACAGCCCTGTGAGGAGAGGCTGAGGGAGCTGGGGGGGTGCAGGGTGGAGGAGAGGAGGCTCAGGGCAGAGCTCATTGCTGCCTGCAGCTCCCTGCAGGGAGGCTGTAGCCAGCTGGGGTTGGGCTCTGCTGCCAGGCCCCCAGGGCCAGAAGAAGGGGCCAGAGGCTGAAGCTGTGTCAGGGCAGGGTCAGGCTGGATGTGAGGAGGAAGTTGCTGGCAGAGAGAGTGATTGGCATTGGAATGGGCTGCCCAGGGAGGTGGTGGAGTGCCCCTGGCTGGAGGTGTTGAAGCCAAGCCTGGCTGGGGCACTGAGTGCCATGGTCTGGTTGTTTGGGCAGGGCTGGGTGCTAGGTTGGGCTGGGTGAGCTTGGAGCTCTCTTCCAGCCTGCTTGGTTCTGTGATTCTATGATCTCTCAAGGCTTGTCTTTGCTTTGCTCCCTGTAGGACTGGAGGAGACCATCCCAAAGCCTCTTGAAGACACAGGCAATGTCCTGAAGCAGGGGTACCTGGAGAAGAGATGTCGAGGTAAGACCTGAGAACATCGCCACGAGCTCAGGGTTGGGGATGCCAGCTCAGACCTCCCACAGAGGCAAGTTCCCAGGTGAAGGCCAAACAGCAGAATTCCTCTTCCCTGCAGCTTCCTCTCCTAGGCACAGCAGCTCAGTTCAACCTAACCCAATTCAACCCAACTCAACCCAATTCAACTCAACTCAACCCAATCCAACCCAATTCAACTCAGCCCAACTCAACCCAACCCAACTCAACCCAATTCAACCCAACCCAATTCAACTTAACCCAGCTCAACTCAACCCAACTCATCTCAACCCAACTCATCTCATCTCTACCTGGAGAGATGAAGAACCCTTGCAGGGTCTCCAGCCTGGTGGGACAAGTTGGTTCCTCCATCTTTGGCTGAGCTTTAGTATTTAAATTTGTTTCCCTGACGTTTTGGGAAGCTGAAGAATCTTTTCAGGACCTCCAACCTCATAGACCAAGTTGGTTCCCCATTCCTTGGCTGAGCTTTGGTGTCTGAATTTGCTTCCCTGAGACTTTGGAGAGCTGGAGAAGCCTTTCAGGACCTCTGGCCTGGTGGGACTGGTTGGATCCCTTCTTTGGCTGATCTTTAGAGTGTACATTTGCTTCCCTGAGGTTTTGGGAAGCTGAAGAATCCTTTCAGGACCTCCAACCTCATAGACCAAGTTGGTTCCCCCTTCTTTGGCTGAGCTTTAGTGTCTAAATTTGCTTCTCTGAGGTTTTGGAGATCTGATGAAGCCTTTCAAGACCTCCAGCCCTGGTGGACCAAGTTGGTTCCCCATTCCTTGGCTTGACTTTCAAGCGAGGAACTTGTGGGGTTCTGGTGGGGAATTGTCTTTTTTGCTCCCCTCAACGTTCCCCTGAAGCCTCCCTTTTGCTGCCCTCTCCTCTCCAGAGCACAGCTTCTTCGGGTCAGAGTGGAAGAAGCGTTGGTGTGTCCTCAACAGGGAGACCTTTTACTACTATGCCAATGAGAAGAGTAAGTGGTGAGACATCTGCCTCTGGGCCTCAAACTGGGCTGGGGGTGGTAGCTGAGGGCAGGGCTGGGAAAGGGGAGAGGAGGATCCTTGAAGGACAGGCTGATGTTTGGCCAGAGAGCAGCCTGGACCATGAGAAGGTTGTGGCTCCTCTCAAGGCTCTGCAAAGGTAGATCTCAGCTTGGGGTCTTCTTCCCCACCTCACCAAGCACCTCTCTCAGTGTGGAACATAGAAACAAGCAGGTTAGAAGAGAGCTCCAAGGTCATCCAGTCCAGCCTCACACCCAGCCCTGCCCAACCAACCAGACCAAGGCACTAAGTGCCCCAGCCAGGCTTTGCTTCAACACCTCCAGGCACAGCGAGTCACATCCCACACCTTGAGTGCTGCGGTCAGTTTTGGGGCTCTCTCTTCACAAAGGACATTGGGGAGCTGGAGCAGGTCCAGAGAAGGGCAAAGAAGCTGGGGAAGGGTCTGGAGAACAGGGCTGGGGAAGGAGCAGCTTCCTCCAGAAGCTTCCTAAAGAAATAATGAGCTGGGGGTAAATGAAGCCTCCTCAGATGACTGCAGTGAGCTTCCTTCTCTCCACCCTGGCTGACACCAGCTGTCTGTGTGCCTCCTCCAGATCCCCAGGCCAATCCTCCAAGGTCCCACTAAGCTTTTTCTTGCTGCAGACCAACCCCTTCATGCTGTAGCAGCAGAAAAATCATTGCTCTCATATTTCCCCAAGCACTCAGTGGGCTCTGCTTCATTACAGCAGCTCATTTCAGGCAGCCTCTTGACCCTGGCAACCTCAGGCTGGCTGGCTGCAGCCTCTGGAGGCTTAGGAGGGCATCCTCTCCACTCTGCCTCCATGAAGGTTTTGTAGGATTCCCTTTGGATTTCCCAAATCCAAAGGTTTGCTGCTTGGTTGTGCTGTGCTGAGACCAATGGGGTGGGAGGGATGATTCCAGCAGCTGCTCAGAACCTTCTCCTGATGGGCAGAGCCTTAAAAAATGGACTTCCAGGGGTGAGGTCAGGGCCTGGAGAAGGTTTTCAGCCTCTTGGCAACATTTTGGTTTGGTCTGTTGCCTTCTGGAGACCATTTGGAAGCTGACTTCTTGCTTGTCCCCAAGTCTGCAGCTCCCTAAAAGGAGGTTGGAGTGAGGTGGGGTTGGGCTTCTCTCCTCAGGAGCAAGTGCAGGACAAGAGGGAATGGCCTCAGGTTGCACCAGGGGAGGTTTAGGTTGGACAAGATGAACAATTTCTGTCCTGAGGGAAGTGAAGGTCTTCAGCCTGGAGAAAAAGAGGCTGAGGGGAGACCTTTCAGTCCTCTCCAGCTCCCTGACAAGAGGTTGGAGTGAGGTGGGGTTGGGCTCTTCTCCCTAGGATCAGGTGATAGGAGAGGAAATGGCCTCAAGCTGCCCCAGGGCAGGTTTAGGTTGGCCATGAGGAACAATTTCTTTGCTGCAGGAGTGGTCAGGCACTGGCACAGACTGCCCAGGGAGGTGGTGGAGTCACCATCCCTGGAAGTGTTCTAGAAACCTGTGGCCATGGCACTTGTGGCCAGGGTTTAGTGGCCATGGTGGTGCTGCACTGGATGACCTTAGAGAGCTTTTCCAACCCAAACCATTCCATGATTCTCTCTGCAGCACCAAACAGTGCTGAGAGCTCCACATAAATTCAAGGTCAAGCTTGAAGGAGCCTGGAGCAGCCTGACCTGTCCCTGCTGCTTGAGGGACTTAAATGACCTTCAAGGATCCCTTCCAACCTGGTGCCTCCTCTGACTGTTTCACAGAGTCACAATGTCAGGGGCTGGAAGGGACCTCCAAAGCTCATCCTGCCAGAGCAGGATCTCCTACCCCAGATCCCACAGGAACACATCCAGGCAGGGTTTGGATATCTCCAGAGAATGAGGCTCCACAGCCCCCCCGGGCAGCCTGTGCCAGGGCTCTGCCACCCTCACAGGGGAAAAATTCCTCCTCATGGTTAAATGAAGCTTCCTCTGCTCAGCTTCCACTCAGTGCCCCTTGGCCTAGCACTGGGCATCACCCAGCAGAGCCTGGCTGCAGCCTCCTGGCACTCACCTGCACACATTGATAACCACTGCTGAGGTCACCTCTCAGCTCCTCTCCCAGCCCCAGCTCCCTCAGGCTCTGCTCCTAACACAGCTGTTCCATTCCCTGCAGCATCTCTGTGGCTCTGTGCTGGACTCTCTCCAGCAGTTCTGTGTCCCTCTGGAACTGAGGGGCCCAGAACTGGACACAGTACTCCAGGTGCAGCCTCAGCAGGACAGAGCAGAGGAGCAGGAGAACCTCTCTCGACCTACCAACCACAGCCCTTCTAACCCACCCCAGACTGGCACTGCCCCTCCTGCCCACCAGAGCTCATTGCTGGCTCCTGCTCACCCTCCCACCCACCAGGACCCCCAAATCTTTTCCCCTTTTGCTGCCTTCCAACAGCTCAGTCCCCAACTATGGCTATAAAGATGCAGATTCCATACTGATGATGTTTGTCTCCTTCCAGGCAAGCAGCCCAAAGGCAGCTTCTCCATCAGTGGCTGCAGTGCCAGGCTGGCTGCCCACCTGCGCAAGGATGCCCGCAGGAGCTGCTGCTTTGAGTTAACCTCCCCTGGGAAACGTCCCTATGAGGTGGGAACTGGGGGTAAAAACAGACTTTCTGTGTTGCTTTGAGGAGCAAAAGTCTCTGGTGCCAAGTCTGGTTGGGACCTGCTGGGTCAGGGAAGCTCCAGAATCACTGAATTGTCAGGGTTGGAAGAGGCCTCAAAGATCATCCAGTTCCTGACCCCCCCCTGCCATGGGCAAGGACACCTCACACTAGATCAGGTTGCTCAAAGCCACATCAAGTCCAGACCCCCTGTGAAAACCAACTAGAATGCCTTGCAGAAGGTGTTGATGCTTCTCCTTCCTGGCAGATGATCTCAGCATGGAGCTTCCTATGGCACAAGAGTGATCCCAGATCCTCTGAGCACCTGTGGAGCACAAAGGGTTAAGTGAGAACATGGAGCAGAAGCAGCAGACAACAGAGTTTGGAAAGGCTGCACTTAAACACCACATCCCAGCAGGGTGAGGGTTGGAAGGCACCTCTGGAGCTCAGCCAGTCCAAGCCCTCCTGCTCCAGCAGGGCGCCCACAGCAGCTTGCCCAGCAGCACAGTGCCCAGGGGCAGTTGGAAGCTCTCCAGAGGAGACTTCACAACCTCTCTGGGCAGCCTGCTCCAGGTCTTCAGCACCCTCACACAAAAAACTTTCTCCTCCTGCTCACATGGAACTTCCTGGGTGCCAGTTTGTGCCCCTTGTGCTGCCCCTGGGCACCACCAAGCAGAGTCTGGCCCCAGCCTCTCACCCTCCCAGCCCTTATCTCCTGCTGAGTATTGCTCAGCTCCTCTCTGGGGCTGCTCTTCTGCAGGCTCTCAGCCCCAGGACTCTCAGCCTTTGCTCCTCACAGAGCTGCTCCAGGCCCCTCAGCAGCTTTGCAGCCTCTCCTGGCCCCCTGCAGCAGTTCCCTCTCTGGAGGAGTTGGCAGCCCAAAGCTGGACCCAGTCCCCCAGCTGTAGCCTCTGCACTTCAGAGCCAGCTTAACTCCACACCTTCAGCATCTGCTGAGCATCCAAGGTGGAGCCTCAAAACTGATGCCAGGAGTCACAAAGTGGGTTTGAGAGTCCTGCTGAGCTTCAGGGAGCTGGTGGAGGGTGGGTGCAGAGTCCTGGTTGCCAGTCAGTGGAAAGCATTCAGTGGGGATTGTGGTTTCCATCTGAATTCCTTCCCTGGATGAGCCTTGACAGCCTTCCTCTGGGCTGCCCTGCTTCTGCTTCCGCTCCCTGCCTGCAGCAGCCAGATACGGGAGGCAGGGAGGTTGCTCTCCCAAACCACAGGGCAGAGAAGGGCAGATCCAGGCTCTGCAGCCTCTCCTCTATTCTAGGATCCCACCCATTGTAAGATCTCCATACCCCCCCCCCCCCCCTTCCCCTCCTAGGGAATTCCACAATCTCCACCCCACTTTCCCTTCTAGGATTCTCCCCCTCACCACCTTTTCCCTTCTAGGAGCCTTCCCACCCTCTACCTTTCCCTTCTAGGAGTCTTCTCTCCCCACCCTTTTCCCTTCTAGGACTCTTCCCCCCCCAATCCCTTTCCCTTCTAGGGTTCTTCTCCCCCACACCCCTCCCCACCTCTAGGATCCCCTTTTCCTTTCTAGGACCTTTCTCCTCTTCCCTCACACAAGAACCACCACAGCAACAGGTAAATCTCTCTGCAGTTCACAGCCCCAAGCCCAGCAGAAGCTGAAGATTGGGTGGATCAGATCCAGTTCCTCCTGAAAGGTGAGTCTGGCAGCTTGGCCCAAGCCAGGCTGCCCTACTTGTTTGGCCAGAGCCTGGAAAGTATCTTCTCACCCAGCATGGGGTGGCCAGGAGCTTGCTGGGGTCCCAGCATCCCCTCTTAGCAGACCAAAGAGCTCCTGGGGCTGTGCTCTTCGGAGCAGGTGGTTACAAAGAGAAGGTTGGTTGGAGCCCAACAGGCTTTTGGTGTCAGCTTTAGGCTGCTTTGAGAATCAACCAGGTTGGAAGAGAGCTCCAAGCTCACCCAGCCCAACCTAGCACCCAGCCCTGCCCAAACAACCAGACCATGGCACTCAGTGCCCCAGCCAGGCTTGGCTTCAACACCTCCAGCCAGGGGCACTCCACCACCTCCCTGGGCAGCCCATTCCAATGCCAATCACTCTCTCTGACAACAACTTCCTCCTCACATCCAGCCTGACCCTGCCCTGACACAGCTTCAGCCTCTGGCCCCTTCTTCTGGCCCTGAGGGCCTGGCAGCAGAGCCCAACCCCAGCTGGCTACAGCCTCCCTGCAGGCAGCTGCAGGCAGCAATGAGCTCTGCCCTGAGCCTCCTCTCCTCCACCCTGCACCTCCCCAGCTCCCTCAGCCTCTCCTCACAGGGCTATGCTCCAGGCCCCTCCCCAGCCTTGCTGCCCTTCTCTCAACACCTTCCAGCACCTCAACATCTCTCTGCAATGGAGGAGCCCAGAGCTGGACACAGCACTCAAGGTTTGGCCTGAGCAGTGCTGAGCACAGGGGCACAAGAACCTCCCTTGTCCTGCTGCCCACACTGCTCCTGAGCCAGCCCAGGATGCCATTGGCTCTGCTGCCCACCTGGGCACTGCTGCCTCCTCTGCAGCTCCTCTCTGCCAGCACCCCCAGGTCCCTCTCTGCCTGGCTGCCCTCAGCCACTCTGTCCCCAGCCTGTATTGCAGCTTGAATGGAGCTGTGTGACCCCTCAGAGGGTGCAAGGATCACCAAGGAGGGCAAGAACAGAGTGGGAATTGCTCTTCACTGCTGGGATTGCAGATCTGCTGCTCTCTGCTAGGCTGCTGAAAGATGGAAGCCCTCTGGGATCCACAAGCAGCAGCCCAAACTGGTTCCTTGAGGCACTTGGCTTTGCCCTCTGGCATTTGCCAGCCCTTGTGGAGGCTTCTCAGCCTATTCCCATCTTCCACAGGCTTTACTCCAGCTGCTCATGGGCCAGCAAGGGGACACTTCACCCTCCCCAAGGTCCCCAGTGGGCACAAAGGAGACTGGCACAGGTTTAGTGACTTGATTTCAACTCACTGCCAGCATTGAGCTGCTGCTTGGCTTTGCTCTTTCCTCCTCATGCTTTTGCTCTCTCCTGCCAGACCTGAGCTCCTTCACCATCCCCTGTGATGAAGAGGATGAGGAAGAGCTCTACAACGACGTGGACAGCTCCGACTCCATGAACACAACCTCCCACAGCACCACCCTGAACCAGGAGGAGCCAAACGTGAAGATGGAGGATGACATCTATGAGGTTTTGCCAGGTATGAGCCCCCCAAGAACCCAGCTCCTCCCCTGGCCTCAGCCTGGGCTCCTTGCCAACCTGGCAGGAGATTTTGGCCACCCACATGTGGATGGCAGTGAACATCTCAGGCTCTGCTGAGTTTCACAGACTCACAGCTCCAAAGGTTCACTTTGGAGTTTTGGATGGTCAGGCTGGTTGGTGGCCCCAAGCTGGTCAGTGGCTCCAGGCTGGTCAATGGCCCCAGGCTGGTCGATGGCCCTGGGTTGGTTGGTGACCCCAGGCTGGTCGATGGCTCCAGGCTGGTTGGTGGCTCTAGGTTGGTTGGTGGCTCTAGGTTGGTTGGTGACCCCAGGCTGGTTGGTGGCTCTAGGTTGGTTGGTGGCTCTAGGTTGGTTGGTGACCCCAGGCTGGTTGGTGGCTCTAGGTTGGTTGGTGGCTCTAGGTTGGTTGGTGACCCCAGGCTGGTACCCACAGGAGCAAACTTTATTGTTTGCCTTCTGGTGGGGGTTGGAGGCTTTGTCACTTCAGGTGAGGTGGCTTTTGGAGGTTGTGTGAGGAGGATTTGCTCAGCTGGGCAAGCAGGCTCCAGATGATGCAAATGCTCCCTCCTGGCCATGCAGTCAGAGCTGTAACTCAATTTGAAGCCTTCCAAGAGATGAGCAAATGACTGAATCAGAGCCCAACCCTTGCTGACCGAAGGTGCCCCAGGTCTGGGGAGGTAGCAGGGCAGCAGCTGCTGGCTGAGGGAGCCAGGAGCAATCTGCCTGGCACAGAACCAAGCAGCCTGCCAGGCTCTAGCAGAGCTCAGGGTGTGGCATGCCCCAAAGGCTTGGCCAACAGAGTCACCCGAGGCTCCTTCAGCCCTGTGTGGTGGTTCTACCTCTGGGCTGAGGTTGGGAATCACCCAGCTTTGCTCCCCCACCCCCACCAGCAGCTTCTTTTAGTGCCTGTGTTCAGAGAATGAAAACTTAGAATCCTAGAATCAGGCAGGGTTAGAAGAGGCCACAAGGAGCAGTCAGTCCCAACCCCTGCCATGCCCAGGGACACCCTACCCTAGAGCAGGCTGCCCACAGCCTCAGCCAGCCTGGCCTGAAACACCTCCAGCCATGGGGCCTCAACCCCCTCCCTGGGCAACCCATTCCAGCCTCTCACCACTCTCATGCTCAACAACTTCCTCCTCACCTTCAGCCTCACTCTCCCCACCTCCAGCTTTGCTCCATCCCCCCCAGTCCTGTCACTCCCTGATAGCCCCAAAAGTCCCTCCCCAGCATTTTTGTAGCCCCCTTCAGATCCTGGAAGGCCACAAGAAGGTCACCTGGGAGCCTCCTCTGCTCCAGCCTGCACAGCCCCAACTCTTTCAGTCTGTGCTCACAGCAGAGCTGCTGCAGCCCTCTCAGCATCCTCCTGGCCCTGCTCTGGAC
>WAAF01006470.1:0-20147 GCA_013400475.1 Tricholaema leucomelas | reverse complement strand
TTCCATGTCCTGCTTGTGCTGGGGGCTCCAGAACTGCACCCAGGAGTGCAGGTGGGGTCTGAGGAGAGCAGAGCCAAGGGGCAGAATCCCCTCCCTTGCCCTGTGCCCACACTGCTCTTGCTGCAGCCCAGCACAGGGTTGCTGTCTGGGCTGCACTCACACTGCAGGCTCCTGTTGAGCTTTTCATCATCCAAGACCCCCAGGTCCTGTTCCTCAGGGCTGCTCTCAGCCATTCCCCACCCAGCCTGGAGCTGTGCTTGGGATTGCACCTACTCAGGTGCAGGACCTCACACTTGGCCTTGTTGAATGTCCTGAGCTTTATGGGTTGTTGTTTATTTTCTCTCCTTTCCCTAGATGAGGAGCTGGAATCCCACAGCCAAGAGGACACCAAGGACACCAGGAGTGAAGAGCTAAGTGGTAAGAGCCCAACTTGCTTTAGCCAACCCAAAGGACCTCCAAGGTCAGGGTTGCAATGTGGTCTTGTGGCCAAGAAGGCAAATGGCATCCAGGGGTGCAACAAGGAGATTGTGGCCAGCAGGCTGAGGGAGGTTCTCCTGCCCCTGTGCTCTGCCCTAGTGAGGCCACAGCTGGAGGACTGGGTCAAGATCTGGGCTCTCCAGATCAAGAAGGACAGGAACTTGCTGGAGAGGGCACAGGAAAGGGCTACAAAGATGATGAAGGGATCTGGAGCAGCTCTGTGAGGAGGAGAGGCTGAGTTGGGGCTGTTGAGCCTAAAGAAGAGCAGCCTGAGAGGTGTCTGAGCAGTGCTCAGAACACTTCAAGGGTGGGTGGCAGCAGGATGGGGCCAGGCTGCTGTCAGTGGTGCCCAGTGCCAGGACAAGGGGCAATGGGCACAGAGTGGAACATGAGAAGTTCCATCTGGAACTGAAGAGTGCTGAGCCCTGGAGCAGGCTGCCCAGAGAGGTGCTGAAGTCTCCATCTCTGGAGAGCTTCCAGCCCTACCTGGCTGTGATCCTGAGTGACCTTCTCTAGGTGCCTCTGCCCTGGCAGTGATGTTGGACTCAATCTCCACAGGTTCCTTTCAACCTCTACCATTCTGTGATCCTGCTGAGGTTGCCTGAGCCCTGCCAGCATTGAGCACCTGTATGGAAGGTGGTAGATGCCCCAGGAGCATCTGATGGGTGGCAGAGGAGACTCTGCAGCTGGTGCCAGGCAGATAACTTGGCCTTGGGGACCTCTCTCCCCTTCTTCTCCCTGCTGTGGGCATGGGGGATGCCTTTCCTTGTTATGAGGCAGGTGATCATCCCACTGGACACAGGAAAAATGGCCTTGCTGAAAGGGTTGTCACAGCCTGGCCCAGGGAGCTGGTGGAGTCCCCATCCCTGGAGGCACTGCCAAGACCTGCAGGTGTTGGTGCTGAGGAACAGGGCTCACTGCTGCACTTGGTTAATGGTTGCCTTCAATCCTCTGAGAGGTCTTTCCCAACCTGAACAAGTCTGTCCTGTGGTGGGTGGCCTTAGTGAGGTGACCACGAAGGAACCTCAGCATCCACCTCTCCTCCTGCCTGATGGCATCTGTGCACTGAAGGATCTCAGGGTCCCAGAGCCCTGGCACAGCCTGCCCAGAGAGGTTGTGGAGTCTCCTTCTCTGGAGCCTTTCCAGGCCTGTCTGGATGTGTTGCTGTGTGACCTGAGCTAGATTGGATGGTCCTGCTCTGGCAGGGGGTTGGACTCGATGATCATCTCTGTGGGTGCCTTCCAACCCCTGACATCCTGGGATCCTGGGATCTCCCATGGGGGCACTCCCATCCCCATCCCTCAGCCCATCCTGGACCATGGAGAGGGATCCAATCCTCTCAGCACACCCCTAAAGGACCAGGGGAGAGAAGCCAGGGCAGAAACAGCCTGGAGAGAGGGCAGGAAGCAAATCCTGGCCCAGAGGAAGCCACGGGAGGGAGGAATCTCAGGGCGGGAAGCCAGAAGGACGCACAGCACCAGCTCAGCCCAGGGACCAGCAGCACCAGAGCTTGCCATGGTGGCCAGGGCCCCACCCCTGCTTCTTCCTCAAGGACTTGCACCGTGGGACAGGAACGGAAGATCTGTTTCCTCCCCGCTCCCACCTGCCTCTCTTTCCATCTCCCCTTCCGCCGCGGCGCAGGAAGGCAGTGCCTGTGCCCCAGCAGCCAGGGATGGAGCGGCCAGGAGCTTCCTGCCCGCATGGGAACACAGCTCCTGCTGGCACAGCCCGGCCTGGGACAGCTTCCTGCATCATCCTCTTGCTCCAGAGCCTGGGAAGGGATGGGCTCACCCCAGCGATGCTTGGCTCATGAGGGGCCTGCCCAGCCGGGGACCCACCGCAGCATCCTGTTGGCTGTGCTGGAGACCACAGGGGTTGGGGGCTGCTGTGGGGTGTGGGTGGCTTAAGGCAGCTCCGTGTGGGCTTGGGCTCTGCTGAAAGCAGGAGCACCCCAAGCATTGCTCTGCTGGTTTGCTCCTCTCAGCACTCTGAGGGATCCTTTGATCAGCTTCCTGGTGCTTGTGGGAAGCCTCATGCAGGGGTTCACCTCTGGCTGACATCCAACACCTTTAGGTGTCTCCTCTGAGTTGTCTGCAGTTGTTGGCTCTGTGTCTGCCAAAACCTGGGCAGAGCTGGCAGGGTTGAGTCCCAGCTGCTTGCAGGGGCCAGAGTGGAGGCCAAGAGCATCTTGGCTTGGATCAGTAGGAGCAGGGCAGGGGTTGTGCCCCTGGACTCAGCGCTGGTGAGGCCAAATTCTGGGTTCGGTTTTGATCCCCTCACTCCAAGTAGGACATCAAGAGGCTGGAGCAGGTCCAGAGAAGGACAACAAAGCTGAGGAAGGGTCTGGAGAGCAGGGCTGGGGAGGAGCAGCTGGGGGAGTGTTTAGTCTGGAGAAGAGGAGGCTGAGGGGAGACCTTATTGCTCTCTACAGCTCCCTGAAAGGAGGCTGGAGCCAAGTAGAGGTTGGTCTCTTCCCCTAAGGACCAAGTGACAGGAAGAGAGGAAGTGGCCTCAAGTTGCCCCAAGGGAGGTCCAGGTTGGCCATGAGGAACAATTTCTTCCCTTAAAGGGTTGTCAAGCCCTGGTCCAGGCTGCCCAGGGCAGTAGTGGAGTTACCATCCCTGGAGAGACTGAAGAGCTGTGGAGCTGTGGTGCTGAGGGCTGTGATTTGGTGATGCCCTGAGCCCTGGGTCAGGGATTGGACTCCACGATCTGANAGGGAGGGGTTTGAGGCCCCATGGCTGGAGGTGTTTCAGGCCAGGCTGGCTGAGGCTGTGTGCAGCCTGCTCCCTCAGCACCGCTCTGTGCAGCTTGGAAGCTCCTCCAGGGATGGGGACTCCACCACCTCCCTGGGCAGCCTGTGCCAGTGCCTGACCACTCTTGTGGGAAAGAAATTGTTCCTCGTGTCCAACTTAAACCTGCCCTGGTGCAGCCTGAGGCCATCTCCTCCTGTCCTGTCACTTGATACTAGAGAGCAGAGCCCAACCTAAACCACCCCAACCTGCTCTCAGGGAGCTGTAGAGGCCAATGAGGTCTCCCTCATTCTATGCTTCCAACCCAAAGGATTCTGCAGTCCTCTAAGCAGGCAGCAGAGAAGCAGCTCCCCCCGTGGGTGTTCCCAGTTGGAAGCGGTGGGGGGGAGGCAGAGGGGAGCGGAATGTGGCTTCGTGGCTGGCTGGGGCTGGGGCTGGAGGTGATGCTGAGCCCAAGGCCACCCTGAGGACTTTGGCTCTCGCCTGTCACAGCCCTGCCAAGCGTTTAAACACCCTGCTCATGCTCATTAGCATCTGCCTGGTGGTGGTAATTGTTGTTAATGGTTCTAACTGGTTTTGTTATTAGCCTTGCGCGATGGCTTCGAGCCCTGGGTCTGTTTTGACACTAAATCACGGCGCAGACTCGCCTCGGGATAAGTGGGCTGCGTTTCAAGAGGGAAAGGTTATCGCCGTGCCAGGAGCGCCCCCACCCCCCCCTCCTCGTGCCTCTGGTCGTTCGTGCTTCTGTCCAAGTGGACTAAGGGTGAGCAGGAGCTGCTGGAAATCCTTGAGCAGAGAGCTGGGCTGTGAGGAGGGAGGGCAGGGGCTCGCTGATGGCTCCATCGCACGGCTGGAACCCCCAGACCAGCACTTGGCTGACGGACAGCTTATTGTTCCCAGGTTCTCAGGATGCCACCAGGCTGGAGCAACCCCACGAATCCAGCTGAGAGCTGTAGGATGCTCCTGCTGTGCCTCCCCACCCCTCCCCTCCTCGATTGCTCCACTCAAAGCTGCTTTAATCCCTTGCCTTCTGCTCTGGTCTGGGCTGCCGCAGCGGTGTGAGCTTCCCAGCCACAAACAAGCAGAGCAAAATTCCTCTGCTGAGAAGATGATAAAAACCAAAAAAGAAGCCTCTCAGCCAGTCCCCTGCACTCATCCAGGCAGGAGGCTTCGACTCACAGCGGTGGAAGCCCCTGAGCTGCTGCTGGTTGTCATTAGATGTCAGCTCCGAGGAGGCTTCCCAAGCACCGAGCCTGCAGCAGAGGGGGTTTGGGCTTGGATCGTGCCTCTGCCGCAGCCTCTGCTCGGGGGCTGCTCAGGCTGCGGAAGCAAATGATGCTCTTGTCACATCTGGCTGGTTTTGCTAATGACCCCGAGGCTCATAAACAGGGGAGCAGGAGCTCGTCCCACTTCCATCAGGGTGGATCAGCAGCGCTGGCATCACGGCTCAGCCCCCAGCATCTGGCCGGGGCACTGGAGGCTTTCTGAATGCAGCCTGGGGAGCAGAATTAACCCTGGGGAGTGCAGGAGACCTGGGGTGGCGTGTCTGAATCCTGCCCACATCCCACTCAGCCCAGGTCCAGAGCATCACAGCCACTCAGCATCCCCTGTGGAGGCTGCAGAGTGAAGTTCTCTGGGTCTGGTCTGACCTTCAAGGGACAGATCAGAGCCAGGGTCCCCTTTCTGCAGGCAGGCTGCACTTTAAGGTGTTGCTGGTAGGTGGCACAAACAAATGGACTGCTTTTGAAGCCGAGGCTGGGAATGAGGTGTAGAGCCCACCTCTGCTTTGATCATGAGGTATCTTCCTCCTCTTGGTGCATCTTCCTCCTCTGAGGCAATGGATTCTGACCTTTTGAAGGCAGGGCTGGGAGGGAGGGCTGAGACCTCGCATCTGAGCAGCTGGCGGTGCTGGGGAATGCTGCATGAACTCCCAGGAGCAGAAACCTTCCTGTGGGGTGGAAAATGCTCTCCTCTTGTTCTCAGTATCACATCCTGGCTGCTGCTCACAGCTGCAAAGTCTCTGCCTTACCAACAGATTCTCCATCCTCCACTCCTTGGCAAGGTGGCCAAATGCATCCAAGGTCTTCTTGTTCCTCTCCTAAGCAGGAAGGAGCAGATGTGGGACAGGGTTCAGTGTTCAGTGTTTGAGTTTGGGGAGCTGCAGTATGAGGGAGACAGTGAGGAGCTGGAGTGGGGCCAGAGAAGAGCAACAAAGCTGCTGAAGGGTTTGGAGAACAGAGCTGGTGAGGAGAGCAGCCAGGATTGTTCAGCCTGGAGAAGAGGAAGCTGAGGAGTCCTCATTGCTCTCTACAACTCCTTGACAGGAGGCTGGAGCCAGGTGAGGGTTGGGCTCTTCTGCCAAGGAACAAGCAATAGGGCAAGAGAAAATGGCCTCAAGCTGCACCAGAGGAGGTTTTGGTTGGACACAAGGAAATGTTTCTTTGCTGCCAGAGCAGTCAGGCACTGGCACAGGCTGCCCAGGGAGGTGCTGGAATCCTCATCCCTGCAGGTGTTCAAGAACCCTGTGGCCATGGCAGCTGGGGGCAGGGTTTGGTGGCCATGGTGCTGTTGGGCTGCTGGTGGGGCTGGATGGCCACGAAGATCTTTTCCAACCCAAACAACTCTCCCATCCCATGAATTCCCAGTATATTCCATGCCACCAGAACAGCCTTTCCCCACCCTCCTCTCACAGAGGGCAGCAGCAGCAGCTCGATGCCAAGCACCACATCCCCTCTCTCTCAGGTTATTCTCCTCATTGCCACATTGTCCTCACTCCTTCCCATAATGACCTTTTCATCTTAATTACACAACAATCTCCTGGCTCCTTCCAAGGCTGCCTCTTGCCTCCTCCTCCTCCTCCTCACAGATATTTCCTCTGCCTCCAGTTCATAACCTCTGGTTCCTGCACTTAGCTCAAGCTTAAATAACTCAGTAGCTCCTTCTCCTCCTATTCCCACCACAATCTTCTCCTCACCACTCTCTGCTCCCCCTTTAATACTTTCCAAAGGCTGCAGACCTACTTCTTGGGTTGGGTTGAGTTGGGTTGGGATTTTTTTTTCCCCACTCCCAGCTTTTCTATTGAAGTTCCCCAAGTCCCTGAGTCATTCCAGTTGCTCCCCACTGGGCCATTAACCCTCTCTGTAATGTCCTTCTTCATATTTAGGTGATCAAAGCTGGGCACAACACTCCAGATGCAGCCTTCTCACTCGGTCCCTTACACCATATTAGAAGCATTTCCTCCACCACCATCTGCTTGATTTTTATATCTATATATTTAGGGGGGGTTGTTGATGCTGTCTGGGCTTGGTGCAGCCTCCTGGCAGAGCCACGTGGACCACTGGTACAAGCTCAATGCTCACATCTCCCCCTCCTTGCAAAACCTGCCTTTAATTATCCACATCATGGAGATGGCCATGTTGTGGCATCTGGATTCCCAGGATAACAGGGATGGGCTCCTGGCCACCATGGCAAGCTCTGGTGCTGCTGGTCCCTGGGCTGAGCTGGTGCTGTGCATCCTTCTGGCTTCCCGCCCTGAGATCCCTCCCTCCCGTGGCTTCCTCTGGGCCAGGATTTGCTTCCTGCCCCCTCTCCAGGATCTTTCTGCCCTGGCTTCTCTCCCCTGGTCCTTTAGGGGTGTGCTGAGAGGATTGGATCCCTCTCCGTGGTCCAGGATGGGCTGAGGGATGGGGATGGGAGTGCCCCCATGGGAGATCCCAGGATCCCAGGATGTCAGGGGTTGGAAGGCACCCACAGAGATGATCATCGAGTCCAACCCCCCTGCCAGAGCAGGACCATCCAATCTAGCTCAGGTCACACAGCAACACATCCAGACAGGCCTGGAAAGGCTCCAGAGAAGGAGACTCCACAACCTCTCTGGGCAGGCTGTGCCAGGGCTCTGGGACCCTGAGATCCTTCAGTGCACAGATGCCATCAGGCAGGAGGAGAGGTGGATGCTGAGGTTCCTTCGTGGTCATCTCACTAAGGCCACCCACCACAGGACAGACTTGTTCAGGTTGGGAAAGACCTGGGACTGGATGAGCTTGGAGCTGTCTTCCAACCTGCTTGATTCTGGGACTCTGTGAAATGATAGGACAAGAGGAAATGGCCTCAAGTTGTGTCAGAGGAAGT
This sequence comes from Tricholaema leucomelas, assembly GCA_013400475.1. NCBI lineage: Eukaryota > Metazoa > Chordata > Aves > Piciformes > Lybiidae > Tricholaema lacrymosa > Tricholaema leucomelas. The sequence goes on along the minus strand of WAAF01006470.1, from coordinate 12,789 downwards.
TTAGGTTGGACCACAAGGAGAAATTTCTTCCCCCAAAAGGGTTGTCAAAGCCTGGCCCAGGCTGCCCAGGGCAGTAGTGGAGTCCCCATCCCTGGAGGGGTTTCAAAGCCCTGGGGATGTGCTGCTGGTTTAAGCACCAAGCTTGGCACTCGAGCTCCATGACCTGGAAGGTCTCTTCCAACCCAAACATATCCATGATGCTCTGAAACAAGGATCTTGGCAGATCCCTCTCTCCCTCAGCAACCTCATAGAATCACAGGATCAGTCAGGGCAGGAAGGGACCACAAGGAGCAGCCAGTTCCAACCCCTGCTATGCCCAGGGACACCCTACCCTAGAGCAGGCTGCACACAGCCTCAGCCAGCCTGGCCTGAAACACCTCCAGCCATGGGGTCTCAACCTCCTCCCTGGGCAACCCATTGCAGCCTCTCACCACTCTCCTGCTCAACAACTTCCTCCTCCCCCCCAGCCTCACTCTCCCCCCCTCCAGCTTTGCTCCATTCCCCCCACTCCTGGCACTCCCTGACAGCCTCAGAAGTCCCTCCCCAGCTTTTTTGTAGCCCCCTTCAGATCCTGGCAGGCCACAAGAAGGTCCCCTGGGAGCCTCCTCTGCTCCAGCCTGCACAGCCCCAACTCTTTCAGTCTGTGCTCACAGCAGAGCTGCTGCAGCCCTCTGAGCATCCTCCTGGCCCTGCTCTGGACACTCTCCAGCATTTCCACATCCCTCTTGTCCCAGGGGCTCCAGATCTGGATGCAGTACTCCAGGTGGGGTCTGAGCAGAGCAGAGCAGAGCAGAGGGTGAGAATCCCCTCCCTGGCCCTGCTGGTCACACTTCTGCTGCTGCATCCCAGGCTCTGCTTGGCATTCTGGGCTGCAAGTGCACACTGCTCACTGCACCTCCCCAGCCTCCATCTCATTCCCTATCACCTTGACTTTGCTTTTTTTTCGGGGGGGACACACACAGGACACCTATTCCCAGATGCTCTCCAAAGGGACATCGCTAACTACTACCAGGGCTTGTGGGACTGCAGCGCTGAGCATCCGGACGAGCTCTCCTTCCACCGTGGAGACCTCATCTACATCCTAAGCAAGGTAAGAACACGAGGCTGAGGCTCAAGTCCAAGCTTCACACCTGGTGAAATTGGGGGGTGTGGGGGGGAGGGAGAAATATCAAGGTTTGGGGTTGAAGCAGCAACTTAGTGGAGGGGAAATTCGGATGCCAGGGATGGGATTTGCTTCCTGCCCTCTCTCCAGGCTCTTTCTGCCCTGGCTTCTCTCCCCTGGTCCTTTAGGGGTGTGCTGAGAGGATTGGATCCTTCTCCATGGTCCAGGATGGGCTGAGGGATGGGGATGGGAGTGCCCCCATGGGAGATCCCAGGATCCCAGGATGTCAGGGGTTGGAAGGCACCCACAGAGATGATCATCGAGTCCAATCCCCCTGCCAGAGCAGGACCATGCAATCTAGCTCAGGTCACACAGCAACACATCCAGACAGAGCCTGGAAAGTGTCCAGAGAAGGAGACTCCACAACCTCTCTGGGCAGGCTGTGCCAGGGCTCTGGGACCCTGAGATCCTTCAGTGCACAGATGCCAGCAGGCAGGAGGAGAGGTGGATGCTGATTTGCAGCCACGCAGGAACCGGTCCCCAGCCTCCCAATCCCCCCTCCTATGTTGTCCCAGGGCCACCCATGCGATTTTAAATGCCCCCCCAAGCAAGATTCTTTCCTCTCTCATTGTTTTTTCGTTGCTCATGGTGATGGAATCTGGACGTGCTTTTTGCTCAGGTAGTAGCAGGGTAATTGAGTTGCTCAACCAGGTGTGACCGAAAGCTCCCTTTGGCAAGGTGAATAAATTAAGGCTTTGCATGAACTGCTCTGCTGGGGGTGGGGGTGAGGAGGGGACACACACAAACAAAGCCACCAGGTTCTGTGACCCTCTCTCCAACCCTCTTTGTCCCCTCAGGCTTCCTAAACTGGTCCTTGCTGGATCGTGGTGGATCTGGCTGGGGAAGGGTGGAGGGGGGGGATGCTTTATGGGGTGTGTTTTGCAATGCATGGCCTAGCATGGGAACAGTCATGGATTTGGTGTGGGTGAGGTTTGGTGGTGCAGGAGCAGTGATGGACTTGTTTGGGCTCTTCCTTGGTTGGCAATTCAGTTTGGACCCCAAGAACAGTGATGAATTTGGGGGGGGTTGTGGTGTGAATGAGGTTTTGTGGTGAGCTTTGCACCCCAGCATGGTGCAGGAACCACAATGGACTTGTTGGGGATCTTCTTTGGTTGCTGATTCACTTTGGACCCCAAATATTGTGGTGAACTTGGAGTGGGGGGGATGTAGATGAGGTTTCATGATGAGCTTTGTGCCCCAGTATGGTGCAGGAACCACAGTGGACTTGTTGGGGCTCTTCTTTGGTTGGCAATTCACTTTGGAGGCCATAAAGTGTGATGAACTTTGGGGTTTGGGGAGTAGATGAGGTTTTGTGGTGAGCTTTGCACCCCTGCATGGTGCAGGAGCAGTGATGGACTTGTTGGGGCTCTTCCTTGGTTGGCAATTCACTTTGGACCCCAAAAACTGTGGTGAACTTGGAGGGGGGTGCATGGATGAGGTTTTGCAATATTCTTTGCACCCCAACATGGTCCCTTCCGACCTGATGCACTCTGCAGTGCCCCAATGCCCACAGCTCGATCCCAGCCCACCAACAGCTGAGTGGGTTGAATCTTCCCTCTCTTGATGTCAGCTCAAGGACACATCTCAGAGCCCCTTCAAGGGTCCCTTCCACCCTGATGCACTCTGCAGTGCCCCAATGCCCACGGCTCGATCCCAGCCACTAACATTTGAGTGAGTTGAATCTTCCCTTGCTTGGTGCCAGCTCGAGGACACAGCTTGGAGTCACGGCAGGGATTCTGCTCTCTTCAGCAGCTCCAGATTGTGACTCCTGTGCTGGTTCCTCACACGTAACCAATGAGTCCTGGGAGCTTTTCCCACTCCCTAAATCACTTCTGCGCGACAAACACAGGGCTCAGAGTTGGGAGGGGGAGATGAGGAGGAAGATGAGGATGAAGAAAGAGAAGCTTTGGAGGTAGGGGGGGGGAGGTTGAAAGAACAAAACCCAAGGTGTTTGAAGAGGCTGTTCACTCAGCTGCATTTTAATTTCCTTTTCAATCTTGTCCCAATTAATTTCGCTGAATTAATCTCGCCGAAGCCGAGGAGGCGGCGGAGAGGCTGCGGCGGCAGCGGAGCAGCAGCTTCTGTCTGCAGATGAAATAGTGGCTAATATAAAAAATCCATCTGGTGTGTTTGAAACACTCCTGGAGCTGCTGCTGCTGCCACTGCTGCTGCTGCTCGGGTCCTGTCTGACATTTCCCAGCGTCAACAGCAGGGATACAGAACCGCCGAAGTGATCTTCTCTTCTCCTAGGGCAGACTCAAAGAGTTGGGGCTGTGCAGGCTGGAGAAGAGAAGGCTCCCAGGGGACCTTCTTGTGGCCTGCCAGGATCTGAGGGGGGCTACAAAAAAGCTGGGAAGGGACTTTTGAGGCTCAGAGAGTGCCAGGACTGGGGGGAATGGAGCAAAGCTGGAGGTGGGGAGAGTCAGGCTGGAGGTGAGGAGGAAGTTGTTGAGCAGGAGAGTGGTGAGAGGCTGCAATGGGTTGCCCAGGGAGGGGGTTGAGGCCCCATGGCTGGAGGTGTTTCAGGCCAGGCTGGCTGAGGCTGTGGGCAGCCTGCTCTAGGGTAGGGTGTCCCTGGGCATGGCAGGGGGTTGGGACTGGCTGCTCCTTGTGGTGCCTTCCAACCCTACTTGATTCTGTGATTCTATGATTTGGGGGTTAGTGGACATCAGTAGCTGGAAAGGGGAAATGATTTTTGTTTGGTAGTCACAGAAAGGCTTGAATCAAAGATTTGGTTGGGTTGGGAGAGATCTGTAAGGTCACTGAGCCCAACCTGCAGCCTAAAAGCTCCCTCAGCACCACATCTGTGCAGCTTGGAAGCTCCTCCAGGGATGGGGACTCCACCACCTCCCTGGGCAGCCTGTGCCAGTGCCTGACCACTCTTGTGGGAAAGAAATTGTTCCTCGTGTCCAACTTAAACCTGCCCTGGTGCAGCCTGAGGCCATCTCCTCCTGTCCTGTCACTTGATACTAGAGAGCAGAGCCCAACCTAAACCGCCCCAACCTGCTCTCAGGGAGCTGTAGAGGGCAATGAGGTCTCCCTCAGCCTCCTCTTCTCCAGGCTGCACACCCCCAGCTCCCTCAACTGCTCCTCCCCAGCCCTGCTCTCCAGACCCTTCCTCAGCTTTGTTGCCCTTCTCTGGACCTGCTCCAGCTCCTCAGTGTCCTCCTTGGTGTAAGGGGCTCGAACCAGGATTCTAAGGTGACCTCACCAATGCTGAGTCCAGGGGCACAATCCCTGTCCTGCTCCTGTTGGCCACTCCAGTGCTGATCCAGGCCAGGCTGCTGGTGCCCTTCTTGGCCACCTGGGCACCCCCTGGCTCATCTTCAGCTGCTGTCAACCTGTACCCCCAGGTCCTTTTCTGCCAGGCAGTTTCCAGCCACTCTGTCCCAAGCCTGAAGCATTCACGGAGCTGTTGTGACCCAGGAGAAGTTGGAAGGGACCTTCAAGATCATTTAGTTTCACAGGTCAGGGACACCTCCCACTAGCCCAGGTTGTTCAAAGCCTCATCCAGCCTGGTCTTAACCACTTCCAGGGATGAGATGCCCAAAACCTCCCTGGGCAACCTGTTCCAGTGTCTCAGCACCCTCAGAGTAAAGAACTTCTTCCCAATGTCCAAGCCAAATCCCTTGGCAGCCTCAGGGCTGTGGGCAAAGGGAGGATGGAAGATGCTGTGGCAAAAGGGATGCTCGATCCTGCCTGGGGTAATGGCAGTGTTGCCACCCACCACATCCCTCCTTGGAGTGGTCCCTTCATTGGCATGTCCTCAGAGCCCCTGAGCCCTTCCCTGGGTGCTTGTGCCAGTGCTGGGAGGCTTTATTCAGGAGTCCAAGGAACTGTGATCCATGCCTTGTCCCCTGCCTGCTTGTGCCAGTGCCAGCAGTAGGAGCTTTTGACCAGGAGCTCAGGGAATGCCTCTGGCAGGGACTTCTGGTCCCTTCCATGCCTTGCCCCTTGGGGTCTGTGCCAGCATTGGGCTGCTTTGAACAAGGAGTCCAGGGATTTGGGTCCCTTCCATGCCTTGTCCTCTGGGTGTCTGTGCCAGCACTGGGAAGCTTTGACCAGGGGCCCAGGGAATGCCACTGTCAAGAGCTCTTCCCATCCTCTTCCCAGCATCTCCCCAGACCTGGCCAGCAGACTCCTCATTGCACCTCCAGTGCCACCAACACTTCATCAGACCCTGGCACCACAGAGGGACAACCAGAGCTGTCTGAGCTGCAACTCCCATACCCCACCTCATCACCCCACTTTGCAGGGACTCCAAAACCTCTTTACTATCACCACTGCAGCCCAGCTGGGCTAATAGAGAGGGGAAATCATTTAACAGGGGGGTGAGGGGAAGGAATTATCCCAGTCCACCTCATCCCCCCACTTTGCAGGGACCCCAAAACCTCTTGTCTGTGACTGCTGCAGCCCAGCTGGGCTAATAGAGAGGGGAATTCATTTAAGAGAGGGAGGATGGGGAGGAGGGAAGGAATCATCCCAGCCAAACCCCCTCCAGGCATGGTGTCTGCAGCCGTGTCCCTGTCACCGGTCCCTCGTCCCCTGGCTGAGTGATTTGTAGGTTATGATAATTATTTGAATGCAGCTCGACTTCCTATTTTAAGTGGGCTTAGTTGGATGTGACAAGCAGGCCATAAAACCGGATAAGTTAATTCCCTCAATTGCTTTCCATGGAAGCAGGAGGGGGGGAAGAAAAGGAGGGAAAGGGGAGGGGGGAGCCTGACTGCCGTCCCCCAGCCCCTGAGCCGAAGGAGTGTGGTGACATCTAGTGGCGTTTTTGGCCTGGTTTTTGGGGCTGGCTTGTCGGTGGGAAGAAGGGAATAAGGCTCTGGGGTGGCTGTGGTGTGTGGCTGTGTGTCCCCCACCACCATTCGCTGTGCGCTGAACCTTGTGTGTGATGAGAGCAGTCAGGGCTCAGCCTTCCCTCCCCACACCCCAGTCCCGGGGAGTCTCTTTGGTGGGTTGTGGAGATTGAGAGAATGGTTTAGGTTGGAAAGGAGCTTGAAGATCAGCCAGTTCCAGACCCCTACCATAGGCAAGGACCCCTTCCACCAGCTCGGTTTGCTTCAAGGCTTCATCCAACCTGACCTTGAACACCTCCAGGGAAGGGACATCCACAACCTTCCTGGGCAACCTGTGCCAATGTCTCCCCACCCTCACTGCCAAGAATTTCTTCCTAACCTCTAGTCTAAATCTGCCCTCCTCAAACTTCAAATTGTCCCCACACACACATCCCCCACACCCTCCTCCATCCCCACCAGGGGTCTTGATGGTGTTTGGCTCCCCATTAATAACCCCCTCCGGGAGGCTCCTGACTTGGGACAGCAGCGGGGTCAGCTGGAAGGCAACGGTCACCCACCGGTCAAATTCAAGCGAGGAGCATCCTTCCCCTGCCGGCCCCTCAGCTCCCCCCCCAGCAGGAACCAATCGTCCAGAACAAGCCCCTGGCAGCCTCATTCCTCCCAGGTAATTTTTATAAATGAGGGGACAGCCACTGCGGGTGAGGACAAAAGGGGGAGGCAGCTCCCGACCCTGCCCAGCACCCAGGCGGCTCCCAGCCGGCGGCCCCGGCGCGGCCCCAGCCGCAGGGATTCGGCTGCAGCTCCCTGAGGCTGCAGCCCAGAGCTTGCCCCAGCTCGGAGGGCTCACCCACGCCACCCTCTCGATGCAGCTCCGATTGTCCCACGGCCTTTGGGAACCCTCAGATTGTGTCCTGTCCGTGGGGGACTCAACTCAACCTCCCTGATGCTGCAGCCCAGATTGTGCCTCATCCACAGGGACTCAGCTCACAGCCCTGATACTGCAGCCCAAATTGTGCCTCATCCATGGGGGTTTGTCCCCAGTGCTGCAGCCCCAATTGTGCCTCATCCATGGAGGTTTGTCCCCAGTGCTGCAGCCCCAATTGTGCCTCATCCATGGAGGTTTGTCTCCAGTGCTGCATCCCAAATTTTGACTCATCCCCATGGACGGACCTCACATCCCCTATGCTGCAGCCCAAATTGTGCCTCATCCATGGAGGTTTGTCCCCAGTGCTGCAACCCAAATTTTGACTCATCCCCATGGACTGACCTCACATCCCCTATGCTGCATCCCAAATTGTGCCCCATCCATGAGGGTTTATCCCCAGTGCTGCAGCCCAAATTGTGCCCCCACCCAGAGACTCACCTCATGTCCCTGACTCTGCATCCCAAATTGTACTACATCCATGAGGATTTATCCCCCATGCTGCATCCCAAATCTTGCCTCCTCCATGGGGGGGCTTATCTTCAATGCTGCATCCCAAAGTTTGCCTCCTTTGTGGGATCTCTCCCAATTATTCCTGATGCTGCAATCCCAGAGTTTGTCCCATTCATGAGGACCCATCCCCACTGCTGCATCCCAAGTTTTCCCCTCCATCCTTGGGGACTCCTCTGCATGTTCCCAGTGCTCCATCCCAATCTTTACCCCATCCAGGAAGATTCATCTACACATCTTCAATGCCACCTCCCAAATTCTTCCCCAGCCCCACTGCTTCTCCCTCCCCAACCCCCATACCTCCTGCCCTCCACACTGGGTGACCTGGATCCTTATGGATCTCTTGATCCCCGTGGATCACAGTCACTCACAGGGCAGTGATGATGGGAATGGATTAAAGCTTGAGGAGAGCAGATTTAGAGTGGAGATGAGGAAGAAATTCCTGACAGTGAGGGTGAGGAGAACACTGGCCCAGGTTGCCCATGGAGGCTGTGGTTGCTCCCTCCCTGGAGGTGTTCAAGGCCAGGCTGGATGAGGCCTTGGGCACCCTGGGCTGGTGGGAGGTGTCCTTGCCCATGGCAGGGGGTTGGAACTGACTGATCTTGAAGGTCCCTTCCAACCCTTCCCCCGTGGCAGGGGGGGTTGGGACTAGGAGGATCTTCAAGGACCCTTCCAGCTCAACCCATTCTGTGACTCCCTGAATGCTCACAGCAGGGACAATGTAGTGGCCTCACCCTTGTGGTTCTGGCACCTCCAATGCCACCCTTGATGACCTTTGGGTGCTGCTGAGATGTTGCCCCTCAGCTTCTGAACTTCTGGGGTGGCAGAGTGGTTCTGCTCAGGGGTTGGGGTTAAGATTTGAGATTCACAGAGCCACAGAATGGGTTGGGCTGGAAGTGTCCCCAGGCAGGATGTGGCTCCTGCTCCTATATGGAATCATGGAAGGGGTTGGCTTGGAAGGGTCATCAAGGTCAGCCAGTTCCAACCCCACTGCCATGGGCAGAGACACCTCCCTCTAGCCCAGATTGCTCAGAGCCTCATCCAGCCTGGCCTTGCACACCCCCTGGGAGGAGGCATCCACAGCACCTATGGGCAACCTGTGCCAGTGTCTGTCCACCCTCACGGCCAAGAATTTCTTCCTACTCCACTCTCAACCTCCCCTCTTCCAGCTCCAAGCCCTGGCCCCTTGTCTTGTCACTCCCAGCCCTTGCCCAGAGTCCCTCCCCAGCTCAAAGCCTCATCCAGCCTGGCCTTGAACACCTCCAAGGTGGGGGCATCCACAGGACCCATGAGCAACCTGTGCCACTGTCTCCTCACCCTCACTGCCAAGAATTCCTACTCCAGTCTCAACCTCTCCTCTTCCTACTCCACTCTCAACCTCCCTTCTTCCTACTCCACTCTCAACCTCTCCTCTCCCAGCTCCAAACCCTTGCCCCTTGTCCTGTCACTCCCAGCCCTTGCCCAGAGTCTCTCCCCAGCTCAAAGCCTCACCCAATCTGCCCCTAGGGAAGGGCCCATCCACAGTCCTCACTGCCAACCTGTTCCAACTGTCCCAGGAAGAAAGAACTCCTCCCTGCTCTCCAGTTTAAAATGAGCCCTCCTGAAGCTTCAGAGATGTTCTCTGAGCCTTTCTTCTCTTGCAGGGGGATTTATAATGAATGCTGCTAAAGACTCTGCCTTTGACAGAGGTAATAATAAATTCACGGCTAAAGACAGGAGTTTAATTCCTCAGACCCTCCAATACTGCACAGAATAAACTCCATCCATCAGCCAGTAATTTTTTACCACATAAATCTTCAAAACGAACCAGCAGAGGCTGTTGAGGCTGAAATATTGGGAATTTATGAGATGTTCCCACTGGTAGGATCCCATTCCGGAGGTTTCCATTCGAATATATTATGGGTGAGGGAGAGATGGGGACAGGGGAAGGAAGGGAGGGGGAATTTGTGTCTTTAAATGTGACAATCTTTCTGGTTTCCCTAAACCAAACTCCTCAGCAGCAGCTCCTCCAAAGCCAAAGCTGCCCTTAGAAATAAGGAGGAGGAGGTTAAGGGGCTGGAGAAGGGCAACAAAGCTGGGGAAGGGTCTCAGCAGCAGCAACTCCAGAGCCAGCTCTGCCCTGATTATTCCTAAGAAGGACACTGGGGGCCTGGAGTGGGTCCAGAGAAGGGCAACAAAGCTGGGGAAGGGTCTCAGCAGCAGCAACTCCAGAGCCAAATCTGCCCTTAGAAATAAGGAGGTGGACATTGAGGGGCTGGAGAAGGGCAACAAAGCTGGGGAAGGGTCTCCTCCAAAGCCAAATCTCACCACCCTCAGCCTGTGCCAATGTTTCACCCCCCTCAACCTGTGCCAGTCTCTCACCACCCTCACTTCTTCCTCACATCCAGTTTCAATCTCCTCTCTGCCAACATAAACCCATTCCTGTCTTCACAAGCCCTTGTCAATAGTCCCTCCCCAGCCCTCCTGTAGCCCACTTCAGATCCTGCAAGGCCACTCCAAGGTCTCCTCCAAGCCTTCTCCTCTCCAGGCTGCAGAGCCCCAACTCTCTCAGCCTGTCCTCAGAGCAGAGCTGCTGCAGCCCTCTGAGCATCTTCATGGCCCTCACCAGGCACAGATCCTTCACCACTTTCCTCCTTGGGGCAATCCATCACCACCCTCCTAGTAAAGACCTTCTTAACACCCAACCTCTGTCCACCCTTCTGTAGTTTCAAGCCCCCTGGCCATAAAACCACAGCCTGGAGGTTTCTCTTTGGCTGAGCCTNCTTGTTGCTGGTTGCCTGGGAGAAGAGCCCAACCCCAGCTGGCTACAACCTCCCTTCAGGTAGTTGTAGACAGCAATGAGGTCTGCCCTGAGGCTCCTCTTCTCCAGGCTAAACAACCCCAGCTCCCTCAGCCTCTCCTCATAGGGTTTGTGTTCCAGGTCCCCCCCCCCTTCTTCCTTGTTTCCTTTGCTAATGGGAGGCAGCAGCAGAGAGAAGAAATCTTTGTTCATTAGAGAGAGACGGAGATAATTAGAAAGCCATCTCCCGCTTGATGAGGCACTGGTAACATTTCCACCAATTGATGGTGCTAACATTTAGAGCTCTGCTCTTGCAAAATGTCACCCACGGTCTGGTTTGCATCAGGGACCAGCTGATGGATGGGTGGAAGCAAAACTCCTCAGCCCAGGCGTAAAACATCCACAGTTTCCCTTCGCCATAGCTCAGTCACCTCCTGCCCTCAGGCTCATAGCGTGGTTGGGGTTGGGAGGGACCTCCAAGATCATCCCGTACATAGAATCATGGAATCATGGGATGGTTGGGGTTGGAAGGGACCTCCAAGATCATCCCGTACATAGAATCATGGAATCATGGGATGGTTGGGGTTGGAAGGGACCTCCAAGATCATCCCGTACATAGAATCATGGAATCATGGGATGGTTGGGGTTGGAAGGGACCTCCAAGATCATCCCGTACATAGAATCATGGAATCATGGGATGGTTGGGGTTGGAAGGGACCTCCAAGATCATCTAGCTGCAACCCCCCTGCCAAGGGCAAGGATGGACCAGGTTGCTCAAGGCCTCAAGGCTCTTCCCACCTACTGTCCAACCCCTCCAAAGGCTCCACTCCCAAGTCCACACAAGTCACAGTGCTTAGAGAAGACCTTCAAGATCAACTTCCTTGTAGGGGCTCAAGAAAGGAGCAGATGTGGCACTTGGGGACATGGATTGGTGGCAGTGGTGGGGCTGGGTTGATGGTTGGACTGAAGAGCCCAACCCCCACCTCACCCCAGCCTCCTCGCAGGGAGTTGCAGGGAGCCAAAAGCTCTCCCCTCAGCCTCCTTTCCTCCAGGCTGAACACCTCCAGGTCCCTCAGCTGCTCCTCACCTCTTCAGACCCTTCCACTACTACTTTGCCTTTCTCTGGCCCTGACCCAGCTCCTCAATGTCTTTCTCGGGGTGAAGGTGCCCCAAAACTGACCCCCAGCACCTCAGGTCCTGTGTTCCTTCTATTCCTGAACCAGTTCAAAAGGACAATCATGGACAACACAGGAACCCCAGGGGCAGGGAAAAGGGAATCTGGAGGACCCTGGTGGAGAGGGGAATGGCTTTGGGTTGTCCCTTACAAGTCCCTCAGGTCTCATGCTGCTTTCTGCACCATCTTCCCTTCAATTCTCTTCTCTTCTTGTTGTTCTCCACTCTTTTTTCCCTCCCCTCTTTCTTACCCCCCCTCCTCCTCACCTCTCTTTTCCAAGCTGCTCCATCTGTAGAGGAACAAACATCTTCATTTTATTGCCTCTTGCTTTGTAACTCTGAGGGGTGGTGGAGGAGGAGGAGGAGGAGGAGAAGGGAGGGGGAAGTAGTGGAATGCCTAAGTAAGACTTTAATTCCAAATTCATTTAGGCAGCAGCCATGAAGTTGTCACAAACCATAATGCAGTATTTAATTAAAATAACAGAAGTGGATCCAGAGATGTCCTGGGGTAGCCTCTGCTCTCCAGCTCCTGCCCCTGGAATGCTGCTGGCTGAGGCACAGCTGAGCTGCAGCTCAAGAGGAGCTGCTCTGAGCATCCTTCTCGCACAGGCTGTGTCCTGCTCCCTCCTCTCCTACCCACCCCTTGCTGATTTGGGACCCTCGGCATGATTGTGGCTGTGTGCAGGGAACTGAGGGTCCCAGCTCTGGCTTCTGGTTCTGTCCTGGGGGTCTTAGCTGTGGCTCATGGTTCTGATTTTGGGGTCCCAGCTCTGGCTTCTGGTTCTGTCCTGAGGGTCTTAGCTGTGGCTCATGGTTCTGATCTCGGGGTCCCAGCTCTGGCTTCTGGTTCTGCCCTGGGGGTCCCAGCTCTGGCTTCTGGTTCTGTTCTGGGGGTCTCAGCTCTGGCTTCTGGTTCTGACCTCGGGGTATCAGTTCTGGCTCCTGGTTCTGACCCCCTGGTTTGGGTCCCAAAGGATGGGGAAAATAATCCTGGTGACCTGCAGGGAAGCAGCCCAGGGAGGGTTACCCTGCAGGGCTATTTTTGCTAACATCCCCTCACGTCACCAAGCTCTGCCTGCTCTCCTGCCCCCCCTCTCAGAGGAGGGTGTGGAGGGGTCAGGGCTGGCTGGCTGCTGGCACACAGACGTGCAAAGGCTTGGACACGATGATCCCCAGCCCTTTTGTCACAGGTCAGAGGCAGAGTTTAACTCAGATGGTTGCTAATTTCCATCTGGGTGTCGAGTGTCAGGGACTTTAAAGGCGAAAATAATTGGCTGCGGAACAAATGTAGGAAATGGAGTGTGTGAGAAAGCAAANCCCCTTTTCTCCTTCCCAACCCAAATCCTTTCCAACTCTCCCATTAAAGTTGCACCTCCAGCTCGGAAGTTTGCCCCTTGAAAAATGGTCATTTCTCTTCCTCCCTCCAACACCCCCCCCC
>WAAF01006469.1:31996-62322 GCA_013400475.1 Tricholaema leucomelas | reverse complement strand
CCACACCTGCTCAATCCCCTCAAGTCCAGCTGTCCTTTTGCCTCCAGAACTAATTGAACTTATCAATATCTGTGTCAGGAAAGAATTACTTTTTCCCCAGTAACATTTCAGATTTAAAAAGAGTAATACTATAACCTCCTCCAAATTATTTCTTGCTCTCTTAGTTTGAGCTGGAAATGGCTGTGGACTGAGGACGGGGAGAATTTACTCCAAGGCAGTGAGCAAATGCACTCACACAGAATCAGAGGTTAAATAGACACACTGCTTACAAAAGAAATCAAAAGACGAAAGGTAGCAAGGTAGAAGCATATATGTCTGCATTCAGAATCGATCCTGCCCTAGCCCTCCCCAGGCTAAGCCTCAAGACATGCCTCAGCAGGCTTTAATTAAGTCTCAATAGGCCTCATCCAGCCAAACCTCTCCTACCACACAAACGTTAGGCCTCAGCAGGCCTCAGTGCATGTCCCTAAGCAGCCCCAATAGGCTTCAGATCAGGCCTCCCCCTGCCCTCCAGAGATTTGGTAGGCCTGATCTGGGCAGCTAGGGAATAACTGCCAGCCAGGCCTGCACCCCCACCAGCCAAAAGCAGTAAGAGCAAGAGCATGCTTGGAGAGAGAGGAGAGGGGGGGAGACTGGACAGTCTGATCTTTATACAGGGAGATACAGGAACAGAGAACAGAATAACAGATTACCATACCCTGTGTCCTCCCTCTGGGATGGGCTGTTCAGCCTCTTGGGACTTTCTGGTCCTCTAGGGAACTTCTTCTCTATGATAGAACAATTAGTCCTAAACCTACAACATGCATTGAGGCAAGTAAGGTTCTGCACCTGGGTCGGTGCAATCCCAGGCACAGCTCCAGGCTGGGTGGTGAATGGCTGAGAGCAGCCCTGAGGAGAAGGACCTGGGGGTCTGGGTTGATGAAAAGCTCAACATGAGCCTGCAGTGTGCACATGCAGCCCAGACAGCAACCCTGTGCTGGGCTGCAGCAAGAGCAGTGTGGGCAGCAGGGCAAGGGAGAGGATTCTGCCCCTTTACTCTGCTCTCCTCAGACCCCACCTGGAGTCCTGTGTGCAGTTCTGGAGCCCCCAGCACAAGAAGGACATGGAACTGCTGGAGCGGGTCCAGAGGAGAGCCACGAAGATGCTCAGAGGGCTGCAGCAGCTCTGCTATGAGGACAGGCTGAGAGAGTTGGGGCTCTGCAGCCTGGAGAAGAGAAGGCTTCGAGGAGACCTTAGAGTGGCTTTCCAGTATCTGAAGGGAGCCTACAGGAAGGCTGGGGAGGGACTATTGACAAGGTCTGGTAATGTCAGGACGAGGGGGAATGGGTTTAAGCTGGAAGAGGGGAGATTTAGACTGGATGTTAGGAGGAAGTTCTTTACAGTGAGGGTGGTGAGACACTGGCACAGGTTGCCCAGGGAGGTTGTGGATGCTTCCTCCCTGGAGGTGTTTAAGGCCAGGCTGGATGAGGCCTTGAGCAGCCTGCTCTAGTGGGAGGTGTCCCTGCCTGTGGCAGGGGGTTGGAGCTGGATGATCCTTGAGGTCCCTTCCAACCTAAACCAGTCTATGATTCTAAGTCTAATCTCTGCACTTGCCTTGAGCCTGTGCCTCCATCATTCAAGGCTAGAATAGTGAATGCTGAGGATTTCTAGATGTAAGAACCATCACATGGAAGACAAATTCCCATATTTGAGTGCGTATCTGTGCCCTAAATGTGCTGGATGGGATCTGATCACATGTGGACAGCCACATACCAGCTCTTTGGCAGACCAGGTGTACAAAACATGTTGCAGGGATTTTTTACCTTGTGGTCCACTCAGAATCACAGAATCACAGAATGTCAGGGGCTGGAAGGGACCTCAAAAGCTCACCCAGTCCAAACTCCCTGCTAGAGCAGGATCACCTAGAGCAGATCACACAGGAACACATCCAGGCAGGTTTGGAATATTTCCAGAGAGAGAGACTCCACAACCCTATGTAGAACAGCCAGCAGCTCCTCTGAGATGCAAAGAATGCTCAAAGAGCATAGTCTGGGGATGTGCAGCCTTGCTAGGACTTCTTAGAAAGTTTGCAGCAAGTGGTTTGCTTGCAGGGCAAAGTGTGCAAATAGAGGAACTGCTTGGCAAAGCCCCGAGTAAGGTCTGTGGGCAGGTCAAAGAATAACATCTAAATGATTAGAAACAAGTAGATTTGCATTGCTAGAATCATTTAAAAGGTAGGTATTAGAGATATGAGTACTTTGGTTCCTGATGTGTGCTGACCACTACTGCCTGTCTTCACAATCTTTTTTTTATTGATTAAATCACCATGGCCTGCATTGGACTGACAGACTTCTGTGTTTGTAAGGAGTTCGACCATGCATATGTAACATAGAATCAGAGAACTTTTTAGGTTGGAAGGGACCTCAAAGGTGATCCAGTTCCAATCCCCTGCCATAGGCAGGGACACCTCCCACTAGAACAGGTTGCTCAAGGCCTCATCTCACCTGGCCTTGAACACCTCCAGGGAGGTTGTGGATCACAGAATCACCAAATGTGATCAAAGATTGTGAATCACATTTGGTGATTCTGTGATCCACAACCTCCCTGGGCAACCTGTGTCAGTATCTCACCACCCTCACTGCAAACAACCCTTTCCTAGCATCTTGTTTAAATCTCCCCTCTGTCAAATTAAACCCATTCCCCCTTGTCCTGTCATTACAAGACCTCGTGAGTAGTCCCTCCCCAGCCTTCCTGTAGGTCCCCTTCAGATACTGGAAGGTCACTTTAAGGTCTCCTCGAAGCCTTCTCTTCTCCAGGCTGCAGAGCCGCAACTCTTGTAGCTTGTCCTCGTAGCACAGGTGCTCCTGTCCTCTGATAATCTTTGTGGCTCTCCTCTGGACTCACTCCAACAGTTCCATGTCCTTCCTGTTACAAAATACTCATTTAAGTCATAGTAAAATCTACTTGGAACATGAGTGAATTCCTTTCTTCTCCCCTTGTTGTTTTATTTCTGTAAGTCTCTAGCTGTTTTTTAGGTTTGTGGGAAATTCTTACCCCTCCTCCCCAAGAAAAATAATTACAACTGCAATGATATGTGCATTATTGAGAAAGTAATCTGCACTTCTTAGCCAGCTCCTGGATTATTCAGAGTCACTTAGAGGATCTGACAGAAGTCTGCTGTGTTTTATCTGCCCTAAAGTGCTGAATAAAACACAGGCTGGTGATAACTGATGCAAATCAGAGCCCCCAAAACATACACTTCTTTAACACTCCGAGTTAGGAACTCAGTCTAATTCTTCTTACACATGATAAGCAACAGGACTCAGGGCCACATTTATATCCTCATAGGATCTATCTCTCAAGTAAGTACTTGTCACACTCTTCATTCAATAATCATGATTCTTTTCAAATGCCATAAATACAGTCCTTGCTCACACACTGAAGAATTTCAACCTAAGAGTTTATGGAGTATTTTTCTCTTTTTAAGCCGAATACTTCTGTGTGTTTTAAGCATAATTCTCCTGCTCCCCCTTTTTAATGAAAGTGCATAAACTGTTAGACCTCATATTTCATGTAGCTTTTCCTTTTATGCATTTTTCATCCCTGCTATGGGAAGGACACCTGCTCTTCTTCCAGCTGCTGCTTCTCTTCCCAGATCTGCTCACAGAGATGTGGTGTACCAGGTTGCAGTATGCATGCTGTAGGGATGGGTTGAATTACATGCCAAAAGTCTCATGAGAGAATCATTTGTCAGGAATATCCTTGTCAGGATTGACTCAAAATCAAAACTGTACATTCTCCTGCTGAGAGACCTGGGGGTACTGGTAGGTAGTAGCTGAACATCAGCCAGCAGTGTGCCCAGGTGGCCAGGAGAGCATCTTGGCCTGGATCAGGAAGAGTGTGGCCAGCAGGACAAGGGAGGTTATTCTGCCCCTATAGCATNCCCAGGGAGGTGGTGGAGTTGCTGTCCCTGGAGGTGTTGAAGCAAAGCCTGGATGAGGCCCTTAGTGCCATGGTCTGGTTGATTGTCTAGGGCTGGGTGCTAGTTTGGCCTGGATGATCTTGGAGGTCTCTTCCAACCTGCTTGATTCTATGATTCTATGGTCTCTACAACTCCAAATCTGTTAGTACATAGATAGATCCAGTTCTTTTGACCAAGACTATCATCTTATTAATTTCTGGATTTGTACCATTTACCAAACACAGCGAGGGAAAAGAATTGCAAAAGCTTCTTTATGTAACTCTGAGACAGCTCAGTGCATGTACCTAAATCTCTTGCATTCATGTCTGTCCCATTACAGGCTAGCCAAATCCTTGAATAAAAATGTTCATTCAGATACACTATCAGGTTTACTGACACTGAATGGCTTCATCCCACTGTACTGAATTTTTGAAAGTCAAACATCAGATTGATAATGTGCAAAAGTCTTCCAACTTAATAGGAGTCATCAGTGCTTCACACCTTATTGCACAGAGCCCAACAGGATGCAAAAGATGGCTCTTCAGAGCTGCACCTCTAAGCCACCCTCCTTGTTTGCACCCACCTTGAGCACTCTGAGCTTGGGGCACCACAGAGGGGACTGACCAAGCTCGTGGTGTCCATATGACACCAGTGCTCATACAGAAAATGGGACTACAGGAAAGATGAGAAGGGACTCCGTCAGGGAGTGTAGTGATAAGACAAGTGGGTTTAAAGTGAAGAAGGTTTGATTTGGAATAGAAATTCTTTACTGTGAGGGTGGTAAGACACTGGAACAGATTTTCCAGAGGAGCTGTGGATGCTTCCTCCCTGGAAGTGTTCAAGACTAGACTGGATGGGGCTTTGAGCACTCTGATCTAGAGGAAAAGGTCCCTGCTCATAGCAGGGGGGGATTGAAACTCGATAATCTTAAAAGTCCTTTCCAACCCAAACCATTCTATGATTCTGTAACTGGATGGCTCTCCCATTTATCATTTTGCAGGCCCTTTGAGAGCTCTGAAGTGAGCTGTTCCCTGTCCAACCTACCCATTATTTGCTGTGTAACTCTACAGCCATGTAATTTGTCCTGCATACATTGCCAGACCTGCTAAGACTGTATTCCTGAAGCACTGACTGTGCTCAACAGCAACAGAGAAGGCCACCAAAACCTAAAAGAAAAGAAAACCAAGACAAAACAAAACCCAACAAAACTCACTCCTCATGCACAAAATGCTGTGGGGCAGATGTCTTTCCTCATGTGAATAAAATAGAGTGTGTGGGCAGGAACATCCTATCTTCTCTTGACCAGGACACCAGCCATCCCCCACACTCAAGGCTTCAACTGCTCGGGCTTGGGGACAGAATCCAAGCTCCACAGCTGGAGGCTGTAACTAGGAAAGCAGACCCAGAAAAAAATTACTCTGCCACAACAAAATAATGCAAGAGAAAAGAAGAGAGACTGCAGTAGCATTACATATGATAACATATTTAAAACATACAAAGTAATTAACAGTATCTAATATGCTGAATGTTTTGCTTCTGTCCAAAAAAGAAGTAGGACTACCTCTTTATTAGTCTGCTAATAAATGCTGCATACTGTTATTTATGGATCCAGGGAGAATATATTTTATAGACATATCCTTTTTCTGATAAAATCACCCATTAATACGCATGCATAATTCTAGTGAGTGTCATTGTAACCCCATATGTGCTTGGGTCTTAAAGACACCATGTGAATAAACAGCAGCAGTGCTTGGCTTCTCATAACCAATTATAACTGAGAAGGTCATAATTCAGCATACAGACCTCCATATATTAAAACACTGTTAGGTCATCTATGCCAGCTATTCAGCTGTGCTGAAACTGGACATGGGCAAAATTCCTACTTCTGCAATCCCACCTGTATGCTGTGATACCTAAATATGCAGCATTCAGTTTTCTCACAGACCCATCTTGGCTTGTTCTAGAGGCTCTCCAGAGCCAGAGCTCCACTTCTGGCTGTGATGGTTTGGGTGTCCCCTGCCCCCACACACTTTAGAAATCACCCAGACTAGACTCAGCCAGCTCTGGAAATTTGAATGAAGCTTATATTTACAGCTGGCACAATGTACAAGCAGATAGTTACAGTATGTACAGTTATAGACAGAAATAGACAAGGGGAAAAGGTAATACAGACACAACTCCCCTCCCAGAAACCTGAGTCCCCAGGAGGGGCTCTCAACCACCCCTCACCTTCCCCCTACACCTCTCAACCTTACCCCAGTCCCAAGGAAGAATGGAGGTTCGGCCAGGGGGATTAAGAAGCAAAGGTGAAGCAGCCAAGCAAAAGGAGGGTGAGGTTAGAAAGCAAGATGGAGTTCAGCCAGCAGCCCCAGCTCCCCAGCAGGCAAAGAGCTGAGAGCATAGCCCAGAGCCAAGTGCCCAAGCAAAGTGCAGAGCAAAAGTGACTTTATCTTTGTTTTGCCTTTCTTCTTTACACATCTCAGCAAGACTGTGAGGGAAGTAGACCTCACCATTGTTTTCATTTCTCAGCATATGATTTAATTCTTCTCACCAAAACATTCTAGCTAGGCTCAAGCTAGCACACTGGCTGTGTGCAGCCTCTCTTCGAGCAGCTTGCAGTTGCTCACACCTCACAAGCTCAATAGGGATCCGGAACCTGTTTGTTCTCCTGTTTAAGTATTCCAGTGGCTTGGTCCAGGAAGTGTTTTCAGATGACTCATAATTCATGCTGTCAAAATCAAATATGACTCCAATAAAGACAGAGATCAGAGAATCATCAAATCAATCAGGTTGGAAGAGACCTCCAAGATCATCCAGTCCAACCTAGCACCCAGCCCTAGCCAATCAACTAGACCATGGCACTAAGTGTCTCCTCCAGGCTTTGCTTCAACACCTCCAGGAATGGTGACTCCACCACCTCCCTGGGCAGCCCATTCCAATGCCAATCATTCTCTCTGCCAACAACTTCCTCCTAACATCCAGCCTAGACCTCCCCCAGCACAACTTGAGACTGTGTCCCCTTGTTCTGTTGCTGGTTACCTGGCAGAAGAGACCAACCCCACCTGGCTGCAGCCTCCCTTCAGGCATTTGTAGACAGCATAGTAATCTGTTGTAGACAGATAGTAATCTGGTAAGGCACACCTGGGTTGTGATTTCTTATGCTCTTTTTTATACTAGCTCACCCTTCCAGCACTAGGCAGAAAAGGCAAGGCAGATCCACAGCCTAACGAGCTACAAACCTGTCACTTAAATATTCAGGTCAACAGCCCACGGGCCTTCCTTGCTCCCTTGGTGCAAGATTAAGTGGGCAGAGAAAAGCAACACTGGTATCATGGGCAGAGGAACAGCCTGGAGCAATGACCTGGGATTTTACTCATACTGCCAGCACTGCAATCGCAATTTGGAGTCCTAACACCAGACTTAAACTGCTCTGTATTGGAAGCACCTCATTAAATACCATTTTGAACTGTGTCATTCTCTCTGCTTCAGGTGCTTTTGGTAGGACTTTTTTCAGTTCTCAGTCATACTGACAGGGTCAAAGTGCCTTCTATTCTACATAACATTCAGTGTGCACTGAGTGACTTCCTCTGGTTTTCATATTTTAATTGCTTTGTCAAAAAAGAGGAATTTAAATTCTTTTAGAATACTCTCACAGTGGCTTAACCAAAGCTCCAATCATGACCTCTTCTCCTGTCAGAGAGCTGATAGACCAACTTCTACCCTTACATCACTGAAACACTTGTGTGGTTCACATCTTTTTTTTTCCCTTTTCTTTTTTTCTTTTTTGTTTGTGTGTCTCTGGGTAGGAACACATTTTTTGTGTCTTGTTTCACCTAAGGGGGGAAAGAAAAGTTCAATGTCTCAATCTGTACATCTCAACCTTTCACAAGCATTGAAATCCAAACCAAAGTATATTTTAAAAAGAACATATTTCTGCAAAAGTGAAGGAGAACCAGAGAGTGCAGTGATCCTTTTCCTTCACTTTCAAGGACTTGAATTCAAATCATTCATTCTGCCACTGCTGTTTCTAGACCTTGCATAGATTAAGGAAGCTGAATATAGAAAGCTCGAAGTGAGATTATTAACTTTGTACTGAGTGTGGATCAAATGCATGGTCCAGTGCTGGACCTTGCCTTCTGCACTAGTGATAGGGATTTATCTCTGCTCTTTCATCAATCAAAAATACTTTGCCACCCAAATGCATGACAATGAATTGTATTGTAAGGCCAGACTTTATAGGACAGCACATGAAGCTTGAGCTACTTCAAGGAAATGAAGGGTAACTTTATGACGAGATTATGTTTCTCAAGGGGTTTTGTGCTAGTAATTTGTACTACACAGCAGAGGTTGATGAAAGCATAAGTTTTTTTGCTTGGACTCAATGGTTTAAAGGTCTTTTTAAATGAAAATGATACTATGATTCTGTGATATAAATAGCAGGCTATATGGCCACGACAACCCCAAGCTGCACTACAGGCTAGGGACAGAGTGGCTGGAGAGCAGCCAGGCAGAGAGGGACCTGAGGATGCTGGTAGATAGTAGCTGAAGATGAGCCAGCAGTGTGCCCAGGTGGGCAGGAGAGCCAATGGCATCCTGGCCTGGATCAGGAACAGTGTGGCCAGCAGGACAAGGGAGGTTATTCTGCCCCTGTACTCAGCACTGGTCAGGCCACACCTTGAGTGCTGTGTCCAGTTCTGGGCTCCTCAATTCAAGAGAGATGTTGAGGTGCTGGAAGGTGTCCAGAGAAGGGCTGAGGGAGCTGGGAGTGTTTAGCCTGGAGAAGAGGAGATTCAGAGCAGACCTGATTGCTGTCTGCAACTACCTGAAGGGAGGCTGTAGCCAGCTGGGTTTGGTCTCTTCTGCCGGGCAACCAGCAACAGAACAAGGGGACACAGCCTCAAGTCGTGCCAGGACAGGTTCAAGGTGGATGTTAGGAGGAAGGTGTTGCCAGAGAGAGTGATTTGTATTGGAATGGGCTGCCCAGGGAGGTGGTGGAGTTGCTGTCCCTGGAGGTGTTCAAGCAAAGCCTGGATGGGGCACTTAGTGCCATGGTCTGGTTGATTGACTATGACTGGGTGCTAGGTTGACTGGATGGTCTGGGATTGTGATTTCTCTTCCAATCTGGTTGATTCTATGATTCTATGGAAGATTAATAAAAATCTGATGGGATCCACCCTTATAGACACTACCAGACTTTGCTTCAAGTTTCAGTCTACTATTTTGTTCCAAGTAAGAACACACCATTGCTATCATCCAGTATTCCTTGATAGTATCTTTTGGGTTTATTCTTCACTTCTTGTGCATCCAATATTTACTTTTTTTTCTTTTTTTTAATGCCTTTTCTTTATTTAGTTGACTGGAGCCCCCAACACAAGAAGGACATGGAACTGCTGGAGCCAGTCCAGAGGAGAGCCACGAAGATGCTCAGAGGGCTGCAGCAGCTCTGCTCTGAGGACAGGCTGAGAGAGTTGGGGCTCTGCAGCCTGGAGAAGAGAAGGCTTCGAGGAGACCTTAGAGTGGCTTTCCAATACCTGAAGGGAGCTGTGATAGTTTGAGCCTAGCTAGAATGTTTTGGTGAGAACAACTAGATTATAGGCTGAGAAATGAAAACAATGGTGAGGTCTACTTCCCTCACAGTCTTGCTGAGATGTGTAGAAAAGGAAAGCAAAACAAAAGATAAAGTCACTTGTGCTCAGCACTTTGCTTGGGCACTTCATGCTGGGCGGTTCTCTCTCAGCTCTTTGCCTGCAGGGGAGCTGAGGCTGCTGGCTGAACTCCATCTTGCTTTCTAGCCTCACCCTGCATTTATTTTTGTGACTGATTCACCTTTGCTTCTTATTCCCCCTGGCCAAACCTCCATTCTTCTTTGGGACTGGGGTAAGGTTGAGAGGGGTAGGGGGAAGGTGAGGGGGTGGTTAGGAGCCCCTCCTGGGGACTCAGGTTTCTGGGAGGGGAGTTGTGTCTATATTACCTTTTACCTTGTCTATTTCTGTCTATAACTGTATCTACTGTAACTATCTGCTTGTACATTGTGCCAGCTGTAAATATAAGCTTCATTCAAATTTCTAGAGCCGACTGAGTCTAGTCTGGGTGATTTCTAAAGTGTGTGGGGGTGGGGGACACCCAAACCATCACAGGAGCCTACAGGAAGGCTGGGGAGGGACTATTGACAAGGTCTGGGAATGTCAGGACAAGGGGGAATGGGTTTGAACTGGCAGAGGGGAGATTTAGACTGGATGTTAGGAGGAAGTTCTTTACAGTGAGGGTGGTGAGACAGTGGCACAGGTTGCCCAGGGAGGTTGTGGATGCTTCCTCCCTGGAGGTGTTTAAGGCCAGGCTGGATGAGGCCTTGAGCAAGCTGCTCTAGTGGGAGGTGTCCCTGCCTATGGCAGGGGGTTGGAGCTGGATGATCCTTGAGGTCCCTTCCAGCCTAAACCATTCTATGATTCTATGATTGTAATGCAACATGTATTTGTACTGCTAAGTCTGCTAAATCTACCTTTATAAGAGTTAGGGAATTGAGGGGTGAAGCTTTGCCCTCTGTATGCAATGTGATCTTGCCATTCCCAGATTAGACTGCAAAACTCCACCTCAGAGACTGTGAAGCTCTTATTATGCTCTTTCTCTTGATAACAGATGCAAAATGACTGATCGAGACTAATTTGTGGTTCTCTTTAACACGCTCCAGAACGAGAAGGCACACAATAAGCTGATTTATTCCAAGGGCTGAAACCACAGTGTTGCATATCAAGGCAGGTTGGTGATTCCTCAACAGCAAGGCAAGATAGCAGTTCTGGCTCCAACCAACATCTCAAATTAAAGTGTAGTAACCATAGGAGTGCATTTGCTTGATGCAGAATCACAGAGCAGAGCAGCCTCCCTCACCTTACCTAAATAATCTTAGCACTTGCAATGCTGTTTAACAAATATTTTTACCAGTCTCTTCTCTTGCACATTCAGAGAAATATTAGCAGTATATACAACAGTCTTGTGCCTAAAGCAGTGGGACAAGGGCTTTACCTCTTTGGCTTCAGAGACTGTTTGGTCTTGCCCTTCCATCTCTCAAGTAGATGTGTAGCCACATCTAGGTGTTTCAGGAGCCTGAAGTACTTCCTATGAGATTCTGTTGACTCAAAAGTGGCTCTGTGAGCCCAGCAGGGAATTCTTCAATCCAGTGTAGCCCTAGAAATCTACAGTAATGTTTATTTTCCTGAATGTTAATGTTTTCTACGAGAAGAAGTTATCCTTCATTCATGAATGAGAAGCATAATGCCTTTCTAACACTTCTTCATCCTTTAGTGTCTCCAACTGCATCATCTCTCAACACAACTCCAGCAATTGTTAAAACACCCTCAGGCCTTTCCCTCGACAAGATATTTTCAAAATTTAGAATCCTTTTGATCTTATGCTCTTGTCTGGGATGAGTAAACATCCATCTGTGAGGAAACATAGTCTGCTGCTAGTATCCGGTCTGTCAGTCCATAGCTTCCTTGCTGTTTCCCGTAAGGCTCTTGCCAGTCTGCTATCACCTTATCATCCCCATTGTGTTATTCCCTGTGGCTTCCCCACCTGTGATTCAATTCCAAGTAGCCTGGACTGAATTATATCAAACAGAAAATAGAGAAACCTTTGGTGCTCATTAGGAAACGATGAATATTTCATTTATTCTGCTCAGCATGCCCTTTTCACTGCTCTGAAAATACAGTGGAAACTCATGTGAAAGCTCACACCAGTTCTGCTCCAAGTATTGTCCAATTCAGCCGTCTGATGCAAGGTCTTAATTATTATTGTTCCCTTTCTCTTTGTGTGCTGATGAGCTTCCTGTGTCAGACCACAATTTCTATTTGCCTTTAGTTGCTTCAGTATGCTTTGCTTTGTGTTTTTGTCTTCTCTTTAATGAACTGGCTTGTTGTTTTGACAGCTAGAGAACAGTTCATTTCCACCAGAGCAGATTCCCCTCTCAAAATTCAACTCCCTTGACCCTTAAGGCATTCCAGTGAAAGCAGCTGCCATGAAAGCAATTTGTTGTTGACCCGAGTCCAAGAAATAAACACCTTGTGTTCCATATATGCATATTCTGAGCTATACTTTAAATGTCACAGCATTTTAACTTTCTATAGAAGCAAAATGTTTCTCTCTTCAGCTTGTAGGTTTTCATTATGCATTTATGTAAAATGCATTTAGCCAGGAGAAATCCTTTTAAATTCTCATCTTCATTTCACAGTGGAAAATTATGGACTGGCATCTACTTAGACAAATACAGAAATAGTTGTGTGAGTTACTATATAATTTAATTCTTAATTTGAATCTAATTTTAACACTGTTTTGTTCCCTTCTCTTAAGTTTAGTCGGCTGGAATAAAATTATCCTATAACTATGTCTTTAATTAATACTTCTAGAGTGTGTATTTATATTTTGTCTTTTCATAATTGTTTCCTGAATACACTATCTGGGATAATTTTAATCCTCATCACTTTTATAAGATGCTACACAACAGTTGTAGTACTTGCAGCAGTTTCCTACTGTGCTAGTTTGAGGCAAATTGGAATATTTTGATGAGAGAAATTAGATGACAGGCTGTGAAAAGGAAACAATGGTGGCGTCGGCTGCACTCAGAGGCTTGCTGAGATGTATAAAAGCAAGGACACAAACATAGGTAAGACAGTGTGAGAGTCTCTAAGAGTCAGTGTCTGTTGACTGGATAGGACTGGGTGCTAGGTTGGACTGGATTAGCTTGGAGGTCTCTTCCAACCTGGTTGATTCTATGATTCTATGATTCTTTTGCAGTGTAACCCAACTAATTCTGCTTCTAACCTCTCCTTAACAATCCCCCAAACTCAACTTTGCACATAAGGCAGACTATGGGATAAGGTAGAGTGGTGGAAGGGTGGTTGGGAGGCCCTCCTGGGGACTCTGATTTCTGGGAGGGCTGTTCTGTTTCTCTATTACTTTTAACTTGTCTATTTCTATCTATAGCTGTAAATATTGTAACTATCTGCTTCTATATTGTGCTAAGCTGTGAATATAAAGCTTCATTCCTTAACTTCCAGCCAGATGAGTCTAGTCTGGGTGATTTCGTGAGGTGTGTGTGGGAGGAGGAGGTAACCCCCAAACCATCACACCTATTTACAATCTGTTTTTCTCTGCAGGAAATACCTTCCTGAATTTAACAGGTACTTAGAATCATAGAATCATAGAATGGTTTAGGTTGGAAGGGACCTCAAGGATCATCCAGCTCCAACCCCCTGCCATAGGCAGGGACACCTCCCACTAGAGCAGGTTGCTCAAGGCCTCATCCAGCCTGGCCTTAAACGCCTCCAGGGAGGAAGCATCCACAACCTCCCTGGGCAACCTGTGCCAGTGTCTCACCACCCTCACTGTAAAGAACTTCCTCCTAACATCCAGTCTAAATCTCCCCTCTGCCAGTTTAAACTCATTCCCCCTCATCCTGACATTACCAGACCTTGTCAATAGTCCCTCCCCAGACTTCCTGTAGGCTCCCTTCAGATACTGCAAAGCCACTCTAAGGTCTCTTCATCTTTGTAAATTGTGCTGGCTGCACTTTCACATTATTAGCCCATTTGCATGTGTTATTATGTAATGCATCAAAATAAGTGTGGCTCTAACCTACCTTCCATATTTGTAGTACATTTGATAAATAATCTCATCACTTATTTAAATTTTCAGCCATTTCAAATGTGGCAAAACAAACCAAAGGTTTCACAGTCACACACGCCAGTAAAATATGCACTGCTGCAGCTGATAATCACTTCATAAAGTGATTTTCTAATGTTTCTGTTCAGCAATTTTTCAGCAGGTTTACACCTTTTGGTTGAAGTGTAGTAGAGAAAGGTGGCATGAAACTTTCTTCCTACTATTTCCCAATTACCTCTGAGGACTTCTACAAAACCAGCCCCAGATCATAGAATCATAGAATCATAGAATGGTTTAGGTTGGAAGGGACCTCAAGGATCATCCAGCTCCAACCCCCTGCCATAGGCAGGGACACCTCCCACTAGAGCAGGCTGCTCAAGGCCTCATCCAGCCTGGCTTTAAAAGCCTCCAGGGAGGAAGCATCCACAACCTCCCTGGGCAACCTGTGCCAGTGTCTTACCACCCCCACTGTAAAGTCAAGTCAAATCTGTGGGAAATAAGGACTATAGGAAGGATCAAAGAAAACATTCTTTTCATCATATGGCTTGGCTAAACTGGAGTTTAGAAAACCAACAAAGGATAGGATTATTATAATTTTCTAAGTATCATTCATGTATTTTCCTTCCATATTCACTCATCCACTTCACTCACTGCTCATCCAGGTATTCCCTGCTACACATGTTCAGTGCCTTGCTCCAAAGGGGTTTGCAGTTCTCCATATGTAGATAAATATTCTGGAGCCTGTTTATAAATACATTTACTTATAACAGTTTCGGAACTTGTCACGGTATTTTTTTCCAACACTTGGGTTCACAGCATCACAGAAACATCCAGGTTGGAAAAGCCTTTCAGGATCACAAAGTCCAAGCTAGAACCTTACTCTACAAGATTCACCTTAAACCATATCCCTAAGCACCACACCCAAATGACCCTTAAACACATCCACGGTGGGCGACTCCACTACCTTCCTGAGCAGCTCATTCCAGTGCCTCACCACTCTTTCCATGAAAAACTTTTCCCTAATGTCCAATCTAAACCTCCCCAGTCTCAACTTGAGGCCATTCCTGCTTGTTCTATCTCCAATTACCTGTGAGAAGAGACCAGCAACAGCCTCTCTACAATGTTCCTTCAGGTAGCTGTAGACAGCAATGAGGTCTCCTGTCAGCCTCCTCTTTCTCAAACTAACCATCCCCAGCTCCCTCAGTCGCTCCTCGTAAGATTTATTCTGCAGGCCACTTTCCAACTTAGTTGCCTCCTCTGGACCCACTCCAGCACCTCCACATCTCTCTTGTATTGCAGTGCCCAAACCTGAACACAATACTTGAGCTATGGCCTCATCAAAGCTGAATGCAAGAGGACAATCACCTCCCTGCTTCTGCTGGCCACAACATTTTTAATCCTATGCCTTCTTGGCCACCTGGGCACACTGCTGGCTCATATTCATCTCCTATATATTACAGCCCCCAGATCCCTCTCTGCCCAGCAGCTCTCCAGCCACACTGCCCCAAGCCTGTTGCCTGGAGTTCTTATGACCCAAGTGCAGGATCTGGCATTTGGCCTTGTTGAATCTCACCCCATTAATATTGGCCCATTGGTCTAGCCTATCCCAGTCAAAGGTTTGTTCTGAAGATAACATTTTACTCTGCCTTTCAATTACTGCCTTGGTTTACAAAACTACAATGTCTTCATGGCTCCATATATGAATGTTCTGCTCCACACTTTGAGTTGCTTGCCCAGACAAGGGCTCACTTGTGCAATTGTTACTGTGCTGCTTGCAACCATGATTACCAGGAGTTTGTATCTGCACACTGCCAAAAAGAGGCTGTGGAGGAAACCACACCATTAGCTAAAAGCAGTAGTGTGTATTATCATAGTGTATTTCTATCAACAATTATTACACTGAACATTTGATAGCTTCTGATGGAAAGTGGATAATTCACAGCTTTCACCAGCAGGTTAAACATCTTGTTGACTAATATTGCCACAGGCATTTATTGAATTGCATTATGGAACTGCTCAGCCCCTCCAACCCCACTGGCAAAACTGTTTTTGGAGAAATGCTGCCTAGTCAGAGGAAGAAGCAAAAGAGGCTTTCAGTGGATCATAGGTCACCCTCCGTGGTTTCAGGGATTTTAATACTAAAGAGACAGACCATTTTGTCTGACCTACCTATCCCAGGAGTTAAGAAACATAACTATCACAGGTGTTAAGAAACAAAGATCAGTGCTGGGCCCAGTCCTGTTCCATATCTTCATTCGTGATCTGGACCAGGACACTGAGTCCAACATCAGTAAGTTTGCAGATGACACCAAGCTAGGAGCAGGTGTGGATCTGTTGGAGGGTAGGAAAGCCCTGCAGAGGGACCTTGTGTGATGGCTCAAACTAGCACACCTTTCCAGGCTGGATGGGTGGGCAGAGGTAAATGGGATGAGATTGAACAAGGCCAAGTGCAGGGTTCTACACTTTGGCCACAACAATCCCAAGCAGCACTACAGGCTGAGGACAGAGCAGCTGGAGAGCAGGCAGGCAGAGAGGGACCTGGGGGTGCTGGTAGAGATTAGCTGAAGATGAGGCAGCAGTGTGCCCAGGTGGGCAGGAGAGCCAATGGCATCCTGGGCTGGCTCAGGAACAGTGTGGCCAGCAGGACAAGGGAGGTTTTTCTGCCCCTGTACTCAGCACTGGTCAGGCCACATTTTGAGTCCTATGTCCAGTCTGGGCTCCTCAATTCAACAGAGATGTTGAGATACTGGAACATGTCCAGAGAATGGTGATGAAGCTGGTGAGGGCCCTGGAGCACAAACCCTTTGAGGAGAGGCTGAGGGAGCTGAGGATCTTTAGGGATACAAATGGTCAACATTTTGCCCTCTACAGTAAGTACCCACAAGTCCTCACAAAGCTATCATGACTTCAAAAGTTATACTCCCCTGATGTGCTAGTTTGAGCCTAACTAGAATGTTTTGGTGGGAAGGACTAGATCATAGACTGAGAAATGAGAACAATGGTGATGTCTACTTCCCTCACAGTCTTGCTGAGATGTGTAGAAAGGAAAAGCAAAACATTAGATTAGGTCACTTTGCTTGGGCACTTCGCTCTGGGCTGTGCTCTCAGCTCTTCACCTGCTGGGGAGCTGAGGCTGCTGACTGAACTCCATCTTGCTTTCTAACCTCACCCTCCATTTGCTTTGCTGATTCACCTTTGCTTCTTAATCCCTCTGGCCAAGCCTCCATTCTTCCTTGGGACTGGGGTAAGGTTGAAAGGGGTAGGGGAAAGGTGAGGGGTGGTTGACAGCCACCTAGTCTGGGTGATTTCTAAAGTGGGGGGGGACGGGGGGAGGACGGACACCCAAACCACCACACCTGAGAACCTTGCTTTCCAAAAAATTAAACTATTGGGTTTTCACTAACAGCATGGTGCAGCTCATCACTGTAATCTCAGGATGTGAGGTGAGTGACCTGCTTTGTTAGACTACCCAACTTAATTGAGTTTCAACCCCACTGATCTGCTTTACTTCAACCTTCCCTTTACACAGAGACATCAACAGCAGCTTTGAATGTATTTGTGTCAAACTGTGCAGGTGATTCAAAGCAAGAAAACAAATGTAAATATCCCAGGGTTCAAAACTTATTTGGATGTTAAGGTCCATGGTCATGCAGTCTTGTGAACTTAGTGGGACAGAGTATTATTTACAAACCCATAAAACACAGCACTTCAGAGGTAAAGTACGCAAAACCTTCACCAAATTCCATCCCTCTCTGTCTTCCATCTCTATAAGCTCCCAAACAATGCACATTTCCATTTACTAAGTAAATATGGCTGAGCTCTTTTTAAAATGGTACATGGCTTGTTTTTATGTTGCCAACCTGAGAAGTAGGTGTAGTGTAATTGAAATTAAAACAGCAGTGACTCGCTGTCTAGCAAAACAAATTGTGCAGCCCTTTTCTTGCACACTGCTTATTAGTTTCCTTGGCAACTTGTAATCATTTGCCTTCCTAAAACAGATGAGATGTCAACAAATATGTTCTATAGTAGTCATTTGATGCAAAAATGAAAAGTGCTGTAATGACAGCATAATAAATCTTAACATGAAAACTTAATGGCCACTGCAGTGACATACAAGCTGCAGTCTCAGATTCATGCTACTCCCCATTAGGTACTTTTATTTCATAGTATGGTTGTGACATGCAGTTGTATGTGAAGCACCTTACAGGACCCACACTGAAATCACCTCCAGACTAAACATCTAAAAGTAAGTATTTTATGCACTAACAAAATTTTACTATTAAATGGTGGCAGCTCTTCACAGAGTGACATTACTAATTAAAGAAAGCTTATTCTGATTTATTACAGTTGTATATATTACGTCAACTAGGACAAAATCTTTCTATGCTGACACACTCCTGAAGTCTAGCAACAGATTTATTAATATCTCTACTCATTTTTAACATGATTTCAAGGAAGTAATACTAAGCAAGAAACAATGCCTCCCCCCCCTCAAAAAAAACCCACATCAGAGTTTCCATAGCAGGAAAAATGAGGACAAACGAAGTGTCACCTCAGTCTGGGAGGTGATGCTGGTGAGTGACTTTTGGGGACAGAGTGGCTGGAGAGCAGCCAGGAGGAAAGGGATCTGGGGGTGCTGGTAGATAGTAGCTGAACATGAGCCAGCAGTGAGCTCAGGTAGCCAAGAGAGCCAATGGCATCCTGGCCTGGATCAGGAGCAGTGTGGCCAGTAGGACAAGGGAGGTTATTCTGCCCCTGTACTCAGCACTGCTAAGGCCACACCTTGAGTGCTGTGTCCAGTTTTGGGCTCCTCAATTCAAGAGAGATGTTGAGGTGCTGGAAGGTGTCCAGAGAAGGACAACAAAGCTGGTAAGAGGCCTGCAACACAAACCCTATGAGGAGAGCCTGAGAGAGCTGGGAGTGTTTAGCCTGGAGAAGAGGAGTCTCATGGAGGACCTCATTGCTGTCTACAACTACCTGTAGCCAGGTGGGGTTGGTCTCTTCTGCCAGACAATCAGCACTAGAACAAGGGGACACAGTCTCAAGTTGTGCCAGGGAAGGTCTAGGCTGGATGTTAGGAGGAAGTTCTTGTCAGAGAGAGTGATTGGCATTGGAATGGGCTGCCCAGGGAGGTGGTGGAGTCACTGTCCCTAGAGGTGTTGAAGAAAAGCCTGGATGAGGCACTTAGTGCCATGGTCTGGTTAATTGGCTAGGGCTGGGTGCTAGGTTGGCCTGGATGATCTTGGAGGTCTCTTCCAACCTCATTAATTTTATGATTCCAAAGTTTGAAAACAGATTGCCAGAGCTGTCTGCATGGTGTACACTAACTCATGTTCAACAGAGTTTATTAAAAAAAAAAAACCAAACCCAAACCAAAATGGTGGTTATAGTCATGAGGAAAAAGTATAATTGTGTTTTGCCTAAAGTTCTAGTCTGTAATTAGTTTTTGTTTCCTAATTCTTATTTATGGCAGTTGTGCTGCCTTCAAAGTCTACTGTGAAAACAACTGTGGTACACTGAAGTAGCTATAGCTGCACTGAGGGCCAGATCAAGTTCTAGCATCTCTAAGAAAGTAGTTACTACGCAGTTATCTGAAAGGTTGCCTTACAACTTAGCAATAGCACAACAGCACTTGAAAGCAAAAACCATGACTTGTCTATACACCAAATATCCAAATAGTTTTTTCTTCTGTGATGGTTTGGGTGGTACCCACCCCCCCTCCACATTTTGGAAATCACCCAGACTAGACTCAGCAGCTCTGGAAATTGAATGAAGCTTATATTTACAGCTTAGCACAGTATACAAGCAGATAGTTACAGTATATATACAGTTATATACAGAAATATACAAGGTAAAAAGTAATACAGAAACACAACAGCCCTCCCAGAAACCTGAGTCCCCAGGAGGGGTTCTCAAACACCTTTCAACCTTCCTCCCATCCCTCTACCTTACCCAAGACTTTGCCTTATTCTCAAGGTAGCTTGGAGGGTCAGCCAGGGGAGTTAGGAAGCAGATGGATTAGTCACTCAGACAGCAGGTTAGGATAGGTTAGAGAGAGAAGTTCAGCCCAAAGCCCAGAGAGAGAATGATTCTGTTATCTATGTTTGTGTTCTTGTTCTCATGCATCTCAGCAAGCCTATGAGTGAAGTAGACATCACCATTGTTTCTCTTTCACAGGCTGTAATCTAGTTCTTCTCACCAAAACATTCTAGTTAGGCTCAAACTAGCACACCCCTCATCCTCCCCCCTCTTATGAAATCACACAGACTAGACTCAGATGACTGGAAGTTAAGGAATGAAGCTTTATATTCACAGCTTAGCACAATATACAAACATATATATATCATAGTATCATAGTATCATCAGGGTTGGAAGAGACCTCACAGATCATCAAGTCCAAGCCATTACCACAGAGCTCAAGGCTAGACCATGGCACCAAGTGCCACGTCCAATCCTGCCTTGAACAGCTCCAGGGACGGCGACTCCACCACCTCCCTGGGCAGCCCATTCCAGTGGCCAATGACTCTCTCAGTCACACAACATTTCCAGTAATATACAAGTTAAAAGTAATACAAAACCATAATACTCTTTCCAGAAACAGAGGCCCCAGGAGGGCTCCCAACTCAAACCCCCTTCCCCCTCTCTCTTTCCCTCCCTTCAGAAATAACCAGATCAACCCACGTATATCTCACCTGATAAATCTGGAGATCTGAAGTGAGATGTCAAAAAAAATGACAAGGAGGTTAGAGGGAAAAAGCTTTGGTTGGATTAAAGAGTTAAGGCAGAGGCAACCACACAGACCCAGACCACCAGAGAAAAGGAACAGAAGCGAGAGCTGACAGTTGTGTGAGAAGGGTTGCCCAGGGAGGTTGTGGATGCTTCTTCCCTGGAGGCGTTTAAGGCCAGGTTGGGTGAGGCCTTGAGCAACCTGCTCTAGTGGGAGGTGTCCCTGCCTATGGCAGGGGGTTGGAGCTGGATGATCCTTGAGGTCCCTTCCAACCTAAACCATTCTATGATTCTAAGCGAGTGTCTGATCTATATTTTGCCTGGTTCCATTTCTCAGAAGAATGAGAGATATAGGCTACTGTTGGCTTGGGTTTTTTTTTCTTTCTTCTGACAGACAAGGATTTAATTTCTCTCAGTAAAATATTCCAATTAGCCTCAAACCAGCACATCTTCAGTGCCAACCTGTTCTTAGAGACAGAC
Organism: Tricholaema leucomelas; assembly: GCA_013400475.1. Lineage (NCBI taxonomy): Eukaryota > Metazoa > Chordata > Aves > Piciformes > Lybiidae > Tricholaema lacrymosa > Tricholaema leucomelas. The sequence goes on along the minus strand of WAAF01006469.1, from coordinate 41,522 downwards.
CAACTGTATTTTACAGATGTGCTAGTTTGAAGCTAGCTAGCATGTTTTGGTGAGAAGAACTAGATCATAGGCTGTGAAATGAAAACAATGGTGAGGTCTACTTCGCTCATTGGCTTGCTGAGATGTATNGGGGGGGGGGGGGGGGGGGGGGGGCAGCAAACACCCAAACCACCACAACAGAAAAAAGTGGAATTTTGAGAGTCTCCAGCAATCAAGCTAAATCAGGGAATACAGAATGAAAAAGCAATTAATCAAGTATTTTAATTCCAGGGGATCACTACCATCATGTAATGTGGGTAGGACAAGTCAGTACTGGGCAGAACATACCCTTTTAAATAAATGAGGAGAGAGCAAGACTGACTTTCCCCAGCTACTGTACATTTACTTCCTTGTGTTTGTTTCATCTATATTAAATCACAGAATCCCAGAGTCCCAGAATTTCTTTGATCAGAAAAGACCTTCAAGATTGTCAAGTGCAATCATTAGTTTCACACTGACAAGCCCTTGACTAAACCAAATCTCTCAGCACAACATCTAATCACTATGAATTGCTATGGTTGGAAAGGACCTCCAGCATCATCCAGTTCTTCTCTCTCTTGCTTATCTTTGCTTTAAATCTGCACGTTAATAATTAGAATAGAATAGAATCAACCAGGTTGGAAGAGACCTCCAAGATCATCCAGTCCAACCTAGCACCCAGCCCTAACCAGTCAACCAGACCATGGCACTAAGTGCCCCATCCAGTCTTTTCCTGAACACCCTCAGGGATGGTGACTCCACCACCTCCCTGGGCAGCCCATTCCAATGGCAAATCACTCTCTCTGTGAAGANNTCACAATTATATACAGAAATAGACAAGTTAAAAGTAATACAGAAACATGACATCTCTCCCAGAAACCAGAGTCCCCAGGACGGGCTCCCAACCATCCTTCTACCTTCTTTCCACCCCTCTGCCTTATCCCAGAGTATGCCTTACAATCAAGGTGAGTTGCAAGGATCTGCAAGAGGGGTTAGAAAGCAGAAGGATTAGTTATACAGAGCAGCCCAGGGCACCCACTGCGACACAGACACAGACACACTGACTCTCCTGCTCTGTCTTATCTATGTTTTGTGTCCTTGTTTTTATACATCTCAGCAAGCCTATGAATGAAGCAGACATCACCATTGTTTCCTTTTCACAGCCTGTAATCTAATTTCTCATGAAAATATTCCAATTTGCCTCAAACTAGCACAATAGTTAAGTGATTTGTCAACCAAGTGGGATAAAATCAAGAGTTTTTCTATCTTTTTTTTTGGCCCTGAGAGGAATTATACATTGACACTTGCCTGATCCTCCTAGCCTTGTTTTTTAACACTGTTGGGAAGATCTGTGATCTTTCAAACTGTGGTCATCCTCCCCTGCTCTCTAATAGCTCATGAAAAGTGCATGGTTTTAAACCTCAGGAAATCTCAGCAGCTAGGCTGTAACAGTGAGATCCAAAAAAAGAAGCTAAATATTTAAGAGTTGAGCTGAATTTTTGAACATTTCAATCCACAAAATTGCTTCTCTTTAGCTAAGAAAATGCTTGAAACATACAAACTCCTGTGCTCCTTTCCTGTAAAGCATCATGTCCTGTAACACAGGCATTGACAATGTTGATAGAGAGGTTGTAGCCAGGTGGGGTTGGTCTCTTCTCCCAGACAACCAGCAATAGAACAAGGGGACACAGTCTCAAGTTGTGCCAGGGGAAGTCTAGGCTGGATGTTAGGGGGAAGTTGTTGGCAGAGAGAATGATTTGCATTGGAATGGGCTGCCCAGGGAGGTGGTGGAGTTGCCATCCCAGGAGGCATTCAAGAAAAGACTGGATGGGGCATTTAGTGCCATGGTCTAGATGACTGGATAGGTCTGGGTGCTAGGTTGGACTGGATGATCTTGGAGGTCTCTTCCAACCTGGTTGATTCTATGATTCTAATCCTGGTGCTAACCTATGACTAATGCTTTTGCCATTTTCAGAATGCTAATTTTAAAGGACCAGAGGTTCAGTAGTGTATAAAATACCAAAGATGGAAGCAGGAAGGAACTGCATCCATACACTCTTAACTAATACTTCATGGCACCTCCTAAGACATCACATACATGCTAGGGGCCCCTTGCTCAGCAGCATGGTCAGCTGTTGACCTGCCTGTCTAATCAACAACAAGAAAAGTATTTTGCAAGAGGAACTGTTCTCCATTCAAAGCCACATGTCTACAACATGGGTGTTAGAACATCTACATTTTAAAGCCTAGTATCTGCCTTAGGAATCAGCAAAGGTATCCCAAAGGATATCTTTTTGCTAGAAGCAGAGAGACTGCATTTTTAGCCACATTTCCCTTGGTAGACTCATAATTAAACATTGTGTGTCCTACTAAAAAAATCTTTCTCTCCAGAGAGATTTCCCCAGACCAAAGACAAAGAAAAAAATATTATCCCAAGTAATGCTGCAAACAATACAGGTGTGATTTTGGGAGAGGGTAGAGGAAGCCAGGGATGAAATCTAGTAAGTCTGGCTTAGGAAACTAGTGGGAAGTCATAGAGGAAGTCAGAAGATTGGGATAAACTCTTTGCTGCACAGGGAGGATGAATGCAAACACTTTCTCCTCACATAAATTTTATGGGAAATAGTCTTTTGTCAGCACTACATCAGCACTGGGCTGAGCATGCCAGTCAGTGTATTACTTAATCCCTAAAACTACTGATTACTCACCAATTTCATGACAGTTCAATCACTAGATAGGGTCTTAGACCAGATCTTATTCTGTAGTCAAACATAGCACTTCCTCAGAATCCACATTTAGTAGGAGGTGTATTTCTTGAATAATAACCCAACATCACAATGGTCAACACAAAGCAGTTTCACATCTGCCTTCCCTGGACTGCAAAAGAAACCCCAAGCAAAATCCAGCACTTTTGGAAGAGGTTCAGTTTCTACTCTGTTTCTTCACATTCAATTTCTCCACCAATATTGCCTGAGCTAATACATAGCATACAATGAAGTGTAACAGAAATTGGATCAAGGTGAAGGTAAGAGCAGGCAGATATAGCATTTCATAGAATAATAGAATCATAGAATCAACCAGGTTGGAAGAGACCTCCAAGATCATCCAGTCCAACCTAGCACCCAGCCCTGTCCAGCCAACCAGACCATGGCACTAAGTGCCCCATCCAGGCTTTGCTTGAACACCTCCAGGGACGGTGACTCCACCACCTCCCTGGGCAGCCCATTCCAATGCCAATCCCTCTCTCTGCCAACAACTTCCTCCTAACATCCAGCCTGGACCTCTCTTAGCACAACCTGAGCCTATGTCCTCTTGTTCTGCTGCTGCTTGTCTGGCAGAAGAGACCAACCCCACCTGGCTACAGCCTCCCTTCAGGTACTTGTAGACAGGAATGAGGTCACCCCTGAGCCTCCTCTTCTGCAGGCTGCACACCCCCAGCTCCCTCAGTCTCTCCTCAGCTCTTTGAACAAGTTTATGCTAGCAAAATAGTTTCTATTCAGCAGTACTGGTGCACACAAGCTTGTGCTTTGGTCACATGAAAATATTTAGACTGTTTCAAGGTGGCTCTGGATGAGGAAGCTCTCATCTACCACACCTCAGCTGAGGAAAATCCTGAGACAATCAGCACATTTTAACCCTATAAAGCAGTAGCAATCAGTTTATGGTTTCTGTCAGAATAACAAGCAACTATCAACAGTGAAATTGCTTAGGAAATGAGAAGGGATTTGCATGACTGAAGTATTTTATGTACAGTAGCTTGCCATTAGTCATAGAATGGTTTAGGTTGGAAGGGACCTCAAGGATCATCCAGTTCCAACCCCCTGCCATAGGCAGGGACACCTCCCACTAGAGCAGGCTGCTCAAGGCCTCATCCAGCCTGGCCTTAAACACCTCCAGGGAGGGAGCATCCACAACCTCCCTGGGCAACCTGTGCCAGTGTCTCACCACCCTCACTGCAAAGAATCCTTTCCTAACATTTACTTTGAATCTCCCCTCTGCCAGTTCAAACCCATTGCCCCTTGTCCTGTCATTACAAGACCTTGTCCACAGTCCCTCCCCAGCCTTCCTGTAGGCTCCCTTCAGATACTGCAAAGCCACTCTAAGGTCTCTTCAAAGCCTTCTCTTCTCCAGGCTGCAGAGCCCCAAATCTCTTAGCCTATCCTCATAGCAGAGCTGCTACAGCCCTCTGAGCATTTTCGTGCCCTTCTCTGGACTCACTTTAACAGTTCCATGTCCTTCTTGTGTTGAGGCTCCAGAACTGCACACAGGAGGAAAAAAAGTGGAAGCAGCAATTTTCACGAAAAATGTTCACAGCTGTGGCCTCTTTGATAACACAGAAGGTACTAAGTATGGAACATAACAATTTCTAACATGTCACCTCCCTGATTGTAGTTTGACAATGAGATTTGTATTTCCAACTACATGCCATATCTAGGCCAAGAAACACAAGGAGGCTACGCTGATTTAGAATCATAGACTCATAGATTGGTTTAGGTTGGAAGGGACCTCAAGGATCATCCAGCTCCAACCCCCTGCCATAGGCAGGGACACCTCCCACTAGAGCAGGCTGCTCAAGGCCTCATCCAGCCTGGCCTTAAACGCCTCCAGGGAGAGGCGTTCTTAGACCAAGAAGCTATCTCTGAACTTGCAAATCAAACTCTCAACCTTTACAGAGTGACCTACATTATGTAAAATAGACACTCCTTATTTTCATATACTAAACAGCTCTTTGCAGTGAAAGCAAACATCTGACTTCTGAGAAAGTGCTAAAGCGATTTCTCAACACCAGAATTTTTTAAGCAGCTAACAAATAGAGTGAATTACATTTCTTGGAGTGGATTGAGTCATGTTTAAAGTAAACAAGTTGTGCCACTGTTCTCAGAGAACTTTTATATGCTAAATAATGTTTACACTTAAGAGTTTAATCCCAACTGTCCTCAGTGAACTTTTGCATTTACTGCAGACTTCAGCTTTGCTTTAGCAGAACAATCACACTGTGAACACTGGTGTTTCACTGAAGTGCTGGTCAATGGAGAGAGCCTCAGCTGTGCTCTGTCCTTCTTTGTGGTCGTGCATAAATTTCAGTGGCTCAGCTTTGTTTTATTCTCCTTAACTCTGCAATTTCTAGAGTTAAAAGAATCTCTCTTAATCACAGTATCACAGTACCACCAATGTTGGAAGAGACCTCATAGATCATCAAGTCCAACCTGTTACCACAGAGCTCAAGGCTAGACCATGGCACCAAGTGCCACGTCCAATCCTGCCTTGAACAGCTCCAGGGACGGCGACTCCACCACCTCCCTGGGCAGCCCATTCCAGTAGCCAATGACTCTCTCACTGAAGAACTTTCTCCTCACCTCAAGCCTAAATTTCCCCTGGCGTAGCTTGAGGCTGTGTCCTCTTGTTCTGGTGCTGGCTGCCTGAGAGAAGAGAGCAACCTCCTCCTGGCTACAACCACCCCTCAGGTAGTTGTAGACAGCAATAAGGTCTCCCCTGAGCCTCCTCTTCTCCAGGCTAAACAATCCCAGCTCCCTCAGCCTCTCCTCGTAGGGCTGTGCTCGAGGCCTCTCCCCAGCCTCGTTGCCCTTCTCTGGACACGTTCAAGCATCTCAATGTCCCTCTTAAACTGGGGGGCCCAGAACTGGACACAGTACTCAAGGTGTGGCGTAACCAGTGCAGAGTACAGGGGCAGAATGACCTCCCTGCTCCTGCTGGCCACACCATTCCTGATGCAGGCCAGCTCTTTACAAAGTATGTGAAAACCTTTCCTGGGTCTTGTGCATATTCAGTAGCTCTGCAGCTTCCCTTTCCAAATCCCAGAGTGGGTCCAGCTGCCTGGGCTGAAGACCAGACCTGACACTGCATCCTCTTGTGTTATTGAATGGTAGATATGAATTTTTGTTAGTAAAATTATTAATGTTTTTATCAATGCAAGAAAATGTTCTTAACTTATTTACAGGGTATTTATGCTCAGTTGTGCAGATAGGTTACAGAAAATGTACAGTGCATAGGGCAGTACCAAACAATGTCAAGCAATTTAGCAAAATACATAAACAGTAAGCTTTTGGAGAGATTCTTCAGTGCAATATGCTGCTTGCCCTCTAGGGGGCTTCTAGAGGCTCATTTCCCCTGAAACAGAAGCATGGTTAGTTACAGAGCAATCAGAACCAAAGCAAAAAGCTTTAAGTACAGAGGATTTTTAGAATATTCACTCACAAATTTAGTCTCTCCAGATTTCCAGGGCTGTGTTACAGTCCTAAACAGCACCCAAAGTACTTGAAGGGTTGCTGTTGATGGTGTGGTAACCATTGAAAGCTTTTACAGTTTACCTCTGGCAGGGTGCTGAGGTTTGCACAGTCTCTGACCTGGTCTTGATCCCTCTTGAGCAGATCCTGTCCTTTCCAGGGATCTGGACTCCTAATGGAGGTTCACAAGTGTGCAGGCAAGCACAGGGTTGTGCAGGGTGGCCGTAACCTGCTCTCTCTCACCAGACAGGCTGCAGTGAGGTCTCCAGCAAGGAGCAGCTTATCACTTTTATTGACTGTGACTGCTATAGTAGCAGCAGCTTGGTCAGGGGCAATCGACTCCCCCAGTCACTCCATTCTGCCTGGTCTAGGCTGTCACTACCTACCAACTGGGTTTTTCACACTAAGGGTGGCCAGTTTCAGGCAGCTTTTGGCAATGACTCTTGCCTATGGTGTGAAGGCACTTATGCCTCTTCCTGGTAAACTGAGGCACAGCAAAGTTTCCAGGTAGACAAGCTTGAAGCATCACAGCTTGTTGTTAAGCAGCAAGGCTTCCTGGTCCACAGAGGCAAAGCAAGACTTGACTAAGCAAAGCAAGGTGAAGCATGGCAAGGCAAAGCACGGTGAGTCAAGGCAAGATGAGGTATGGCATGGCAAGTTGTTTACAACTGCTGGCCATACTTACCAACTGCCTGAGTCTGATGGCTCCATTTTTCCACAGAGATTCACGGATCAGAATGGCATTTTACCAAAACTAACTGTATTAGGTGAAGTCAGTGGTTTACTTTACCCCTATTTGGGAAAACACAGGCCTATGCATGAGGCAAGTGCATGTACCTTGTTTATCACAGGAGCAGACTCGGTGGTCCAGGTATTTTGTTCCTTTCCTGCATTGCTCCCCACTCTGGAAGGGTGAAGGGGAGCAGAAGATCATGCCTGGACAAGTCAGGGCACATATTAGGCCTATTTTTGGCCTTCCATTACACCTTGTAACAGGATAACAGACTACTGGAGAACAGGTAAGGTGAGAAAAGGAGCTGATAGATACCTTGTCTGGGTCCTCCACTTCTTACCTTGAGAGATGGATTTAAACCTGGGCTCATCCTTCTTGGAGGATGCTTGAGCTACACTGTAGGTCTACCTATGCCTGGTGTTGCACCTCATTCATCCTCAATCAGTCTTGCTGACTCTGGCCTAGTACCTGTCTCATGGCTACAGACTGACCTGGATAGTTCTGCACTCTGACCTTATCTGGTCATTGTCTGCTCACCTTGCTGTGGAACCAACTCCTCCTAGTGAGGCCTGTAAAGGCTGCCTTGCTGCTACCCTTGGCTCTCAGTCTTGCTGCTCTCCAATAAGCATATTTGTTTCCTGGAGAGCTTCCAATATGTTAATTTCTGCTTTCAAATGCACAACCCAAAACCCTTAAAAAAACCCTCTATTCAAAACTGTTCCATTAATATTCTGGATGCAATAAAACCTTAACTTGAATCAAATTCTTCGCTTCTAAGACTAAAACTAAAGCTGTTAACAAGGATTTTTAAGATATATTTTTTAACATTTATCTTGCATATGGGACACTCAGTTTTGTAAGCATGCTCCACCATGTGCTGGGCTTGACTTTGGCTGTCCCACATCCTGAACTAATGTGTAATTGGATTAATTTTTGACATCTAATATTTGCCCATTTTTCCTATCAATTGCAGAGACATACAGCGCAGATATCCACCTCTCATCTATCATCCAATGCTTTGTTTGCAGTCTGTGAAGCAAACAAGGACTTGCAGGGCACAAATCATCTCATCCTATAGGAAACTTTTAATAGAGTGCAGATATATTAAGTCAGTGAAAGGTAACTGCTGAGGTGGAGACAACTGCACCACTGTCAATAGTAATGAAGGTATCAATGAAGTCAGCTGACAAGCAGGGGTTTGGAGGAATAGCTCCAGTGCTTAAGAGCCTTACCTCAGTCCCAATACAAATTCAAGTCTCCAGGCAGAACCTGTGTCATTGTAGGCCAAAATAGGCTTATCCATGTCCTGGCTCGGCCAGAAATGTTTTTCTGCTCTCCCTCCTTCTGTTCTGGGGAGAAACAACTGCAAGAAAGAGGACAAAAAACCTGCAGCCATTGAGTCTAAGGACTCTGACCTACCCAGACATGTTTACGTCCTGTGATAAACAAGGTACACACACTCAGCTTGTGCCTGCCTTGTGCAAGGCCTATGCTTTTCCCAAATTTGGGTGAAGCAAGCCTATGGTTTCACCTAATATGGTCAAGCTTGGCTAACTGCCAGTCTGATTGGCAACTCTGTATCTAAAGGCCCATTATTCTTGAGCTACATTGATAAAAAGAGATATGCAGGTAAACACAATATGCTCTGCCATTGTAGTCATGCCTGTTGCCTGCTGCTGCTATTGCTCTCTGTTTATGGCAGTGGTTCTGCCATTGCCTTCTGCAGCATTATGCTAAAGCTATAAGCTAGCTCTGCTGAACTGCCTGGAAACTGCCTGCCTCGAGTTTACCAGGAACAGGTTCTAAATGTCTCCATGCAATCAGCCTGATTATCCAGTGTGACATCATGTTGAGACTGCACATCACCAGACATCCTGCCTACACCTGAAAGTCTCCTGCCAATATGAGGAGCCCTGGCTACACAGATCATCCAGAGGACCAGGTCAGAGATAGTATGCCTCCTTTCTTCCCAGGCTTCTGGGGAATCAGAAGTCTCAGCAGCTGACAAGACAGTAACAGAATTCCCCGAAAGCATTTGGGTACTGTCTGAAGCTGTAGCCAGCCCCAAGGTTGGGAGATATTTTCTCAGTAAATACTCAAAGTCTGGTGCAATTCACCACTGCCTTCTGCCATAAGCAGAAAGGAGCTCCTTGAGTCCATCTAGTGGGCAAGCAGTGTATTGACCACAAGCAGTGTATTGGCCACAAGAACTTTCTCTTCCAGTTCAATTAATGTTTCTTTTTTTTGCAAGTTATTTCTAGATCTAATCATTCCTCTATGTAACATTACCATGACCATGCAAAGAACCAATGATTATTAAAATGAGTGGTCAGGGGTGGTGGGAATTCTGAATAACAAAATTAATAAACAATATTAATCTGGGGAAAAATACTCTTGTATTAATTAATTACCAGCAATGTGCCCAGGTGGCCAAGAGGGCCAATGGCGTCCTGGCCTGTATCAGGAACAGTGTGGCCAGTAGGACAAGGGAGGTTATTCTTCCCCTGTACTCAACACTGGTCAGGCCACA
>WAAF01006469.1:894-17348 GCA_013400475.1 Tricholaema leucomelas | reverse complement strand
ATGTCCTGCTTGTGTTGGGGGCTCCAGAACTGCACACAAGACTCCAGGTGGGGTCTGACAAGAGCAGAGTAAAGGGGCAGAATCACCTATGGACACTTCTTGTTCACATGGAAACACAACTTCTCATTCTTGAAAGGAGCTTTCAGATAGTTAACTTGCACTATATTGGTCTAATATTTTCAACTGAGCAGTACATTGGTGAGTGAAGAGTCGAACATGAAGGAGCACTCTGGTGTGAAGCACCAGTGAGTTTCATCATTACACACTAATCTCCAAAAAAAAATCTGTTGGTTCTTTGCCAGGTTTTTAGCTTTGAGGGGAGGAGGCTAAGAGGTGATCTCAGTCATGTTTATATATATGTGCGAGGTGAGTGCCAGGAGGCTGGAGCCAGGCTCTGCTGGGTGACGCCCAGTGAAAAGACAAGGGGCAATGGGTGGAAGTTGAGGCACAGGAGGCTCCATGTGGGCAATGGGTGGAAGTTGAGGCACAGGAGGCTCCATGTGGGCAATGGGTGGAAGTTGAGGCACAGGAGGTTCCATGTGAACCTGAGGAGGAATTTTTTCCCTGTGAGGGTGACAGAGCACTGGAACAGGCTGCTCAGGGGGGTTGTGGAGCTTCCCTCTCTGGAGATATTCAAGAACCATCTGGATGCATTGCAGTGTGGTCTGCTCTGGGTGATGCTGCTCTGGCAGCAGATGATCTTTCAAGGTCCTTTCAGCCTCTGACATTGTATGATACTATAATTTGTGTTATTTCCAATGAAGTAAGAAACAGAAACCAATTTGAAAAATTAATGTAGGGTAAAGAAAAAGTCTACAGCTCATCAAAGATAAATTAAAAGTGAAATTAGCATTTCTGGGCAAATGTTGTGGCATTCTGCATTTCAGTTGACAGGAAATGTTTGGGGCTTTTTTGTTTGTTTTGTTTTCTTGGCTTTTTTTTAATGAAAGGATTAACTGGAGAGTGCTCTCCTCATTTCTCATGCAGCCTTCATTCCTCTACAGATATTGGTTCATTCATTGGTAACTCAGTCTCTCCTTCTTTGTCTCTTTGCTAAGCTCTGGCCTGACCTGTATATTGTGAGCCATTGAGAGTGAGGGAGCAGGAAAAGGACACACTGTCATTATTCTTCTGTGCAGCAACTGGAGTTCTCAGAAACCACAGAATCATAGAATGGTTTAGGTTGGAAGGGACCTCAAGGATCATCCAGCTCCAACCCCCTGCTATAGGCAGGGACACCTCCCACTAGAGCAGGCTGCTCAAGGCCTCATCCAGTCTGGCCTTAAACGCCTCCAGGGAGGAAGCATCCACAACCTCCCTGGGCAACCCGTTCCAGTGCCTTACCACCCTCACTGTAAAGAACTTCCTCCTAACATCCAGTCTAAATCTCCCCTCTTCCAGCTTAAACCCATTCCCCCTCGTCCTAACATTACTAGACCGTGTAAATAGTCCCTCCCCAGCTTTCCTGTAGGCTCCCTTCAAATACTGGAAGGCCACTATAAGGTCTCCTCGAAGCCTTCTCCTCTCCAGGCTGAAGAGCCCCAACTCTCTCAGCCTGTCCTCATAGCAGAGGTGCTCCAGCCCTCTGATCATCTTCGTGGCTCTCCTTTGGACCCGCTCCAGCAGTTCCATGTCCTTCTTGTATTGGGGGCTCCAGAACTGCACACAGTACTCCAGGTGGGGTCTGACGAGAGCAGAGTAAAGGGGGAGAATCACCTCCCTTGCCCTGCTGGCCACACTTCTCTTGATGCAGCCCAGCACTCGGTTGGCTGTCTGGGCTGCATGTGCACACTGCCGGCTCATGTTGAGCTTCTCGTCGACCCAGACCCCCAGGTCCTTCTCCTCAGGGCTGCTCTCAGCCATTCACCACCCAGCCTGTATCTGTGCCTGGGATTGCACCGACCCAGGTGCAGGACCTTACACTTGGCCTTGTTAAACGTCATGAGGTTGGCCTGGGCCCACCTCTCCAGCCTGTCCAGGTCCCTCTGGATGGCATCCCTGCCCTCCAGCAAGTCAACTGTGCCACACAGCTTGGTGTCATCTGCAAACTTGCTGAGGGTGCACTCAATTCCTCTGTCCATATCACTGACAAAGATGTTACAGAGCACTGGTCCCAGCACTGACCCCTGAGGAACACCACTTGGCACTGGTCACCAGGTGGACATTGTGCCATTGATCACCACTCTCTGCATGCCACCATCCAGCCAATTCCTTACCCAGTGAGTGCTCCACCCATCCAGTCTGTGCTTTTCCAGTTTGGTGACCAGGATATCATGTGGGACATACAAATCACCATGACATACATTGGTAGAGAACTGTGTACTACAGCAACAGTAATGTAATAGTTATTTTAAACCCCTGGGAAACAATGAATTTCCTAATGGAGCAATAATCTTTTCAGAGAGGCTTTAGTGATTCCATATCCTACTTACCTCATCACATACTTTCTGCTCCTTTCAATATAGCTTCTATATATTGCAGATCTTGGCCTTCCTGGTGGATAGCTGAAAAACCCTATGGTATTATTTCCCTACTGGTGGATCTATTAGAATGATGCACTGCATTACACTACAGCATCTGGAAAAGCTCATACTCAGATGAATCATACATGAATACACCACTCATGGGGGCTGCCCCAACAAGGACACAATATTTTTTGCCAAGAAAAAAAGATTTAATGTAGCTAAAGAGAACTGAGATTTCAGAAGAAAAAGCTCCATATTCTGCCTGCATTAGAGAAGGTAGACAAGGCATAAGGATCTAATCTCTATGAGGCTAATGAATCAGAATCATAGAATCATGGAATTGACCAGGTTGGAAGAGACCTCCAAGCTCATCCAGTCCAACCTAGCACCCAGACCTATCCAGTCAATCAGACCATGGCACTAAGTGCCTCATCCAGGCTTTGCTTCAACACCTCCAGGGACAGCAACTCCACCACCTCCCTGGGCAGCCCATTCCAATGCCAATCACTCTCTCTGCCAACAACTTCCTCCTAACATCCAGCCTAGACCTGCCTGGCACAACTTGAGACTGTGTCCCCTTGTTCTGTTGCTGGTTGCCTGGCAGAAGAGACCAACCCCACCTGGCTGCAGCCTCCCTTCAGGTAGCTGTAGACAGCAATGAGGTCTGCCCTGAGCCTCCTCTTCTGCAGGCTGCACACCCCCAGCTCTCTCAGCCTCTCCTCACAGGGCTGTGTTCCAGGTCCCTCAAGAGCTTCATTGGTGAGAGGATCACCCATCAGCATTCTCCCTTTGCCCAAACTATCCAGAACCCTTTACAAAGCAGCACATCTCATAAAAGAGTGATGCAGTTATCTGGTAGAGATAAATGTTAGATGCTTCACTATCTCACCCACCATATAAGCCGTTTCTTAACCAATGGCAGTATCCTAGAGGGTTCTTTAATTGCTTACACTATTCCTCTCACATTAAATATTCTTTCATTTATATTCTTCCATTTTTATTTTTTTAAAATCTCTACTCAGAAGACTTAAAATAAATGTGCAATAAAAAGGTGATTAGCTTACCCCTAGAGGATGTGTTCCCTTTTGGAGTTTGTTGTAAGGGCTGTATTTAGGTTTAGGTGGCTTCCCAGCAGCTCTGTCTTTGTGCCTTCTACTGCTTATGTGCTGTTAAAATACAGTTTGGGGAGTAGGGGGGAGGACAGAAAAAAAAATAAAAGAAGAAAGGAAGAGTTATATTTTCTTAATAGATCATTTAGGGTTCTGCTTTACACACAGATGCTCCAATACTGAAGGCTACTACTCTCCACAACAGCATTACTTTGGCCAATTAAATAACAAATGGGAAGAGGTCTGTTCCAATTTGAATGATTCTTTGTGCAGGGCATATTGGGAGTGTCATTTCCAACAGGGCACAATTCAATTCTGCTTCCACTGTAGTCAACCATTTTCTCACCTTTGTTGACCGAATCAGGCCAAACACGGATGCCTTTGAAACATTTCTATCTCTATAAAACACCCATGAAATTCAATCTAATACTGATGGGAAATGTTGGAAGCCTGTTAGACAGTAAAGCAGCTTGTATTTGAGGGGAAAAAACCCCACAGAATTGTTTAACTCCCTAAGAAAACTGGAGATCCTTTCAAGATTTCAGCTTACATGTTTCAGGTTACATGTTAAACTAAGTGCCAGTGCAAGAATCATAGAATCATAGAATCAACCAGGTTGGAAGAGACCTCCAAGAGCATCCAGTCCAACCTAGCACCCAGCCCTATCCAGTCAACCAGACCATGGCACTAAGTGCCTCATCCAGGCTTTGCTTCAACACCCCCAGGGACGGTGACTCCATCACCTCCCTGGGCAGCCCATTCCAATGCCAATCACTCTCTCTGACAACAACTTCCTCCTAACATCCATCCTCTGTCTCCCTTGGCACAACTTGAGACTGTGTCCCCTTGTTCTGTTGCTGGTTGCCTGGGAGAAGAGACCAACCCCCTGCTGGCTACAACCTCCCTTCAGGTAGTTGTAGAGGTCAGCCCTGAGCCTCCTCCTCTGCAGGCTGCACACCCCCAGCTCCCTCAGCCTCTCCTCACAGGGCTGTGCTCCAGGCCCCTCACCAGCTTCGTTGTCCTCCTCTGGACACCTTCCAGCACCTCAATATCTCTCTTGAATTGAGGAGACCAGAACTGGACACAGTACTCCAGGTGTGGCCTGACCAGTGTTGAGTACAGGAGCAGAATAACCTCCCTTGTCCTACTGGCCACACTTCCTGCTCCAGGCCAGGATGCCATTGGCTCTGCTGCCCACCTGGGCACACTGCTGGCTCATCTTCAGCTACTATCTACCAGTACCCCCAGATCTCTTTCTTCCTGGCTCCTTCTACACAGACTTTATCACACTATTAAATGTCAGGAAAGTTTCTCAGAATTAGATTTTTACTTTGGTTTTCATTCTGAATTGAGTTCTTGCCAAAATAAGGACAAAGAAAGGGACAAAGGGACTTCTGTTGTTTTTTTCTTTCTTGAAAGCAGAAGGTAAATATAATCATTGTCCATTACTGCATTTATCTTCATTCTTTCTAAGTTCCTTGGCAGGTGCTTAATTCCAAAAGGCCTACAGAATTTACCTAAGTGTTTTTCAGAACAAATGCTTTGTCCATCTGAGGAAGAAGAATAAGGACTGAGCATAACACTGTAACTGAAATTTAGAGGTCAGGCTTCTCAGTTACAGAGCAACACTAATAAAAATATACTACAAATCCTCTCCATCCCACATTTCTAAGCAGGAAGTTTAACGTTCTATTAAAGTACTGCCTACATCCACCTCCGCATCTTTGTCAAGGCAAATACCATGTGGAACACAAAATGGCAGAGTATATTAGGCCATGACAATTACACCAGCCTAAAGATAGTTGTAAGAGGTTGCAGCTTCCAGCTTCCATACCCCTTTAAAAATATCATATCATAGTATCATAGTATCGTCAGGGTTGGAAGAGACCTCACAGATCATCAAGTCCAACCCTTCACCACAGAGCTCAAGGCTAGACCATGGCACCAAGTGCCATGTCCAGTCTTGCCTTGAACAGCTCCAGGGACGGCGACTCCACCACCTCCCTGGGCAGAAGAGTTTTTGAGCAAACATACTATGTGCAAGGGGAAATCATATCCAAACCAACACATGCAGCATGACAGCCAACGCTAAAGGGCAAAATCTGTGAGCTCCGTTTGGATGTGAACTGTTAGACTGACACATGCTGACTCTGTCGGTACTTCATATCACAGTCTCACAGTCTCACAGTATCACCAAGGTTGGAAGAGACCTCATAGGTCATCAAGTCCAACCCTTTACCACAGAGCTCAAGGCTAGACCATGGCACCAAGTGCCACGTCCAATCCTGCCTTGAACAGCTCCAGGGACGGCGACTCCACCACCTCCCTGGGCAGCCCATTCCAGTAGCCAATGACTCTCTCAGAGAAGAACTTTCTCCTCACCTCAAGCCTAAATTTCCCCTGGCACAGCTTGAGGCTGTGTCCTCTTGTTCTGGTGCTGGCTGCCTGAGAGAAGAGAGCAACCTCCTCCTGGCTACAACCACCCCTCAGGTAGTTGTAGACAGCAATAAGACAGCAATAATAACTTCATCACCTAAAAACCAAAGAACAGCCAAGGGTTCACACTCTGCAAGCTAGCTGAGTACCTGTTTCAGTTGTGTCTCTGAGTTTACGTGCACATCACATATTTCACAGTGAAATGTTTTGTTCTGCAGGCCTGTGTTTCCTTTATTCACAGGTCCTTTGCCTTTTACGCCTGCCCGGGGAAAGGCTTTTATGGTTCCACTTCCATTCCGAGCTTCCAGCATAGTTTTGTGCTTAGTCCCTGGAGACATTAGAAATGGGAAACAGAAAAAAAAACAAACCACCAACTTTGGCAATTTGATGGAGTTCATTGTTTTCTTTTCTTTTTTCTTAACAAGAAAATCAGCCGAAGCTCAGCTTGGTTGCGTATGCTGTCCTTGCAATATGCCCACGTTTGTATCAGATTCACACCACTGTAAGAGTATCTCAGACCTGATATTTAATTATTAAATTAGATATCTGTAGGTAACCCACTTTAGCAAAAAAAAACCCCACAGCAGTAAGTAGTGGCACAGTCAGGTGTCCTGATGTGAAGTTAAACGGGTGTGACTTTTCTCATTAATTCCTGCTGCTAATAAAGCCTTGGTTGTAGTTGCAAAGGAGGAGTAATTTAGCTATTACAGATGTAGTTGGCTTTGATTTGTAGTTGCCCTGAGTGAATTGATAAACAGCATGTATTAGGTAGCTAACACATAAATTCATAATTAACTAATTAGTCTCCAAATCAAAAAGGGGCAGAGGTTCCTGGCAGCAACCTATGGAACCTGAATGGCCTGGACAGAAACCAAAATGTGTGAGAAACACACATGTGGGGAAAAATGCCACTTTTAAAACTTTGAATAAGACTGGAGAGAATATAATAGCATTCTGCTGGTCTACCTTCATTCAGACCAAACTTTTTACACTGCTGACTTCCATGCAGGTAATCTGTGATGATAAGGAACTGCTACTCTGTACAAGTTTAGAGTTCCACTTAATGTATGCATTCACATACAGACTGTTACAAGCACACAGTCTCATTGAATCATAGAATGGTTTAGGTTGGAAGGGACCTCAAGGATCATCCAGCTCCAAACCCCTGCATAGGCAGGGACACCTCCCACTAGAGGAGGGTCTTATAAACTAGAGTTTATAAGCATAGAAAGCACAAACTTGGAAGGCTATGTTTAAATACTCAGAATAATTCTTTTCCCCTGTCCTCTTGATGAGAGAAATGGTTAGAGTCCAATCCTCATATGAAGGTTAAATGGGTACAGCTGTATGAACCTGAGTTTTTGTCAGCTGAAGACCTGGCATACAGTAAACACAGGGTTCCAAAATGGTTAGGCATTGTTTCTCATGAGCACTAACAAATTCCAATTTCCTTCTTCATTTAGACATGTCAAAGTTATTTCTTTTATTTTTATTACACCATAAAACCACTGATTATTTTTCCGCAGGTGTATTATCGTTGTCTCTTGTGTTTCAAAGTTACTGCTCTCTGTGTGTCAATTTGAGCCTAGCTGGGATATTTTAGTGAGAGGAATTAGATTCTAAGCTGTGAAAAGGAAAGCAATGCTGATGGCTACTGCACTCATAGGCTTGCTGAGATGGATAAAAAGAAGAACACTAAACATAGATAACAGAGTTGCTCTCTGGCTGCCTCCCTTCTCTCCTAACTTGCTGTCTGTGTAACTAATCCTTCTGTTTCTAACCCCCCTTGATGATCCCCCAACCTCACCTTGCATGTAAGGGAAATTCTGGGATAAGGTAGAGGAGTGGAAGAGTGGTTGGGATCCCGTCCTGGGGACTCAGGTTTCTGGGAGGGCTGTTGTGTTTCTGCATTACTTTTTTAACTTGCATATTTCTGTATCTAGCTGTATATATTGTAAATATCTGCTTGTATATTGTGCTAAGCTGTAAATATAAAGTTTAATTTTAATCTCCAGCTTGGCTGAGTCTAGTCTGGGTGATTTTATTAAGTGTGGGGTGGGGGCAGGTAACACCCAAACCATCACACTCTATCTGTTGCTTAATTCTGTTGACTGTACTGACAGGTGACCCCTGACATCCAAAAATAAGCAGTTTTTCTGTACAATGGTTATAGATAGCCATTGTCATCCTAATAAATCCCACAGTCTTTTAATACTGTTCACCACAAAGCCAATCAATAAGGTGCTTAAAATAGTGACTGTGAGTGACGCCTCTCTACTACTGGAACTTAATTTCCTAGCTCTAATAACAAGAAAATATTCCAATATTAAGAAGGATAGAGGTAAGCAGTTACCCATTCAACTCTCATGCACCAGTTGCTCTCAGTAGATGAAAACAAAGGGAAAATACCCATAATTTAAAGAAGTTATTAACAGATCTAAGAATGCTAACTCATCACTGAACTTAGAGACTGATGATCCCTCTTTCAACATTAATTTGTTAGATTTCAAACAGAACTAACAGCATTCATACTCAGTTTGCTAGCTGGCACAACCAAAACTATGCAAACTGAACACCAAAGGTATTGAAACATGATCTGTCATTCAGCTCCATAAGTTTTGGAAGCTGCAAAAGCAAAAATGAAAGAAAATTAGTAATTTGCATGCAAAAAGATTCCCTTTTATGGAAGCCTCTTTGCCTGTCGTTTTTATTCTTAAATAGTTAATGAATTCCATGTAATTGCCAGTTTTCTGCCACCTCTTTGTCCCCTGCTGCAAGAGATCTAATCTGTTCAGGGGAAGATAATTGCAGAGCTCTTGAGGCAGAAGGAAGAAATCAAGCACTGCTCCATCTCACCGCTGTTGTGCGCCTCCAGCTGCGAGGCAGAGTTGACAGCAACTTTGCATAGTGAACAGTACAGCAGCCTTTTTGCTTTCTCCTCCTCAGTCTCAACAGAAGGGCATGTGGTGCTGCTAGTGGCTGTTGTGGGGATTTTCTCCACTTTAGAGGTGATCTCAGTTGTCATAACACTGCTCTTCCGGATTTCCACGGTTGTCGTCGTCGATATTGCTGGTGTTCCTGTGGTACCATCTGTGCGCAAAGAGAGCAGAGAGAAGGAAAAAAAGAAGAAGAAAATTACCTTTGTGACCTTTGGCATTTGCTTGTTTTCATCTTCATGCTGTAGCCAGAGAGGCAGGTCATGCTGGTGATGGTTTGACCAATAGTAGTGAACTAAATCTAACCTTATTCTGTGTACTTAGTGTGGTTACAGAACACAGTACTCCCATGTACCAAACAACCACATACTCTGTCTCCTGCATTCTGCTAACAAGCAGGAAATACAGAATTAACAAGCTAAAGAGACAGCTCACGAGAACTGCACTCTGCAACCAAAAGAGAATCCACTAAAAGAGGACATGTAGAGTAGCATCACAGTAGGCAAGTGAAACTTCACAGTATTAGCAAGGTTGGAAGAGACCTCCTAGATCATCAAGTCCAACCTGTTACCACAGAGCTCAAGGCTAGACCATGGCACCAAGTGCCACGTCCAATCCTGCCTTGAACAGCTCCAGGGACGGCGACTCCACCACCTCCCTGGGCAGCCCATTCCAGTAGCCAATGACTCTCTCAGTGAAGAACTTTCTCCTCACCTCAAGCCTAAACTTCCCCCGGCGCAGCCTGAGGCTGTGTCCTCTTGTTCTGGTGCTGGCTGCCTGAGAGAAGAGAGCAACTTCCTCCTGGCTACAACCACCCCTCAGGTAGTTGTAGACAGCAATAAGGAGGTCTCCCCTGAGCCTCCTCTTCTCCAGGCTAAACAATCCCAGCTCCCTCAGCCTCTCCTCATAGGGCTGTGCTCGAGGCCTCTCACCAGCCTCGTTACGCAGCAGATTCATAAACCATCTGTCATAGTAGGCCTGATAGGCCAAAATAAGCTTATCCATGTCCTGGCTTGGCCAGAAATGTTTTTCTGCTCTCCCTCCTTCTGTTCTTGGGAGAAGCAATCATGAGAAGGAGGACAAAAAACCTGGAGCCATTGAATCTAAGGACTCTGGCCTGCCCAGATTTGTTTTGCTCCTGTGGTAAACAAGGTACACACACTTAGATTGTTCCTGCCTTGTGCAAGGCCTGTGCTTTCCCCAAATTAGGGTAAAGCAAGCCTATGACTTCACCTAATATGGTCAAGCTTGGACAACTGCCGTTCTGATTGGCTATTCTATGTCCAAAGGCCCATTAGTCTTGGACTGTATTGATAAAAGAGTTGAGCAGGTAACACAGTGTGCTCTGCTGTTATATTCATGCCTACTGTTGCCTGCTGCCATTGCTTACTGTCTCAGTGAATCCTGAATCACCTGGAATCTGCCTGCCTTGGGTTTACCAGCAACAGGCTCTAAATGCCTCCATGCAATCGTCCTGCACAGCCAGCATGACATCGTGCTGAGACTGCACATTGCAGGACATCCTGCATGTACCTAAGAGTCTCCTGCCAAGATGGGAAATCCTGGAGAGAAACAGATCATCCAGAGGGCCAGGTCAGAGATTGTCTGCCTCCTTTCCCAGCACTCCATGAAGCCTGGGAAGAATCAGAAGCCTCAGCGGCTGACAAGTAACAGAATACCCTGAAAACATTTGGGTACTGTCTGAGACTGTAGCCAGCCCCACAAGACAGGAGATACTATTTTGTGAGTAAATACTTAAAGCCTCTCGTAATTCACCATTGCCTTCTGCCATAAGCAGAAAAGAGCTCCTCGAGTCCATCTAGTGGACCAGCAGTATTTGGCCACAAGAACCTTCTCTTCCAGTTCAAGTAATGTTTACCTATTTTGGCAAGTTATTTCTGGATCTAGTTATTATCTGTATAAAGTTTCCATGACCGTGCAAAGAACCCATTATTATTATTGAAATTAGTGGCTGGGGGTGGTGAGAGCTCTGAATATCAAAATGAATAAACCATATTAATTTGGGAAAATATAATCTCACATTAATTAATCATCCCTCCATAACAACACCTGATTGCCATATAGTAGAATCACAGAATTGTTTGAGTTGGAAGAGACCTCTGAAGGTCATCAAGTCCAACCATCAACCCAACACCATCATGCCCTTTAAAACCTGTTCCAAAGCACCATGTTCACATGTTTCTTAAACATCTCCAGGGACAGCAACTCCACAGTCTCCCTGGCCAGCCTGTTCCAATGCTTGTCCACACTTGCAGGGCAGAAATTGTTCCTCTTGGCCAACCTAGTCCTCCTGTAGTATAATTTCAGAGCATTTTCTCTTCTTCCACCACCCGATATTAGGGAGAAGAGACCAACCCCCACCTTATTCCAGTTTCCTCTCAGGGAGTTGTAGAGAGCATGGAAGTCTCCTCTCTGCCTTTTCTTCAGACTAAACAACCCCAGTTCCCTTAGCTGCTCCTCACAAGTTCTGTTCTCCAGACCCTTCACCAGCTTTGTTGCCCTTCTCTGGACATTCTCCAGCACCTCAATGTCCTTCTTGCAGTGAAGACAGTACTGAAGACTGTACAGATTATTATTAATTATAGTTCTTACTCTGTTTAGAATAGGTGATAAAAGGATGTGGACTGTAGAATTTCAAGTCAGTAAATGTCATTTTGAGATGATGCTTGCAGTACAGTTGGCAGAAGTTTGGTTTGGGGGCAGGTGGTAGGGAAGCTTAAGGTTGCTCTGCGAGGGAAGAGAGAGTGGTTCTCCTCTGGTGAAATCTCTCAGCAACTGCATCAGTGTGTACTTATGCTGATTGAGTAGCCAAACTGATTGTTACCATTCTATAGTACTAACACTAAAATGCAAACAATTGCATGTTCCTAATAACTGACAAAACAAAAGGTTAAATGGATACTTGCCTTGATATTAACCAAAACTTATATTAAAAGAGTGAGGTCATTATTAAGACATAATCTACATTTATCCATATGTAATTGCTATCCATTTCTGCATACCAGCAATACATACTAGCAATAGTAATTAAATCTACAGCTGTCTATATCTGAGACCTACACAAATACCAGTAAGATTTCCATTCTGCTTATCAGTAGTATGTTTGGAAAAACTGTAAGCATATTATGAATCTAAATCTATTTGGAAAGCCTGTCTGCACCCTGAGCTTGCATCTAAAGACTTGTCTCTTTCTGTAGTTTTCAAATCCAAGAGAGAGAGAAAATTCATGATGATATCGTGGTTTGAATTATACATGACATTGAGATATGTATTATTTGGTAGTTAAGTACTTAGCAGGGTAAAGAACAGTAAGGTCTTGTAGTAAGAGTGGAAAAGATGGTAAGCAAGGAACAGGAGAAGGAGAGAAGGGTCGAGAGCTATTCTGTCTTTGCAATGTTGTCTTATTCAGCTTTCTAAGCAGTAGCTTCCCCTGTAAGAAATCCTAGTTACTTTACTGAGATGTTCCTGGAACTGGGTACTTTCCAACATAGGAAGCTCATCTTGATTTCATACACCACTTGGTATTAGTAGTGCTGCACCTGCACCATGCTTTATTAATTGCAATCTATTAGAATAGGCAAAAGAACAATTCTTCAGCTTAAAGGTCTTAGGAAGTGCTGTGATGCAGGAGGGTCACAACTAGTTGATATGGCAGAAGAGTATTTCAGACTGGCACTGCTCAAAAAATTCATTAATGAAGAACATGCCTAACAACTTCATATGCAATAGCTTATTGGGAGCTGTGAGAGTCTAAATCCTCTCTCTTGTTCATCAAGAAAGATAAAGATTGCATCGTCTCTCCCCAGTCAACAAAGATGAAGATTGCCTTTGTTAACCTCCAGGACTCAGAGGAGGTGCTTGGCTGAAAGCTCAGGGATGCAAATCAATGGACAAGACCTTGGAAACTCCTGGACCTCGGAAACTCCTGGACCTCAGCCTGGCTGGAATGCCCAGGAGGCCTACATCTTACCTCAGCTACCCCAAAGGCTTCTGTGCATTCAAGGTATGGATGCATGAGAATGCACAGGAAGATTTCCTGGGGAGCTGCAGCTGGACACCGAGCAGAAAACTGTATAAAAGGCAGGAAGAATGCCTGCCAAAGGGTGGCACTCCCACCAGACCACCAGTGGTGCACTCCCACCAGACCACCAGTGGTGCTCCCACCAGACCAACAAGTGTGCACTCCCACCAGACCACCAGTGGTGCTCCCACCAGACCAACAAGTGTGCACTCCCACCAGACCACCAAGTGCCCTTCTACTAGACTACCAAGGATGCACTTCCACTGGACCATCGAGAGTGTACTTCTACAAGACTACCAAGGGTGGACCTCCACCAGACCACCATGCAGACCTCCACCAGACTACCAGAGCTGCACCACCACCAGAAGAACCCCTGACGAACTCCACAGAAGATCATCCCTGGGCCACACACCACTCTCTCTTCCCCCCTCCATCTGCGACTGAGAGTAATATGATCCCAGCTCTTTTCCTTCCCTGCTTCTTCTCTTCTTCTCCATAGTTCTCTTTATCTCTCTCTCTCCCACTTTGTTTTGTCCAACTTTATCCTTTAATAAATACTTTTGTGGTGATCTCTGGTCTCATTTGCAATTTCACAACAGGGAAATCCATAAGAACAGATCTTGCTCCTCTGGCCAGAGATATTGTTAATCTCTGTTCTCTGGACCTTGACAGGAGCAAGCAGAAACACACTGAGAGACATGATTCAGAAAAAAAAATAATGCATTGAAGAAAGTCTAGAAATTTAGATGCTTTTAGGTAAAGCCATTTGCAGGAGTCCACACTCAGTAGGATTAATCTAATCTATTCAAACAAAATGAAGAGCAACACCCCCAGTACTGCTTTTTATGGGATTAATTAGTTTGTTTGTTTGCTCTTGGGTTGCTTTCTTTGCTTTTTTTTTGGGTTTGTGTGGTTCTTTCCCCTTAGAAAAAAGCTTCCAACAGAACACAACAAGATGCACACTGGACACTCACACCAACATCTTACAAAGCAGGTTCCCACCATATTGAAAGTGTAAAGTGACAGATTTGTGAGTTATTGTTTTATCCTTTAATCAGCACTGGAGGGCCTGTGCCTAAGCCTGGAGATTGCAATGTCAAAAATGAACAATTACTTACTTTGTTGTTAGAAGTAAGAATCAGAGCATCACAGAATCAACCAGGTTGGAAGAGGCCTCCAAGCTCATCCAGTCCAACCTAGTACGCAGCTCTAGCCAATCAATCAGACCATGGCACTAGTGCCTAGTTCAGTCTTTTCTTGAATGCCTCCAGGCTTGGCAACTCTACCACCTCCCTGGGCAGCCCATTCCAAAGCCAATTTCTCTCTCTGTGAAGAACTTCCTTCTAATATCAAGCCAGGTTGGACTGGATGATCTTGGAGGTCTCTTCCAACCTGGCTGAATCCATGATTCTGTAAGTGTCTCATCTAATCTTGTCTTAAACACCTCCAGGGATGGTGAAGGCAGATTGCCATGATAATATTCTACATATTGCTGAGCATTGAAGTATACAGCAAAAATAATGTTCCACTCAAGGTCTAATGAAGATTTGGTGGTGGTGGTGTTTTGGTTTGGTGTTTGTTTTTTTTTTTTGTTTGTTTGGTTTGGTTTGGGATTTTTGTTTTTTTTTGTGGTCTTTTTTGGGTTTTTTTTTGTGAGTGAGTCTTGGTAGTGGTCATATCATGAAGGTATTTCAGATGCGATGGAGCTGGTGAGGAGCCTGGAGCATATCCCTGTGCGGAGAGGCTGAGGGAGCTGGGGGTGTGCAGCCTGCAGAAGAGGAGTCTCAGGGCAGACCTCATTGCTGTCTACAACTACCTGAAGGGAGGCTGTAGTCAGATGGGGCTGGTCTCTTCTGCCAGGCAACCAGGAACAGAACAAGGGGACACAGTCTCAAGTTGTGCCAAGGCAGGTGTAGGCTGGATGTTAGGAGGAAGTTGCTGGCAGAGAGAGTGATTGGCATTGGAATGGGCTGCCCAGGGAGGTGGTGGAGTTGCTGTCCCTGGAAGTGTTCAGGCAAAGCCTGGATGAGGCACTTAGTGCCATGGTCTGGTTGATTGGCCAGGGCTGGGTGCTAGGTTGGACTGGATGATCTTGGAGGTCTCTTCCCACCTGGCTGATTCTATGATTCTATAAAAATAAACACCAAAAAGGAGTAACAACATCTTAATTGAGTCTCTGAAGACTGAATCAGCATTTCTTAACACTGTATTATGAGAGTGCTATAAGAACTATTTCAATAGTAAATAATCTAAAACTGATGTGGAGATTCAGCCACAGCCAAATTGAAGGCTTGTTTCTGGTGATGCAGTCTTGCAGCACTGTGCTATTTTCATACCAGTGTGACCTGCAGCAAGTATTCATTACTGTAACTGTCACTGCTTGGATTTGCCGTAGAAGATGACTGCTAATATTGTACGGAACTGGAATCCAGCAGCAAAAGAAAAGAGAACACTTCAGGAGTCACAATAATCCAGTTGTGTTTCTGGTCTTAATATTGCAACAGAATAGAAATTAAAAATGCAAAGAAAAATCATTAAAATCTAATATTGGTAACTGACAAAGTCAAAGATTTATTGTAACAAAAAACAAAGACAGATGAAAACTATTCTGTGTCTCTTTGGGGGTATTACAGATACTCTAGTTCAATTGGGAAACTGCAATTTAACATCCTCCTGAGCAAGCAGGACTAATTTTATATCCCAGATACAAGCCTCATAGCTTTACTGTTGGCTGAAGAAACAGAAAATTATAACTCATATTCCTCATTCGAGTATATAAAAGTCTCACTCTGCAGTTCCTTTTGCTCAGCACAAGAATTTCTTATCTAGAAACTATAAATACACTCACTGAAAGAAAAGTGCTCTGACTTGAAACAAATCAAACTACTTATGAGCCTGATTTCTCTCCCACAATCTCAAGTGGCATGCATTTAAAAGTATCTGATTTAGGACATAACCCACCCATTCTGGTCTCATTGAAATCAAACTTTGCCTCTGACACAGAAGGATTGAGCATTTAGCCCATAATGCTGTCAAGGAAAAAGCAAGCATAAACAACCCATTTTTTCCCACAGAAGCAAGCAAGCAAACTCTTCCTTATGACAAACAAAACTAAATGTGAACTATTTCACTATACTGTAAGACTTCTTCTTATTTCAAAGACATTGTCAGCTACCTGACAATGTGAGATTTGGGATGCTTGAGCGTGTCCAGAGAAGGGCAACAAGGCTGGTAAGAGGCCTCAAGCACAAGCCCTAAGAGGAGAGGCTGAGGGAGCTGGGATTGTTTAGCCTGGAGAAGAGGAGGCTCAGGGCAGACCTTATTGCTGTCTACAACTACCTGAGGGGTGGTTGTGGCCAGGAGGAGGTTGCTCTCTTCTCTCAGGCAGCCAGCACCAGAACAAGAGGACACAGCCTCAAGCTACGCCAGGGGAAATTTAGGCTTGAGGTGAGGAGAAAGTTCTTCA
>WAAF01006468.1:116108-196482 GCA_013400475.1 Tricholaema leucomelas | reverse complement strand
CTCCCATTCTCTCCCTCCCTCCCTCCCATTCTCTCCCTCCTTCCCATTCTCTTTTATTCTGTTTTCTCTCTATTACAGGATTTCTCTAAGCACCTCCTTTAGCTCTCCTTAACCATCTCTTTGGGCCATTCTCTGTGTGTGTATAATGCAGAAAGGTCTTCAACATTCCCTCTCTTACCTTGGGAAACTCTTTGCCATGTAGATTCTTCTCTCTCTGCTGCAGAGCATCTGCCAAACCTGGCAGCAGTTCAGATCTTCACTTTAATGGACTTCCCAGCTGATTTTATCCTTGCCTTTATGTTGCTCTGTGTGATTCTGCTACACTGCCCATACTCACCTCATGGTCACCAGTGGGGTACCATTGCAGTGAATGCAGCCCTGATGTTGGGGACTGGGAATGGGAGTCACTAAGTTGCCTTCCCTCTCACCAGGGAGCAGAGCTGCTGAGAGATGCCTCCTTGGGTGCCCATTTCAGGGTTCATCTTATGCAGATGCTGATCTTGAGAGAACCAGAGGTAAGCAAGCAGGGAGGGGCTGTGTCCCAGTGGTGGCCAAGCTGTGTGAAACACCCAAACTTGTGCCTTCCCTCCAGGCAGAGGTAAACATCACAACAAACATCACCTCCTCACTGATCAGTGTCTGTGAGTGGAGCAAAAAGGTCAACCCCCAGAATGACTCTGACCCTCAGCATGCTGACATTGTCCTCTACATCACCAGGTACTGAAGCTCCCCTGCCCTGGGGGGAGAGGACTGGACACGGGGCAGATGCTGTCTGGCTCTTAGCACAGTGGCAGTGCTTTGCACTGGGTCTGTCCATCACACAAATGGATTGGTTCTCCTAGTTGGGGTTGGTTCTCCTGCCCTTTGTGTAACACAGGGAGTCAGAGATCTTCCTTCTGCAGCTTCTGAAGGAGCTGGAATATTCTGTTTGGGAAGGAGGGTAGGAGTAGGTAGGTAGGTAGGTAGATTGAAGGGTAGGAGAGCCCTACAGAGGGACCTGGCCAGGCTGGATGGGTGGGCAGAGGCCAATGGGATGAGATTGAACAAGGCCAAGTGCAGGGTTCTACACTTTGGCCACAACAACCCCAAGCAGCACTACAGGCTGGGGACAGAGGGGCTGAGAGCAGCCAGGCAGAGAGGGAGCTGGGGGTGCTGGGAGAGAGGAGCTGAAGAGGAGGCAGCAGTGCCCAGGTGGGCAGCAGAGCCAATGGCATCCTGGGCTGGCTCAGGAGCAGTGTGGGCAGCAGGACAAGGGAGGTTCTTCTGCCCCTGTGCTCAGCACTGCTCAGGACACACCTGGAGTGCTGTGTCCAGTTCTGGGCTCCTGAATTGCAGAGAGATGTTGAGGTGCTGGAAGGTGTCCAGAGAAGGGCAGCAAGGCTGGGGAGGGGCCTGGAGCACAGCCCTGTGAGGAGAGGCTGAGGGAGCTGGGGGTGTGCAGCCTGCAGCAGAGGAGGCTCAGGGCAGAGCTCATTGCTGTCTGCAGCTCCCTGCAGGGAGGCTGTAGCCAGGTGGGGTTGGGCTCTGCTGCCAGGCAGCCAGAGACAGAAGAAGGGGACACAGCCTCAAGTTGTGCTTCTGTGCTCCACAACCTCCCTGGCCAACCTGTGCCAGTGTCTCACCACCCTCACTGCAAACAACTTCTTTCTAACATCCACTTTCAATCTCCCCTCTGCCACTTCAAACCCATTCCTCCTCCTCCTCTCATTACCAGACCTTATCAATAGTCCCTCCCCAGCCTTCCTGTAGCCTCCTTCAGATCCTGGAAGGCCACTCCAAGGTCTCCTCCAAGCCTTCTCTTCTCCAGGCTGCAGAGCCCCAGCTCTCTCAGCCTGTCCTCAGAGCAGAGCTGCTGCAGCCCTCTCAGCATCTTGGTGGCCTCCTCTGAACTCATTCTGACAGTTCCATGTCCTTCGATGTGAACAGTGACCACTCCTGGGACCCTCCTGCTACCATCTTGCCCCAGGGAGCTCCATGTAGCAGAAGCAATGTTGGATTCCTGGCAAAAGTTAGATCAGGAAGGTGCAAAACTTCAGCTGATTGTCTAGGCCTGACTCTAGCTGCTGTGGTTCTTTGCTCTTTCCTCTGTCTCCCTGACTTTAGGTTTGACTTGGAGTTACCTGATGGGAACAAAGAGCTACGTGGAGTGACTCAGTTAGGTGGAGTCTGCTCCTCCTTTTGGAGCTGTGTTATTACCCAGGACACTGGTTTTGACCTTGGAGTCACCATAGCCCATGAGATTGGGCACAGGTCAGTAGCAGAGCCCCAGGACAGCTCCCTGTGCTTTATTCAGGTAAAACCAGTCCCCAGTTTAAGGGATTCTGAAGAAAGAAAAGGATCTTTATTGGCATAAGGAGGAGTTTCCCCACAGATGAGTGAAAACTTTGGCATTTCTTGCATTGCTGCCTGCCCTGTGGCAGTTGGAAGCAGCAAAGAGGAGAGGAAACCTCTGTGACAGCAGTCAGGAGAAAGGCTGCAGAGGGAGCTCAGTCCTCGCTTAGAGGAGAGAGGCCCTGAGGGAACCCAGCCTCTGGGTTTCTTCTCCTCGGGGCAATCTGCTTCTTGTGTTGCAGCCTTGGAATCCCCCACGATGGTGAGGGGAATGTGTGCAGCAGCAGTGGCTACATCATGGGGTCAGCAGGGAGCCACAACAGCATCGACCTCACCTGGTCGCAGTGCAGCCGAGAAGAGTTCCTGACCTTTGCCAGGTAAGGGAATGGTGCAGTTCTGTGCTCCTGTGGGAGCAGTTCCCTGTCTTTGGGGCTTAGGAGAGAGCAGGGGAAGAGAGGGAATAAAATACAACCAAACTACTGGGAAATGAGGAACTGTGGGAGCCTGAGGCTTGTTTATGTCTTAGCCCTTGTGTCTGCGACTGAACTTAAACCCAGTTTTTGCCTCAAGCAGCAGGAAATGGCTTTGGTTAGTGGCTAACAGGCCTGGGCTGTGTTGGACTTCTCAGCCACTAGCTCAGCCTGGGAATTCGATTTCAAATGTCAGAGCATCTCGACTGAAATTGGCACTGTGGGCTGGGAGCTGGCTGGGGGGGAGGAACAGGAACAGCTTTCTGCTGCGAGCACCTCCAGGCAGCTGCTGCAGCTCAATCCAGCCCACAGCAAGCAGGTGTTGTCTGGGAAAACAACAGCCAGCTCCCAGAAAGAGGCTCAGCAGAAGATTGCAGACATGGCCTTGCCCTTACAGCTGGGAAAGTGATGCATTTCTGCTCTTTCTATCAGCACAGGCCAAACAAACTGCTTGAATGACCTCCCGGACACGGAGGGCAGCATCCCTGGGTGGAAGCCTGGCTTGTACTATGGAGCAGATGAGCAGTGTAAAATAGCCTTTGGGAGCCTTGCCACAGCATGCACCTTTGCTGACAGCAATGTTGTAGGTAGAAAGTTTTGTCTGTCTTGCTACAGGGGCAGCAAAGAAATGGTCTGGAGCCAAGGTTTGGGGAAAGGGAACTGAGGAGGTTTCTTGCAAAGGGATGTTTGGTGCTTGCCTGCCAAGGATTGCTTGGCAAAGAGGGGCTTTTAAATGCTTCCATTGTCTCCACCAGCTCCTCTGGCCACAGAGTTTCCTTTAAGGTTTGCACAGCACCCAAAGCCCTCTGGGATTCTCTTTATCTGCCAGGGTACCACTGGCTCTGTTACCCTGCTCTCTGTCTCTCAACACCAAGGCTGGGGAGGGGCCTGGAGCACAGCCCTGTGAGGAGAGGCTGAGGGAGCTGGGGGTGTGCAGCCTGCAGAAGAGGAGGCTCAGGGCAGAGCTCATTGCTGTCTGCAGCTCCCTGCAGGGAGGCTGTAGCCAGGTGGGGTTGGGCTCTGCTGCCAGGCAGCCAGGGACAGAACAAGGGGACACAGCCTCAAGCTGTGCCAGGGCAGGTCTAGGCTGGATGTGATGAGGAAGTTGTTGTCAGAGAGAGTGATTGGCATTGGAATGGGCTGCCCAGGGAGGTGGTGGAGTGGCTGTGCCTGGAGGTGTTGCAGCCAATCCTGGCTGGGGCACTTAGTGCCATGGTCTGGTTGGTTGAGCAGGGCTGGGTGCTAGGTTGTGCTGGCTGAGCTTGGAGCTCTCTTCCAACCTGCTTGATTCTATTCTAAGCCCTTTTACAAGGGCTGCTTGTGACAGGAGGAGAAGGGGAGACTTAGACTGGAGATGAGGGAGAAATTCTTTGCAGTGAGAGTGGTGAGACACTGGCAGAGGTTGAGGGTGGTGAGACACTGGCACAGGTTGCCCAGGGAGATCAAAGATCCCATTCTGTGCTTCTGTGCTCCACAACCTCCCTCGAGGTGTTCAAGGCCAGTTTGGATGACACCCTGAGCAACCTGGGCTAGGGGAAGGTGTCCCTGCCCATGGCAGGGGTTTGGATCTGGATGAGGTTTAAAATCTCTTCCAACCCAACCCATTCTCTGAATCCATCACTCCATGTCCAAACAGGGATCTGTCATGAGTACAGCTACTCAGGGTCCTGCTTTAGGGAGGTTCATTGGAGTCCTTCAGCTTCCTCACTCACTCTCAAGTAGTCTGAGAAGTGCAGCCTGCCTAACAGCTGCTGTCTGGATGTGTTTTGTTAATGAGGAAGCACTCAGGTGGGTAAAACTTTGACTGCTTCAGCTTCTAGCATGGCAGCAGTGATCTTTGGACATGGCCACAGCTTCTGCTTGGTAGCAGGAGAAATGGAGGGACTTGACTGCATTGTTGGGTGGCTGTGAGGAAACTAAACATCAGGGACAGGCACCATTTAAACAGAGCAGCTTTTGGGACTGCTGTGCTGATGAGCCACAGTGAGCCTCTGCTTTTCTTATCACCCCAGGACATCTGCAAAGTGCTCTCCTGCCACGTACAGCCTGCAGACAAGTCCAGCTGCACTCGGCTCCTTGTTCCCCTCTTGGATGGGACTGAGTGTGGAGTCAACAAGGTAAGGAGGCTGCTGGTCTGGGAGTCAGAAGTGGGTTTGGCTGCTGTGGAGTTCATTAGACAGCAAGACACTGCCAGTGCCTGGAAGGTCCATGGCACTCACTGCTTCTTGGCTAAGAACCTAAGGCCAGACTTCGGTCACAAGATCAGCTCGTGTTGCTGTTTTCACCTTGTCTGTAGCTCTGGAGTTGCTTTGCAGTTGTGTAGCTTGATGTGGAGGTGCCATGGCTGTCTGGGACATGGTATAGTGGCCATGGCACAGTGGGACATAATTTAATGGCTATGGCACAGTGGGACATGGTTTAGTGGCCATGGCACTTTGGGACATGGTTTAGTGACCATGGCACTTTGGGACATGGTTTAGTGGCCATGGCACTTTGGGACATGGTTTAGTGACCATGGCACTTTGGGACATGATTTAGTGGCCACAGCACTCTGGGACATGGTATAGTGGCCATGGTTGATGGTTGGACTCAATAATCCTAAAGGTCTTTTCCAACCAAACCAGTTCTATGATTCTCTGATATCTGAGCTCTCCTCAGGCTTTGACTTCCACTTGCAATGAACTCTCAGCTCTTTGTTTTAACCTCACCTCAGACCATAATGAGAAGTGAAACTCTTCCAGGCTGCCTCCTTCACCTTGGGCCTTGCCTCCTTCACCTTGGGCTTCTCAGCAAAAAGATGCTGAGGACCTGTGGCAGCCTTAATGTCTCAGCCCTGCTGCATTCGCTCTGCTGCTGCTGCCCATTTTGTGTCCTCTTGATCTTAGTGGTGCTTCAAGGGACAGTGCAGCTCTCTGGAGGAACTGAACCCCATGGCTGTTGTCCATGGGCAGTGGTCAGCCTGGAGCCCCTTCTCCCCCTGCTCCCGCAGCTGTGGAGGTGGAGTTGTCAGCAGGCAGCGGTTCTGTAACAACCCCAGGTAGGAGGGTGGGGAGCTGAGGGACTTGCAGTGTCCCTTTGCTGCCTCAGGGCCACGGGGGGGCTGAGTTTTGGGACTCATTGCTTGGGACAAACCTGCCTCTGAAGGGTTCTCCTGTCATTTCCAGGCCTGCTTTTGGGGGGCAGGAATGCCCTGGTGCCAGCATCCAAGCAGAGATGTGCAATCTTCAGGTATGGGCCACAGGATGATGATGAGGGGACTGGAGCACTGCCTGCTGAGGAGAGGCTGAGGGCCCTGGGGCTGCTTAGTCTGGAGAAGAGAAGACTGAGAGGGGATTGAATCAATGTCTGTAACTATCTGAGGGCTGGGGGTCAGGAGGGGGGGGACAGGCTCTGCTCACTGCTCCCTGGGATAGGACAAGCAGCAGTGGATGGAAGCTGCAGCACAGGAGGTTCCAGCTCAGCACAAGGGGCAACTTCTTGCCTGGAAGGGTCCCAGAGCCCTGGCACAGGCTGCCCAGAGAGGTTGTGCAGTCTCCTTCTGTGGAGCCTTTCCAGGCCTGTCTGGATGTGTTCCTGTGTGCCCTGAGCTAGATTGGATGGTCCTGCTGTGGCAGGGGGGTTGGACTGGATGATGTCTTTGGGTCCCTTCCAACCTCTGACATCCTGTGAGCCTGTAATGGAGCTCCTCACAGCTGAGATGTTTCTAAATGCCCTTTAACCCTTTGAGAGCTGTTTGGTTTGGGACTGTCCTTTTCACAGCTGGCTGCTCGGGGAAGGAGAGCCAGAGAGCTGGCATGCAGCTGCCATCTGTCTGACAGCAGGAGAGGTGTTTGCTCCACTCTGTCTGGAGACAGCAGTGTTGTTCATGTCTAATGAAGCATTTTCCTCTGTGCCTTCCTAGCAGGGCAGATGCTGAGAAAACAGTGACTCACTTAATGATAGCTTTCTTCAGAGGGACATTCTGAAACTGCTCCTGTTTTCCTTATCCCTTTGTGTTGTTGATAGCAGCTTTCAAACACAGTTCTCTGCATATCCCACAGTCTCCCTTTTGAGTGGTTTGCTTGATTTGGGGTTGCTTTTCTGGTGTTTTGCTTTAGCAGCCACTGGCTTCTGCTTGCAGCTGGTGAGTGAAATGCTGCTTGAGGGTCTGTGCTCAGTGACTTCCTCTCATTCACCCTCCAATTCTCTCTGGGATGTTGTAGGCCTGTTCAAGGACCCAGCAGGACTTTATGGCTGAGCAATGTGCAGCAACAAATCTGCAGCCACTGTATGTCTCTGGAGAGGCAGCAGCCTTCTATGCTTGGACTTCTGCTGTTGGCTTTGCCAAAGGTAAGGGAAAGCTGAGGAAGGATGGGCTTGGACAAGATGACCTTGGAGGGGCTCTTGCAACCCAATGCAATCTGTGAAACAGGAGCCCTGGATCCTTC
This sequence comes from Tricholaema leucomelas, assembly GCA_013400475.1. Classification (NCBI taxonomy): domain Eukaryota; kingdom Metazoa; phylum Chordata; class Aves; order Piciformes; family Lybiidae; genus Tricholaema lacrymosa; species Tricholaema leucomelas. Next base: position 189,254 of record WAAF01006468.1, on the reverse strand, counting down.
CTGAAGGGGGAGAGCTCATGGAGCTGGCTCTATTGTGAAGTCAAAAGGCTCCTTCACTGATGGAGCTTTCATGTTAAACCTGGACACTCTGTCAGATCCTTTGGACTTCTAATCATTGCTAACCATGGAATGGTTTGGGTTGGAAGGGACCTTGAAGATCACACAGTTCCAGCCCCCCTGCCATGGGCACAGACACCTTCCACTAGACCAAGTGACCTTGTCCAGCCTGGCCTTCAACACCTCCAGGGAGGGCACATCCACAGCCTCCCTGGGTAACCTATGCCAGTGTCTCCTCACCCTCACTGTCTCACCACTCCTCTCTGCTCCTGTCTGCCTCCTCCAGGGGACATGCAGTGCAAGCACATGTGCAGGGCCCTTGGCAAGGAGTTCATGGTAAGCCGTGAAGCCAGCTTCATAGATGGGACCAGATGTGAACAGGATGAGGCTGAGCACCAGGAGCCTTTCAATCTGTGTGTGATGGGAAGCTGCAGAGTAAGTAACTGGGGAATGCTCCTGGTGAGCCTCTGACATGTTCCCAAAGGCCTGCAGTGATAGAAGGAGAGGCAAGGACTTGAAAGTAGGGCAGAGTAGATTTAGGTTGGATGTTAGGAACAAGTTCTGCACCATGAGGGTAGTGGAACACTGCAACAGGTTACCCAGGGAGGGGTTTGAATCACAGAATCAACCAGGTTGGAAGAGACCTCCAAGATCATCCAGTCCAACCTAGCACCTAACCCTTCTCATTAACTAACCCCTGGCACTAAGTGCCTCATGCAGCCTCCTCTTAAACACCTTCAGGAGTGGGGACTCCACCACCTCCCTGGGCAGCCCATTCCAATGCCAATCACTCTCTGCCAACAGCTTCCTCCTAACATCCAGCCTGAACCTGCCCTGCCACAGCTTGAGGCTGTGTCCCCTTCTTCTGTTGCTGGGTGCCTGACAGTAGAGCCCAACCCCACCTGGCTGCAACCTCCCTGCAGGTAACTGTAGAAAGCAATGAGGTCTACCTTGAGCCTCCTCCTCCTCTGCAGGCTTCACACCCCCAGCTCCCTCAGCCTCTCCTCACAGAGCTGTGCTCCATCCCTGGAGTTACTCAGAGTCAGGCTGGACAATGCTCTGAACAACCTGATGTAGTGAAAGATTTCCCTGCTGGCTGCAGTGGGGTTGGCCTGGATGACCTTTGGAGATCTCTTCCAACCCCAACCTGTGATCCTATCTCATCTACATTAAGAATCAGATTGCCAAGAGCAGGGGCAAAAAAACCCATTGTCCCAGGACAAACAACAGAGTGAGCTGTGCTCAAAAGAAGAGCAATTTTCTTCCTAGCTTATTGAATGGAATCCAACAAATCAGCTCCTCTCTCTGTGCACCCTGGGCCCTCTAGGGAAGACATCCTGCTAACCATGCAGGAGGCAGAGCTGCTCAGCCCTAACCCCAGAAACAATTGGTTTATGAGTTGGTTGAAGAGACATCATTAGCTGCTCATTCTGCATGGTCTGAGTAGCCCCAGAAAATGATAGCTCTGGAGAAAGAGAACTTAGACTGAGTGGCAAAATAAAGAGTAGATCCTGGGGGCTGTGTCTCAAAGAGTGGATTGTTGCAGCATCACTGAGCAGAGCTCTGCTGGGTTTCTTGGGTTGGAGGTGAGGAAGGCATTGACATGAGCTTGGCACTGGTGAGGTCACACCTGCAATATTGGGTTCAGTTTTGGGCCACTCACTCCAGGAAGAACATTGAGGGGCTGGAGCTGGTCCAGAGAAGGGCAACAAAGCTGGAGAAGAGGGAAGAGGGCTGGGGAGGAGCAACTGAGGGAGCTGGGATTGGTTAGTCTGGAGAAGAGGAGGCTGAAGAGAGACCTCATTGCTCTCCACAGCTCCCTGCAAGGAGGCTGGAGCCAGGATGGGATGGGGTTGGTCTCTTCTCCCATGTAGCAAGTGACAGGACAAAAAAACTGCCTCAAGTTGCACCAGGGAAGGTTTAGGTTGAACATAAGGAAAAATTTCTTCCCCCAAGGGGTTGTCAAGCCCTGGCCCAGGCCGTCCAGGGCAGTGGTTGAATGCCCATCCCTGGAGGGGTTTCAAAGCTGTGTAGATGTGGCTGAGGGCCATGACTTAGCAAGCTTTTGAGTCAGTGATTTTGGACTTGAGCTTTGAGGTCTTTTCCACCCCAAACAACTCAGTTCTCCTGTACTTCTCCCATGCACTCGAGGACAACTCCCTGTGCTCTCCACGTGAGTGCTGCTCGCTGCATGTTTGCTGGTTTCTTTACATTCCCAGAGCACACTTCCAGCCTGGGATGTTTTCCTCATCATCTCCCTGTTCCCGATGGCTTTAAGGCATTTCCAGCTAACCGACAGCAGAGGGGGTGGGCACGATCCGCTCTGCTGCTCCTCTCTTGGCAGCGGCGCTAACTCTCTGTGTTATGGCAGCAGCCACAGGCTGGGCTCGGTGCCTCCAGCAGCAATCCAGCACCTGCACGTGTTCTGCTGCTGAGCCTGCTGAGATCCTCCGGCAGCTCCCTGCGAGTCTTGTCCATGGGAAAGAGGACAGAAGCCCTGTTCTGAGCTCCATGGGATTGAAGGCTGGGCTGGAGGATGTGAGATAGGCTTGGATTTGGGGTTGGGGGAGCTAAGGATTCCTTCAGAAGCTGCCATTCGTATTTGCTGTTCTCCTGGGACTGCCTCCCTCTCCCCCTTGCCTCCCTCTCCCCCTTGCCTCCCTCTCCCCCTGCCCAGAGCAGACAGGCCATGACAGTCTCTCCCCTTTGCTCAGGCCTTCGGCTGCGATGGGCAGATGGACTCCCAGAAGAGACTGGACTCTTGCCAGGTCTGTGGGGGTGATAACAGCTCCTGCACCAAAGTGAGTGGGTCTTACACAGAAGGAAAAGCTAAAGGTGTGTAGCCCTCACCCTCCAAGCACTGTTTGTGTGCTGCATATTCAGTGTTCATCATCTTCTACTTGTGGCTTCTTGATTCAGCTTCTGCTGGACTTATTTCTTCTTCTGGAGGGTTTGGTGCTTGGGGTGATGACAGAGCAGGCAGCTGAGATCTGTAGCAGGGTGGTAGCTGCTGTGCAGGCAGAGTGACTCTGCCCTGGACATGGCCCAGAAGTCCAGCAAATTCCTGGGAGCTGCAGGGCTGTGTCAGATGCTTCCTGAGGTGTTCAACGTCCCACTTGGGAACTGATGTAGCTCTTGCAGAATCACATTTAGGCATTAGCAGAGAGCATAAGGAAGAACCAAAGAAAGAGGAGAACAGGACACAGAGCTCAGCTGAGCTTTGTTTGCTGTGTTCAGCTCAATCATCAGAATGCTTTGTTTGATCATGAAGAGGAGTTGGGAATGGGCTTTACCCAAACTTTTGATTTTAAGACTGAAGTTTTCTACTTCCTTTCCATCCCTCCAGAGTATGTTACATTCCTGTCCCTGCCTTACAACACCACCTCAGTCCATGTCACCAACTGGAGACCTCTCTTCACACATTTGGGTGAGTTGAATAAAAAGGAGAGGAGAGGCAAAGGAAGCTTGTGAAAAACACAAGAAAATGGAACTTGGGAGGAAAATTCTTGGCAATGGAGTTAGTTTGTGTCCAGGAGGAAAGCTTTCAATGATGGAGTTAGTTTGTGTCCAGGAGGAAAGCTTTCAATGATGGAGTTAGTTTGTGTCCAGGAGGAAAGCTTTCAATGATGGAGTTAGTTTGTGTCCAGGAGGAAAGCTTTCAATGATGGAGTTAGTTTGTGGGATGCTGTCCAGGAGGAAAGGTCTCAGTGATGGAGCTTGTTTGTGGGTGTCCAGGAGGAAAGGTCTTAGTGATGGAGCTTGTTTATGGGATGCAGTCCAGGAGGAAAGGTCTCAGTGATGGAGGTAGTTTGTGGGATGCTGTCCAGGAGGAAAGGTCTCAATGATGGAGCTTGTTTGTGGGATGAAGTCCAGGAGGAAAGGTCTCAGTGCTGCAGTTAGTCTGTGGGATGCAGTCCAGTGTGCTGTCCTGCCATGTTCTTTGGGATGTCTCTGACTAATATCAAGCTGGCTGCTGGCAAATGGACAGCCTGGAGCTGCCAGCTCCAGGGGACCCTGGAGACCACATCATATCTCTTAACCTCACTTCTACTTTTGCTCTTCTAGCTGTGAAGGTTAAAGGAGAGTACATAGTTGCTGGGAAAGGAAAAATCTCCCTGAATGTCACCTACCCATCAGTTCTGGAGGACAGCCAGATCAAGTACAAAGTGTTTCTCACCAAGGACAACCTGCCAAGCCTGGAGGAAGTCCATGTAGATGGGCCCACACAGGAAGAAATTGAAATACAGGTAACTGAAAAGAGCACTGAGGCACCCAAAGCCTTCTGGGGAACTTGAGGCACTTCATTTTCCAGGTGGTTCAAGCCCAAAACATCAGGGCTGAGCTGGTCTGAAGCCCGAGGCAGAGCGGAACACTTTGTCCAGCAGCAGTCAGGCAGAGGCAGCTCTCACTGAGGCAGAGGCACCAGGCAGAGGCAGCTCTCACTGAGGCAGAGGCACCAGGCAGAGGCAGCTCTCACTGAGGCAGAGGCAGCTCTCACTGAGGCAGAGGCAGCTCACACTGAGGCAGAGGCACCTCTCACTCAGGCAGAGGCACCAGGCAGAGGCAGCTCACACTGAGGCAGAGGTAGCCAGGCAGAGGCAGCTCACACTGGGGCAGCAGCAGCAAGACAGAAGCAGCTCAGCTGCTTGCAGCTTAGCTCCATTTCTGTTCCTTGCCCAAGTGCAAAGGCTCTTTGGCCAGAGAGATTCACCAATCAGATGGCATTTGCCAAACTGACCATGTTAGGTGACCCCAGGGCTTGCTCACCATTATTTGGGCAAGACACCAACAAGTACCTAAACCCCTGTGGGTCCCTGTTTATCACTTTGGGAGGGGACATAATGGCCCAAGCCTTTGGTTTCCTCCCACCCTTGCTTCTCCCATCAGCAGAAGGATGGGACAAGCCAGGACATCTCCTAGGCTTATTAGCCTGGCAGGCAAGAACAGAGATGTATAGAGTGAGGCTCAAGGTTGGATCCAAAGTGGGACTAGGTTCCCCTTATCTGGCTGAAGAACTGAGTCTGAGTTGATCTCTGTACTGACCACAGCTCTTCCCCTCACCAGGTCTACCGAAGGTACACAAAGGAGTTTGGCAATGTCACCAACCCAGAGATCACCTTCAGCTACTTTGTCCCCAAGGAGAATCTGACATACTCATGGATCCCTCAGCAGGGGCCATGCTCAGTCACCTGTGGGGAAGGTGAGGCAGCAGTGCTCATCTTTACTTCTTGTGGGGATCTGGGCCTGGCTGGCAGTCATGGATTCATAGAACAGGCTGAGTTGGAGGGGAGGTGCAAGGTTATCAATTCTGACCCCCTGCCATGGGCAGGGACACCTCCAACCAGCTNAGCAGTGCTGAGCACAGGAGCAGAAGAACCTCCCTTGTCCTGCTGCCCACACTGCTCCTGAGCCAGCCCAGGATGCCATTGGCTCTGCTGCCCACCTGGGCACTGCTGCTTCATCTCCAGCTCCTCTCTGCCAGCACCCCCAGCTCCCTCTCTGCCTGGCTGCTCTCAGCCACTCTGTCCCCAGCCTGCAGTGCTGCTTGAGGTTGTTGTGGCCAAAGTGTAGAACCCTGCACTTGGCCTTGTTCAGTCTCATCCCATTGTCTCTGCCCACCCATCCAGCCAGGCCAGGTCCCTCTGCAGGGCTCTGCTACCCTCCAACAGACCCATATCTGCTCCTAGCTTGGTGTCATCTGCAAACTCACTGCTGCTGGACTCAATCCCCTGCTCCAGATCATCAGTAAAGATACTGAACAGGACTGTGCCCAGCACTGATCCCTAGGGCACACCACTGGTGTCTGACTAAAGCCTCAGGGCTAATTTTGAAGCTTCCTTCTTAGAATTCTATTCCTGTGCCCTGGTTAATCCTTTCTGTCTCCCTGGAGAAATCACAGTGCAGGCTGTAGCAGATCACCTTGGCTGGGCTGACATCTTGTTTAACAGCTAATGCAGATGACACTGCCAAGCCTCTCCAGGCTGTTATGCCAAAGGAACTGGAAATGAATCCTTACTGAAGGCAATTTATAGGACCAGTTGTGTCTGGAGAGATTTTCTGCAGCAGATTCCTCAGGCAAACTGATTGAAACCTCAAAGAAAGGAACCCAGAATGCTCCAGGGCCTCACTGATACTGAAGTCAGCCCCCCCAGAAAATGAAATCTGGGGCTTAAAATGTGAACCTGAGCTGAGCTTGGAAGAGGCCTCCAAGCTCATCCAGTCCAACCTGTCACCCAGTCCTATCCAATCAACCAGACCATGGCACTAAGTGCCCCATCCAGGCTTTGCTTGAGCTCCTCCAGGGACGGAGACTTCACCACCTCCCTGGGCAGAGCTGCAGTGGCTGTCAGGTCCTCCTTCCCAGCAGGCATCATTTGAGAGCAAGAAGGGCAATGGAAAGTTAACAGTGCTGATAGATTCTTGACTCTTGCTTCTCAAGGTCATGCTCTGAGGCTGAGGAGTTCCTCTCTCTCCTCACAGCTCATTAGCTGCACAAGAGACTCCTTACAGCTCTGTTTGTACCTTTGAGTTTGGAGTTCCACTGCTTAGGCTCAGTGTTACTAAGGATCTCGCTCAGAGCAGTAGAATAGAATCAGTCAGGGTTGGAAGGGACCACAAGGATCAGCCAGTTCCAACCCCCCTGCCATGCCCAGGGACACCCTACCCTAGAGCAGGCTGCCCACAGCCTCAGCCAGCCTGGCCCTCAGCACCTCCAGGGATGGGGCCTCAACCGCCTCCCTGGGTGATCTTTGGAACTGGCTGATCCCTGTGGTCCCTTCCAACCCTGACTGATTCTATGATTCTAGATCAGGCTGCCCAGAGCCCTGTCCAGCCTCACCCTGAATATCTGCAGGGACTTTGAGTAAAGTGAAGTGACTGCACCTTGGTGGCATAACAGAGGTGAACTGCTCACTTTGTAACCTCCTCTCCTCTGCCTCTTGCACCCTAGGGACACAAGCAGTGCATCATGTGTGCTTTGACCAGGCAAAGAACGAAACAGCAGAGGATCAGTGGTGCCTGCAGCTCCCACAGCCCCTTGCAGAGCACAAGCCCTGTGCCATGGAGCCATGCCTGTACAGGTTGGTGTCCCTGGAAGTTCAGCTTGTCCTCCCTCTGCCAGCCAAGCCACTCTCTGCAGTCTCATTTATGTTGTGCAAGCTGTAAGAAACCACCAGAAGGGGAGAGGTGTGAAGGAGTTGCTTCCTAATCCTAATGGTGCATCAGATCCCAAGCCATATTTGCCTGGGCCTGTCAGCTGCATGAACAGCAGCTGGGTTCTTCCAGTGCTTTACAGCAGGACTTTTGAGGGCTTGGCCCAGAGATGTCTGCTCACATCCTCTGCAGGATTGTGCCAGCAAAGATTTGATCTCACCCTGGAGGAGGCCTTGTGTTAATTGGGCTGGAAAGAGGACTAAGAGCCAAGCCTGGCCAGACATTGATCTCACAGACATCTCAGTGCTGACCCTGTGAGCTGGAGCTCTTTGTCTTAGGTGCTGTTAGTCTTCAAGAGCTGTCAGTGCAAAGACTTCAACTTCCAGCAGTTGTCTTCCCAGTCACACCCAGCCTGGGCTCTTGAGGTGGAGGAGCTGAGTGCTCTGTGTGACTCATTTCTGTCCTGGGTGGGTGAGTAATAAACCTTCACTGTGAGCCAACTGCATCCCATTTAGGTGGAAGATCTCTCGGGCAGAGGAGTGCTCTGCTCTCTGTGGAGCTGGAGTTGCCCAGCAGAACCTCACCTGTGTTCAGTTCCATGATGGACTGGAGGCTGTTGTGGAGGACAGCTTGTGCCCAGCAGAAGAAAAACCTCCCTCCACTGTGCCATGTGTGGTCAGTGTCTGCCCTCTAGGCTGGGACAAAGTGAGTTTATGCCTTGGCTTATTTCAGGAGTCTGGGAACTTTGCACTTGTGATGCACAGGAGGTTACCAGTTCAGAACTGCCATCACCACCCTTCCTGCTGGGCTCTGGGAGGGTGCTTTACACCAGGGTTAGAGGTTATCCTGTCCCTTTAGACAGCTCTGTCCCTTTTCATTTATGCTGCTGGATTCATCAGTTCATAGTCATGGTTTGTTTAGGGTAGCTGCTGCTGCTGCTGTTCCCACTTCATTTCTCCTTGCAGAGCCCAACAAAACCAGAGCCAGAAATCAAGCCCTGGTGCTTAGGAGATGCTTCACTGACCAGCAGTGGTTCTGGCATGGTGGGGAGGGTTGCTAGCAGAGAAGGGAGCTTCTCAGCACAGAGTCCCTGGGCCAAATCCATCCTGGGGAGCCACATTTCCAGGTGGGGAATGCTTTAGGCATTTCCAGTCCCAGGTACCTCTGCAAAAGTGGGGAAAGTGCTTAAATGAGTCTCTGTCTTCAGTGACTTGCAAGCATCTTGCAGGCTGGAGGTGTCCCTCAGCTGCCTTAGATCAGCAGCAGTGTGGAAAGCAGGTGTCAGTGTCAGCCTGGGCCTTTCTGCTCTCTTCTGAGGAGGAAGATGCACACTTAGCTCAGAGTCCCGAGTCACTTGGGCAGATCCAGCTGGAAAATCGGACCCTGTTTGTCTGGAGCCCTCTGTCTGGAGAGTGTTCTGTGTCCTGTGGCAGAGGTGAGATCCTTCACTGCTGCAGGGAAGTGTGGCTTGGCTGTAGGTGTGAGCTCAGTGCCCAGGAACCTCAGGAGCATCATCTCCCTGCTACAGCTTAAAGTGCCTGTGTAGCTGTGCTCATGATTTGTGAGTGTGGAAGAGGCAAAGGAGACCTGTTCAGACTGGGGACAGCCTGGAGGGCTGAGACCTGGTTCAGACTGGGGACAGCCTGGAGGGCTGAGACCTGGTTCAGACTGGGGACAGCTTGGAGGGCTGAGACCTGGTTCAGACTGGAAACAGCCTGGAGGGCTGAGACCTGGTTCAGACTGGGGACAGCTTGGAGGGCTGAGACCTGGTTCAGACTGGGGACAGCCTGGAGGGCTGAGACCTGGTTCAGACTGGAAACAGCCTGGAGGGCTGAGACCTGGTTCAGACTGGAAACAGCTTGGAGGGCTGAGACCTGGTTCAGACTGGAAACAGCTTGTCTGGGACTGTCTGGCTGCTGCTTCAGAGCTGGGGAGGGATGGATGCAGTAAGTGTGCCCTGGGGCTTGCTTGTTCACTACACATGGCTGCAGCTGACACTGCTTGGCTTATTTTCAGCCCTTCCAAGCATGCCATGCAGTAAGATCACTTCCTCTTTCTAGGTCAGACTCAGCTCCAATATGTGTGTGTGGCTTTTGACACCAAAGAACAAACCCAAGAAGAAAACTGCCACCCAGTGCCAAAGCCAGAGGGCAGGGTGGCAGTCTGTGATCTGAGGCCCTGCCCACCAAGGTAAAGCAGTTACCAGAAGAAAACAAGCAGGGAGAGCTCTTTCCTTTCCCTCTGTCCCCAGGGACATGCTCAAGTGTGGGTGAAGCTACTCTGAGGAGTATTTTGAGTCTCTGGGCTTGTTGCAGTGTCAGAATGCCTTCTGCTTGGCTCCAGACTTCATGGAATGCTCTGGGCTGGAAGGGACCTCCAAAGCTCATCCAGTCCAACCCCCCCTGCAGTCAGCAGGGACATCCTCAACTAGATCAGGCTGCCCAGAGCCCTGTCCAGCCTTACCTTGATTATCAGGAGCAGTGTGGCCAGCAGGACAAGGGAGGTTCTTCTTCTCCTGTACTCAACACTGGTCAGGCCACACCTAGAGTGCTGTGTCCAGTTCTGGGCTCCTGAATTCCAGAGAGATGTTGAGGTGCTGGAAGGTGTTTGGAGAAGGGCAGCAAGGCTGGGGAGGGGCCTGGAGCACAGCCCTGTGAGGAGAGGCTGAGGGAGCTGGGGGTGTGCAGCCTGCAGCAGAGGAGGCTCAGGGCAGAGCTCATTGCTGTCTGCAGCTCCCTGCAGGGAGGCTGTAGCCAGCTGGGGTTGGGCTCTGCTGCCAGGCAGCCAGCACCAGAAGAAGGGGACACAGCCTGAAGCTGTGCCAGGGCAGGTCTAGGCTGGATGTTAGGAGGAAGTTGTTGTCAGAGAGAGTGATTGGCATTGGAATGGGCTGCCCAGGGAGGTGGTGGAGTGGCTGTGCCTGGAGGTGTTGAAGCCAATCCTGGCTGGGGCACTTAGTGCCATGGTCTGGTTGGTTGGGCAGGGCTGGGTGCTAGGTTGGGCTGGCTGAGCTTGGAGCTCTCTTCCAACCTGCCTGATTCTATTCTACCTCCAGGGATGGGGCCTCAAACACCTCCCTGGGCAACCTGTTGCAGTGCTCCAGCACTCTGATGGTAGAGCCTTGTTTCAAAGGCTGCCTTCTGAGTGTGAAGCAGAGGGGTGAAGAAGGCTGCTGAGCAGCAGAAGGGAGAAGGGGGGAGCTGCAATGTGCTCTGTGCGGTGAGAGAGAGCAGAGGATTCATCACTAACTGACTTTCTGTCCCCCTTGTCAGGTGGAAGGTGACCCCAGCTGGCCCCTGCTCCTCCAGCTGTGGGCTTGGCTTGGCTGTGCAGCTGGTGAGCTGCGTGCAGGTGCTCCAAGGCAAGGAGGTTTTGCTAGAGGACCGTTTGTGCCCTGTGGCAGAGAAGCCTCTGACCAGCGTGCCCTGTGTCATCCGAACCTGCTCTTACGAGTGGAGCTTCAGCGAGTGGACAGAGGTATTGGCTCCTGCTCAGGTGCAGCACCTGCTGGCCAGGGTGATGGGTTTGTAGGCATCTGCTTCCCTGCAGCACCTCTGCCTCGGGGCTTCACTTCCCACGCAGATGCTGAACTGTTCCCGGAGCACCTCTGCTATGAGGAGAGACTGAGGGAGTTGGGGATGTTCAGGCTGAAGAGAAGAAGGCTCCCAGGTGACCTTATTGTGGCCTTCCAGAATCTGAAGGGGGCTTCAAGAAAGCTGGAGAGGGATTTTTAGGTAGTGATAGGACCTGGGGAATGGAACAAAGCTGGAAATGGGGAGATTCATCCTAGATGTTAGGAAGAAGTTGTTCAGCATGAGGGTGATGAGAGCCTGGAAGGGGTTGCCCAGGGAGGTAGTGGAAGCCTCATCCCTGGAGGTGTTTAAGGCCAGGCTGGATGAGACTGTGAGCAGCCTGATCTAGTGTGAGGTGTCCCTGGGCATGGCAGAGGGGTTGGAACTGCCTGATCCTTGTGGTCCCTTCCAGCCCTGCCTGATTCTATGTTTTCCATCATTCCTACTGCCCTGAGTTTGGGAGCTGGAGGTCTGCTTCCCACCTTCCTCATTGGAGTTACAAAAGACCTTGGGATGCAGATCTGTTGGGATTTTTGAGGAAGTGGCTCTGCAATTCCAAGAGATAGTTTGGAGGATCCCCTGGGAGGTGTGGGCCATTGTAGGGCTGGCAAAACCAGAGCACTGCAGGGGCAAATGGCAGCACAGCAGCAGCTCTCCAGGTGATCAGAGAATCACAGAGTGGTTTGGGTTGGAAAGGAGCTCAAAGCTCAGCCAGTTCCAACCCCCTGCCATAGGCAGGGACAGCTCCCACTAGAACAGGTTGCTCAAGGCCTCATCCAACCTGGTCCTGAACATCTCCAGGGAGGTTGTGGAGCACAGAAGCACAGAATGTGATCTTTGATCACATTCTGTGCTTCTGTGCTCCACAGCCTCCCTGGGCAACCTGTGCCAGGGTCTCATCACCCTCAACCTGTGCCAGGTTGAGGTGCCTCTCACCACCCTCACTGCAAACAACTTCCTAACATCCAGTTTCAGTCTCCCCTCTGCCACTTCAAACCCATTCCTCCTCCTCCTCTCATTCCCAGACCTTGTCAATAGTCCCTCCCCAGCCCTCCTGGAGCCCCCTTCAGATCCTGGAAGGCCACTCCAAGGTCTCCTCCAGGCTGCACAGCCCCAACTCTCTCAGCCTGTCCTCATAGAAGAGCTGCTGCAACCCTCTTAGCATCTTGGTGGCCTCCTCTGGACTCTCTCTAACAGTTCCATGTCCTCCTTGTGTTGAGGGCTGCAGAACTGAGCCAACAGATGTGCTTCTTTCTGAACAGCAGCTGGAACCTTTGCTAAAGGCCTGTGGGTTTCTTCCTCCTGCAGTGCTCAGCCTCCTGTGGGAACGGCGTTCAGAGCCGGCAGGATTTCTGCCTCAACCCCCTGACCCGCCAGAGGGTGAACCCCATCTTCTGCAGGCACTTCCCCAAGGCCATTGTGGTCAGGGGCTGCTCTGCAGGGCCCTGTCCTGAACAAGTGCTGGGGACCAGGCCCCATGGAGCAGGACTGCAGACCCTGACACCAGCTGTGACAACTGCAGCTGCCGAAGAGGCCAGATACAGGGACCTGGATCTTCCCCCGTCAGCTGTGCCTCTGCAGCAGACAAAGAGCAGTGGAGGTGAGGGGGACACTGCCCCAAGTGATGGGGACACTGCCACACAGGGACAAGCAGCAGGGGAAGGCAATGGTGGGAGGGACAACATTCTGTTCCTTCCAGCCTGCCATGAGCTAGGAGCAGTCACTGCCCTCCTCTCTCCACCTGGGACTCCTCGGGGCAGCTGCTGACCCTTCCTGTGCTCTACCCAGCTGGCACTTGTGCCTTGTGCCACCAAGGGAACAGGAGATGGTTTTTCAGCAGCTGTAGCTCCTTTCTCTGTCTCCTGTCTCTGCTCTCCAGGTGTCTGTGGAAAGCTCTTTCTTAATGCCACTGGAGTCATCAACATGACAGGGGTGGGGAGCAGCGACTGTACCGTGGCCATCGGGCGTCCTCTGGGCGAGGAGATCACAGTCAGTGTCCTGGAGAGCTCCCTCAACTGCAGTGCAGGTACTGCCCAGGCTGAGCTGGAGACCACAGCCTGGCCCTTGGGGACATCTGCATCTCATTTGCCCACCTGCTTTTGGTGGTGCCCTGGATGGTTCTGGCTGCCTCAGAGCTTGTGTCCTCTCTGAAACCGTTTTACAAGTGGTTCTGTCCCTCCAGGTTGTCACCAGAGGGGACTGAAGGAGGTTGTGATGCCTTTCCTCCCACTACAGAATGGTTTCTTACCTGCTTGGTTGATAGATAGGAGGTGAAAGGAGATGATGGGGTTTTGCTGGATCAGAAGAGTTGGATCAGTGAACTGGGCTCTCCTCGCTGATCTGGAGAAGATCAGTCTGGAGAAGAGGAGGCTGAGGAGCCCAGCACTGCCAGCAGGGCCAGGGCAGTGATTGCCTCCCTCTGCTGGGTACTGGTGAGGCCACACCACGAATCCTGGGTTTGGTTCTGGGCTCCTCACTCCAAGAAGGACATTGAGGGACTGGAGTGTGTCCAGAGAAGGGCAACAGAAACGATCTGAAATTGTACCAGGGGAGGATTAGGTTGGAGATGAGGAAAAATTTCATTGCTGCAAGAGTGGTCAGGGACTGGCACAGGCTGCCCAGGGGGTGGTGGAGTCCCCATGCCTGGAGGTGTTCAAGAAACCTGTGGCCATGGTGCTTGGGGACGTGGGTTAGTGGCCATGGTAGTGCTGGGTTGATGGTTGGACTCTTCCAACCAAACCAATTCCATGATCTTATGACTCTAAGCTGCAGAAATTCCTTATCCCCAGTCCTCTGTAAGAGATGCTGTGGCCTTTTACTCACAGCAAACCCATTTCTGATCCCTGTGCCCATCCATTCCAGGTGAGGTGGTGCTGTTCTCTGGACGCATGATGTGGAGGACAGGCTGCAGGAAGCTGCCTTTGGCCCTGATCAACTCCAGGACAAACAGCCTGGTAGTGAAGCAGAGAGTTCTGCTGCCAGGCCATGGGGTTGTTCTTCAGTACAGCAGCAGAACTGCCACCAAAAAATATCACCAAGGTACCTCCCTGCAGGCTTTGCTCTCACAGGATGTCAGAGGTTGAAAGGGACCCAAAGACATCATCCAGTCCAACCCCCCTGCCACAGCAGGACCATCCAGTCTAGCTCAGGGCACACAGGAACACATCCAGACAGGCCTGGAAAGGCTCCACAGAAGGAGACTCCACAACCTCTCTGGGCAGCCTGTGCCAGGGCTCTGGGACCCTTCCAGGCAAGAAGTTGCCCCTTGTGCTGAGCTGGAACCTCCTGTGCTGCAGCTTCCATCCATTGCTGCTTGTCCTGTGCCAGGCAGCAGTGAGCAGAGCCTGTCCCCCTCCTCCTGACCCCCAGCCCTCAGATAGTTACAGACATTGATTCAATCCCCTCTCAGCCTTCTCTTCTCCAGACTAAGCAGCCCCAGGGCCCTCAGCCTCTCCTCAGCAGGCAGTGCTCCAATCCCCTCATCATCCTCATAGCCCCACCTTGGATTCTCTCCAGCAGATCCCTGTCCCTCTACAACTGGGGAGCCCAAACCTGAAGGCAGTACTCAAGATGAGGTCTCCCCAGGGCAGAGTAGAGGCAGAGGAGAACCTCCTTGGATCTGCTGGACACATTGTTCTTAGTACAACCCCAGGATCCCATTGGCCCTCTTGGGATGTGCCACAAGGGCACACTGCTGTCCAGGTTGTTTGGAGCTCTGAGCAGCCTGCTCTAGCTGCAGATAACTCTCTGCAGGGGTGTTGGACTTGAGGAGCTTTAAAGGTCCCTTCCAACCTGAAGCATTTGACCATGATTCTCTGATTCTCTGACTTGTTCACTGCCCCTCTGTTCCAGAGGCCCCTGCAGGTGTTTGGTGGTGCTTGGAGATCCCCAGGCAAAAATCCTTGGAGCAGCTTCTCTGCCTGTGTTTCATCTGAGTGATTTCTTTCCTGGAGATGCTGGACACTTCTCTAAATCATGTGTTTTTTCTGTTTCCCTTTTCCCCTCCCCATCTCAGACTGTGACAAGCAGCTGTTTGGTCCCCAAGGTCAAATAGTGAACCCTGTGCAGTTGCCTGATCAAAGGCAAGGAGGAGTCTGCAGGACCTTCATCGATGTGGCTCCTCGGCACCGCATTGCTCTCCGTGCCCTCTACACTGACCTGGGCAGTGACAGCAACCAAACCCATTTCAATTACATCCTGGTGAGTCAGAACCCTCAGGGGGATGATTTGGATGGGAATGGACTCATCTCTCCTCATCAGGGATTTCCATCCAGATGCAAAGTTCAGTCCCAGATCCTAGAGGGTTGGACTCTGTTCTGTGAGTCATAGAATGTTAGAGGCTGGAAGGGACCTCCAGAGATCATCCAGTCCAACCCCCCTGCCAGAGCAGGGACAGGCCACACAAGAACACATCTAGGTGGGGATTGAAAGTCTCCAGAGGAGACTCCACAGCCTCTCTGGGCAGCCTGCTCCAGGCCTTCAGCAACCTCATACCAAACACATTTCTCCTTATGTTGAAGTGAAGCCTCCTGGATTCCGTTTTGTATCCATTGTCCTTTGTCCTATCACAGGGCACCACTGAGAAGAGCCTGGCACCTTCTCCTTGGCACCCACCCCTCAAATACTCATAAACAGCAACAAGAGAGCTGGGGGTGTGCAGCCTGCAGAAGAGGAGGCTCAGGGCAGAGCTCATTGCTGTCTGCAGCTCCCTGCAGGGAGGCTGTAGCCAGGTGGGGTTGGGCTCTGCTGCCAGGCAGCCAGGGACAGAAGAAGGGGACACAGCCTCAAGCTGTGCCAGGGCAAGTCTGGGATGGATGTTAGGAGGAAGTTGTTGTCAGAGAGAGTGATTGGCATTGGAATGGGCTGCCCAGGGAGGTGGTGGAGTGCCCATGGCTGGAGGTGTTGCAGCCAATCCTGGCTGGGGCACTTAGTGCCATGGTCTGGTTGGTTGGGCAGGGCTGGGTGCTAGGTTGTTCTGGCTGAGCTTGGAGCTCTCTTCCAACCTGCCTGAGTCTATGATTGTAAGATCTCCTCTGTCTTCTCTTCTTCAGGCTAAACAGCCCCAGGTCTCTCAGCCTTAATGTGGCTAGGGATGAGCACTGCTGTTGTTTTGCAGCCCTTGTGCAGGACACCTTCTGCCCCTGAGTGCCCAATCTGCAAGCCCCCAGTTCCCTGTGGCTGCTTCCCTGGCAGGCTGCTGTGCTGGAGTGGTTTGGTCTCTCTTGCTGCAGGTCCGAGACGTCGGCACCATGAGGACCATGGTGTTCCGTGGTGGGCAGCAGTTCTTCTGGCAGTCCACAGGGAGCCAAGCTGAGATTGAGTTTCATGACAATGTGGAGGCTCACCAGAGCAGCTTCTGGGCTGAATACCAGGCTGTTGAGCCCAAGTAAAAAGGGGTGAGCAGGCTCACTGCACTGAGAGAGGCCACAGCTCAGTCCCTCGCTGCTGTCTGCTCACTGCTCCAGGTCGTGTGAGGCATTTTCCTCTTCTGCAGCCCTGACAGAGTCACAGAACTGCCTCATCTGGAAAAGCCCTCTGAGATCCACCAACTACTGACCCAACACCAGCATGGCCACTAAACCATGGCCCCAGGTACTATGTCTGCACTTATTTTTAGCACCTCCAGGGATGGGGATTCCAGCACCAGCCTGGGCAGCCTGTGCCAATCCCTGACCACTCTTGCAGTGAGGAAATTTTTCCTCATCTCCAACCTAACCCTCCCCTGGCCCAATTCCAGGCCATTTCCTCTCCTCCTGTCACCTGATACTAGGGAGAAGAGACCAACCCTCATTTATTAAAGACTGGTTTGGGTTGAAGGGACCTTTCCAAGTCATCTAGTCCAACCCCCCTGCAGTCAGCAGGGACATCTGCAACTCATCTACTTTGTAGGACCAATAACATCTGCTGACTCCTCTGGGACCTCCCTTCCTATCTATGAAGGTTATGCAGAAGACAGATCTAACTCCCAAAGATTTAGCAAGTAGTCCTCCTATGGCTTCTCTCTCTGTGCTGCTTGCCATGAGTGCACTTTGTGTGTCTGCAGTTAGTGACTTGGGCACTGAGGTCTCAGTGCCCTGCTCCTGTAACAGACTCTGCCCCTTTGGCCTTGTCATTTAGTTTCTCAGTAGCTCAGTGTCCTGTTCCAACCCTCTCTGTACCACAGCTTTATGGTTTAATCCTTAAGTTGACTCTCTTGCAGTCTCAGTGCTTCTTAAAACAGAGGCCCACTGAAGTTCTGGGTAGTTAGAAAGAAGGCAAAGCCTTGTCTGAGGATGAGCTGCTAGCAGGTGACCTGAGAGCTGTGACAGCAGGGCAGTTTCTTGGCCCAGGGAAGGTGGTGCAGCACTAGGAGAGGTCCACCCAGAGAGCTGATGGAATCACCATCCTTGGGTGTTTGCAGATCTGGTCAAGCCTTGGTGGCAGTGTGAGAGGACTAAATGACACTCACAGGTCCCTCCCTAGCCACTGCTCCTCTGTTTTTCTGTCTGATGGTTCCAGTGCTGCTTCCTATGGACAAATAAAAGAGTTCTGTCTCTTAATGGTGGGTTTGGTGCCAAGATGTATCTGCTGCTGAGAGCCTGATAAGAAGAGAAGCTGTGGTGGTGACCTGCTTGTGCTTCTTCTCATGCAGTGAGAGACTGTTGAGACTGCATGATGCAGGCTGTGGCAGAAAGAGGTTTTCAGAGCAGTGGCAAATACAGAATCACAGAATGGTTTGGGTTGGAAGGGACCTCAGAGATCATCCAGTTCCAAGCCTCTGCCATGGGCAGTGTCACCTCCTACTAGATCAGCTTGCTGAAGGCCCCATCCAGCCTGGCTTTGGACACCCCTAGGGAGGAGGCAGCCACAGCCTCCCTGGGCAGCCTGTGCCAGAGTCTCATCACTCTCAGACTGAAGAATGTCTTCCTCAGCTCCAGTCCAACCCTGTTCTCCCTCAACTCCAAACCTGTCTCTAGACACCCTCAGCAAAAGCCTCTCTGCAGCCTTCCTGCAGGATCCCTTCAGGCACTGGCAGCAGCTCTGAGGTCCCCCTGGATTCTTCTCTGCAGGCTGCACACCCCCAGCTCCCTCAGCCTGTGCTCACAGCAGAGCTGCTCCAGCCCTTGGAGCATCTTTGTGGCCTCCCCTGGGCTCACTCCAGCAGCTCTCTGTCCTTTGAGGTCCCTTCCAACCTAAACCATTCCATGATTCTGCTGGGGACAGCAGAACTGGAGGCAGTATCTGAGGTGGGGTCTTTTAGATAGATTTGGCTGCTCAAGGCCTCATCCAGCCTGACCTTGAACACCCCCAGGGAGGACACAACCCCCCCGGGGAGGAGTCCCTTGCTCTTCACTCTGGATGCAATCAGTGCTCCTGCCTGGGCACTCTCCCTCCATTTCTGTCTTGTTTCAGCTGAATTCTCTGACACCTCTCAACAACCACAGCCCTTTCTGTTCTCCTCTCTTCCCAAGAGCTGCTTCTGTGGCTGGTTTAGCCTGGAGTTTTTCTCTTGCCAGCCTCCAGCTTTCCATTCTGTTCCTGGAAGAGGCAGAGAGCAGCTTCTTGAAGCAAGTCCCTGGAGGAGCTGACCGCAGCAGCTCTCTCTCTGCGCTGCGTGGGTGATGCAGACTCTGGGCCTTCGTTTCCTGTCTGACAGGAGATGTTCAGGCAGAGCCATCCTTGTTCTGAAGCCATTCCAGCAGATGGGATCTGTCTTCCTGCTCTGCTCTGGATCCCAAGTCTGGCTGCTATTTATTGTCCTGGATCAGGCAGGCTGCAGGGCTGGGCTCTGCTTACTGACTGCTCTGTCTTCAAGGTGGAGGGAAAAAGCCCCAAGCTGCTGTTTTCTTTATCAGGGCAGGGCAAGGAGGCTTCTTCCTTGGGCTGCATTCCAGCAGCTTGCCAATGGGACTGGCAAATTCCCACTTCCACTCTCACTTTTGTTTTAGGGAGAAAACTTGATTCCATTCAACTATTTCCAGCTTTTGAGGGAAGAAAACCTAATTCCATGCAGCTACTCCCATTTCTTAGGGAAGAAAACCTGATTCCATGCAGCTACTCCCATTTGTTAGGGAAGAAAACCTGATTCCATTCAGCTACTCCCATTTCTTAGGGAAGAAAACCTGATTCCATGCAGCTACTCCCATTTCTTAGGGAAGAAAACCTGATTCCACTCTCCTACTCCCATTTGTTAGGGAAGAAAACCTGATTCCATGCAGCTACTCCCATTTTTTAGGGAAAAAAACCTGATTCCATTCAGCTACTCCCACGTTCAGGGAAGAAAACCTGATTCCATGCGACTACTCCAATTCATTAAGGAGAAAAACCTAATTCCACTCCCCCTTTTTTAGGGAAGAAAACCTGATTGCACTCAGCTCCTCCCACCTTTCAGTGGAGGAGAACCTGCTTCGGCTCAGTCTGAGGGGCGCTTGTCCCTCTTGTTCGTAGGGCAGCCTTTCCCATTCACCCCCAGGTTCACCTTTCCCTCTCTTCCCAGTGCCCGCTGCCAGCCTGGGCAACGGCCGAGGGGAGCGGGGCTGGAGCTGGGCTGCACCCCCAGCCCCCGGCGTGGGCTCCATGGCTGCCTGGCTGCTGCTGAATATGTAGCGAGGAGGCAGCTGTGCCCAGCAGGCTTTTGATGAGAGTGGTGACATCAAAGCTCAGCCTGCTGGAGGAGGGGACCCACAATGCAATAGGCAGGCACCGGCGGAGCAAACCCAGGCGCTGGCATCGCTGCTGCGGGCACCAACCCTCCATTGTCAGCCCTGGAGGGGCTGCTGAGGGCCTTCAGGTAAAGGCTCTTCAACCACGAGGCTGGCTTTAGGGGGTGTCCGCAGGGCTGGCTGTGACCCGGTGGTGGTGGTGGGGTCCCGTCCTGCGCTGTCGGGGCTCCCTCCTGGCCCCCCGGGAGCTGGGCTGCCATGAGCGCTCAGGATGAGCAGTTCCCAGCAGCACCCCCGGAGCCAGCAGCGTCCTCCAGCGATGATGGCATGACCTGGTGGTACAGGTGGCTCTGCAGGATCGCGGGGGTCATCGGGGGCCTCTGTAAGTATCCCCACCCCTGCCACCCCAGCCCTCTCCTCGGGGTCGCTCCTGGGTGCGGGGAGCGTGTGCCCGGCACCTGCCGGCCTCCTGCTGGGGTCACCTTGGTGTAAGGGGGGGACGGCCACGGCAAACACTGGGGGTTGTGGGGCTGAGGCTGCCCCAGGCGTTGGGGTGCGGCTGGGAGGGAGAGTCACGGACATGGCCAAAGGGGGTGGGGGGGCCGTAGCTGGCAGCCCCAGGCTGCGCTCTGTGTGCTGTCCACTTTGGCAGCGGGGAGAGAGGACATCACTGGAGGAGGGACACACAGACACACACGTGTACACACATCTACACATGTACACACACGTACACACACGTACACACACACATCTACACATGTACACACATCTACACATGTACACACACATACACATGTACACACATGTACACACACGTACACATCTACACATGTACACACATCTACACATGTACACATACATATCTACACATGTACACACACATCTACACATGTACACATATGTACACACGTACATATGTACACATATGTACACATGTACACACAGGTACGTACACATGTACACACATGTACACATGTATACACACGTGTACACATGTACACACACCTACACATGTACACAAACATATACACACATGTACACATCTACACATGTACACACACGTACACATGTACACAAACATATACACACATGTACACATCTACACATGTACACACACGTACACATGTACATACATGTACACACGTACACACATATACACATGTACACACGTACACACACGTACACATCTACACATGTACACACACCTACACATCTACACATGTACACACACCTACACATGTACACACACCTACACATGTACGCACACCTACACATCTACACATGTACACACATGTACACACATGTACACATCTACACATGTACATACATGTACACACATGTACATGAACACATGTACACACACGTACACATCTACACATGTACACACATCTACACATGTACACACATGTACACACATCTACACACATGTACACGAACACATGCACACACGTATACATTTACACATGTACACACACGTAGACACAGGTACGTACACAAGTATACACATGTACACAGACACCCACCCACACACACAATACACGTCCATACACATGTACACACACATATGTATACACAGGTACAGACACACATACACACACAGACATGCACAGACACACGCAGAGACAGACACGCACACAGATGCACACAGATGTGCACACAGGCACAGGTGCACAGACATGCACACGTACGCACACATGTGCACACAGACATACGCATGCATACACATACATGCACACACACGCACATGCTCACACACAGACACACGTGCACAGACACACACACAGACACACAGACTCACACACAGACACGTGCACAGACACATACAGACACACAGAGACTTGCACAGACACATATAGACACACACAGACACACACGTGCACAGACATGCATATAGACACACACAGACACACACATGCACAGACACAGACACACAGAGACACCCACAGAGACTCACAGACACATATAGACACACACAGACACACACAGAGACATACATACACAGACTCAGAAACACGTACACAGACATATACACATATACACATATACACACAGACACACACAGACTCACAGACACACATATAGACACAGACACACACAGAGACTCACACACACATACAGACACACATATAGACACACGGACTCACAGACACACACGTGCACAGAGACACATATAGACACACACACAGAGACACACACAGACACACACGTGCACAGACACATATAGACACAGACACACAGACTCACAGACACGTACACAGACACACATAGACACGCAGACACACACCCGGAGACTCACCCCCCCATGCACACACGCACGCAGCCACACACACCCACACCTGCCAGTCCCTGAGCTGCTGCTCGGCTCGGGCAGGCGGTGGCAGCCGCAGCTGGCAGCCGCTGGTGCTGCAGAGGGGTGCGGGCAGGTCAGCCTGAGAACGCTTCGACCCAGGGCGCTCGGCAGGGTCAGGCTCAGGGCCCGAAGAGCAGCCCTGGGGTTTGGTTCATCCTGTTTTGGCTCTCAGGTGTTTGTAGGCTGCTGCGGTTTGGTTCCCCCCCCCCACTCCCCGGTCCCAAATGCTGTCTCCTGTTGCTCCTGCGGGTTGCAAAGAGCCTGCCTGTGACTTTGGGGAGGTGTTTCCGTTTTGAGCACTGCTGGGCTCGGTTTGTGTGCTGTGTTTTGAAGGGGTTTTAGTCCTGCAGACAGGCAAGCAGGAGCCGACGTGCAGCAGAGTGAGTTGGCTGAGCTCTGTTAACCTGCTGCTGGAAATGAAACCACCCCAGAACCTTTTCCCGGGGTGGGAGGGAACCAACAGAAAAGAGTCTTTGCAACTTTGCCAGAGATCAGCCTGTCCTGCAGTGCTGTTTTGCTGCCTTCTGTGGAGAGATTAATAGCTCTTAAAAGCAGAAGGGACTGTTACGACCGCTTAGGCTGATCTCCTGCAGAGCACAGGATGGAGAATGTCTTCTGCTTCGGGTCCACGACTTCTAGTAAAAGCAGAGCGTTTCTCAGCCAGTGCAGTCAGCCCTGATTTATTCCCTTGGCTGCAGCCCTTCAGCTGGTCCTCCCCTCTCCCTCCTTGCCTCCTTTCCATGTCTCCTCCTTCCCTCCAAACTTGCCTGCACAAGCCCCTGGAGTTTTCTGAGCCAACCTTGGAGGCTGCTATGGTCAGGCAGGCTGCTTACAGCCCCGGGTTGGGGTTTTGGTTTTGGGGGGGTGGTGGTGGTGCTGATTTCACTGTGTCATGGCTTAGGTGCTGAAAATCTGGAGGTGTGAAAAGAGTTGGTAGGGCTGCTCTGCTGGGGCAAAACGTCCTGGCCTCACCGTGCTCTGCCCGGGGCCTCTGCGCTTCTGGTGGCGGCAGGCGGCCAGGAGAGCAGCTGGGGCATGTCTGCGGTGCAGGTCCCGGCTCAGGCTGTAGTGCAGCAGCATCTGGGCTGGGCTGCCCAGGGAGGTGGTGGAGTCACCATCCCTGGGGGTGTTCAGGAAAAGCCTGGATGAGGCACTTAGTGCCATGGTCTGGTTGACTGGATAGGGCTGGGTGCTAGGTTGGACTGGATGAGCTTGGAGGTCTCTTCCAACCTGGTTGATTCTATTCTGTTGTATTCTGTCTTGCCCAGGGACTGAGCCTCCGCACTGTTTCTGCACCTTTTGGCCCATGCAGACCTCATAGAATCTAGTCAGGGTTGGAAGGGACCCCAAGGAGCAGGCAGTTCCAACCCCCCTGCCATGCCCAGGGACACCCTACCCTAGAGCAGGCTGCACACAGCCTCAGCCAGCCTGGCCTTAAACACCTCCAGCCATGGGGCCTCAACCATCTCCCTGGGCAACCCATTCCAGCCTCTCACCACTCTCCTGCTCAACAACTTCCTCCTCACCTCCAGCCTCACTCTCCCCACCTCCACCTTTGCTCCATTCTCCCCAGTCCTGTCACCCTAAAAGGTCCCTCCCCAGCGTTTTTGTAGCCCACTTCAGATGCTGGAAGGCCACAAGAAGGTCACCTGGGAGCCTCCTCTCCTCCAGCCTGCACAGCCCCAACTCTTTCAGTCTGTGCTCGCAGCAGAGCTGCTGCAGCCCTCTCAGCATCCTCCTGGCCCTGCTCTGGACACATTCCAGCATGTCCCCTGACCTCAGTGGGGGCAGGGAAGGAGGGTGAGGAGCTAGAGAGAGGATCGGGTCAGGCATCGCTCATCTCCTGCCACAGCAGCTCAGGAGGGGCTTCCAAAGACAAGTCTTGGAGCTCTGTTTTTGCTCTGCCTTCCTGTTTCAAAGCAGCTGAGCTATGCTTGGATTATTTCCCCAACCTTTTGTTCACAGTTCTGATTGCTCAGGGCTTGTTTTTAAAGCACAGCTGAGAGTTTGACGTTGTTTGGGTGAGTTCTGGGAGGAGAAGCTGCTGAGAGAGCCAGGACCTCAGCAGGACTGGAGGAGTTCTCTTTCCAAGGGCATGTAGCAATAGGCCAAAGGGGCAGAGGTTTGAGACTGGAGCAGGGTAGATGTGCGTTGGACAGCAGGAGGAGATTCTTTACTGTGAGGGGAGTGAAATACCTGAACAGGTTGCCCAGGGAGGTGGTGGAGGTCCCATTCCTGGTGATATTCAAAGTAAAACTTGATGTGTCCCTGAGCAGCCTGATCAAGTTGGAGGTGTCCCTGCTGAGTGCAGGGGGGGCTGGACGAGATGATCTTTGAGGGTCCCTTTCAACCTGATCAGAGAATCAGGTTGGAAAGGACCTTCAAGATCACAGAGTCCAACCTATCATTTGACACCTAATTAACTAACCCATGGCACCAAGTGCCTCATCCAGCCTCTGCATTCCATGATTCCCTAAGCTTCCTTCTCCTGTAGCCCTGACAGTCCCCTTCAGGAGGCTCTCCAGGCAGCATGAGACACAGACTCCTCTTAGGAGCAGGGAAGTGGAGGACTGTGGGAAGAGCCAACCCTCCAATGCCCCATGCTAGTCATGGCCCTCTGCAGAGTGCTCTTTGCTCAGCATCCCCTCGTTGAAGGTGAACAGTTTGGAGAAGGGGGGGCTGAGAGCAGGGCAAGGCTGGAGCCTGCTGCTGCCTGCAGAGCTTGCTACGAAAGAGCAGAAATCACTTGCAGGGATTTGGAAGAGCTGGGATGTGGCCCTGCTGCAGGCCTGGCTTGTTTCCTGCAGAAGGGAAAAAACATTCCCTGCAGAAGGGATGGGGAACTTTGTTAGAGGAGGTGAGACTGACAGACAGCATCTGCCACGTGCAGGCACCTGCAGCTCACAGCCTGCTAACGCCAGAAAGGTCCAGGGGTGGGAGCAGAAACAAGACAACATCCAAGGTCTGCTTCTGGCTTGGTCACCTTGGCCAAGTCTCTTCTCTCCCTCACGTTCCTGTTGGTAAGAGGATGAGAAGGGTCTGTGTCTTCTGGAAAATGCTCTAGAGGCAAAACCAGGCTTGTGTGAGGACACTGACCAGCTGCTGGCAGTCAAGAGAGCCTTGGTAGTGTGCAGTGATCTCTCCACTCCACCATTTTGGCTCCCAGTTCTTTGTGCTTCCTCAGGGATTCAGGATGGAACTGGCAGAGCTGCCTCTCTGCCCTGCCTTGTGTGCCACTGGGCATTGCCACAGCATCACACCGTGGGCTGGAAGGGACCCTAAAGGTCATCCAGCTCCAACCCCCTGCCATGGGCAGGGACACATCCCACCAGCTCAGCTTGCTCAGGACCTCATCCAGCCTCACCTTGAACACCTCCAAGGAGGACATATCCACAGCTTTCCCTGGGCAACCTGTACCAGTGCCTCCCCACCCTCAGTCTAAGGAATTCTCTCCTAATCTCCAGTCCAACTCTGCCCTTCTGCAGTTTAAAGCCATCATCTGCATTTCAAACTAGGCCTCTGGGCTGCAAAAAGAAGTCCCAGGGCTGGCAGCTCTGTGCCCTTTTGGCTGCTGAGGCAGGAGCTGATCCCATCCCGGCGGGACAAGGATGCAGCTGGCTGCTGCGGGCTGCACTGCTCTGCAGAGGAGACTGAAGGTCACCCAGTCCTTATCCCTGTGGCTGTTGGCAGCCACTGCCAGGCTCAGTGTCGCTGCCATCACAAACCTGTGAGTCCTTTCCTGCTGACTCAGAGGCTTGCTGGGTCGTGAGTTCACTGGCAACTGGGCTGGGTGCTCAGCTGAGCCTCCTGCAGGAGCACAGCACTCAAGGGTTGGGTTTGGGGTCATAGCATCAGAATCAAGCAGGTTGGAAGAGAGCTCCAACCTAGCACCCAGCCCTGGTCAATCAACCAGACCATGGCACTAAGTGCCCCAGCCAGGCTTGGCTTCAACACCTCCAGGGATGGTGACTCCACCACCTCCCTGGGCAGCCCATTCCAATGCCAATCACTCTCTCTGCCAACAACTTCCTCCTAACATCCAGCCTAGACCTCCCCTGGCACAGCTTGAGACTGTGTCCCCTTCTTCTGTTGCTGCTTGCCTGGGTCCTAGGACTGCTCACAGTAGCTCTGCTCAGGGATCTCCTTGGCAAAACAGCAGCAGACACCTGAACTACCCTGCCCGAGGCTGCTCCTGTTCTCAGGGCTGTGCTCTGCTGCTCCTGGTTGTGCTGCTGATCACCCTCGGGCAGTTCTGAAGGGCTGAGCAGTTTCAGCTGGGGTTCTGCAGGGAGCTCTTTGCCATGGGCTCGGGTTCCAGGTGAGCAGCAGCAGCAGCAGCTCGCTGGTGTCAGTGGCATGAGGCTGTATCAAGTGCCAGCTGCTCTCTGCAAGTTTAATGAGGCAGGGGGGAGGCAAGACCAGCTTGGCTTGGGCACTGCTGCCTGGTTCCTCTCCTTCATTACAGAGCCACTTCTGGGCTCCACTTCCACCTGTGTGTTAGAATTGTTCTGCTTGGAAAAGACCTTTAAGGTGACTGAGCCCAATTGTCAGCCCAGCACCACCATGGCCCCAGGTGCTGTACCTGCACATCTTCTGAACACCTCCAGGGATGAGGACTCCACCACCTCCCTGGGCAGCCTCTTCCAATCCCTGAGCACTCTTGCAGCAAAGATTGTTTTTCCTCATGTCCATCCTAAACCTGCCCTGGTGTGGCTTGAGGCTGTCTGCTCTTGTTCTGTCACTTGTTCCTTGAGAGAGGAGTCCAACCCCCTCCTCACCCCAACCTTCTTTCAGGGAGCTGTAGAGAGCGAGAAGGTCTCCCAGGGAATAAGTCTCCCAGTCCTGACCTTCAGGAGCCTGGCACAGGTTTGCAAGGTTTCTCCTCAGTAGCCACTGCTGAATCCTCAACCTCCTTGACAAGGATACTACACAGGGCAGGTGAGCTCTGGAGAACAAACCACCTGTGGGCATTGTTAGTGCAGACCCAGACCTGGTTCTTCTCTGCCCATTGCTAGCGCAGAGCCAGCACCGTATGGCAGAGCCCAGCCTCACCTCTGCCTCGTTCATCTTTTGGTGCTAAAAGTCAGCTTTTTGCTGAGCTTCTCCTGTGCTGCTCAGAGGTGGGTGCCTGTTGGGACCTCTCTGCTCATCCCAGGACATAGCAGTGATTCCTTACACATCCAACCAAGCAAACACTCTGTTGTTCCACACCAGTGAAATAGTGGTGCAGGTGTCAAGCTGGGACACCAAGTTCTTGGAGGAAAAGGATGTCCAGCTGGAGAAGCAGGGAAGGGATTTTCTCCCGTACAGTTTGGATTCCTCTTTGGGCCATCAGACCTCTCCAGGGCCATCAGATCTCACCAGGGCCATCAGACCTCTCCAGGGCCATCAGATCTCACCAGGGCCATCAGACATCTCCAGGGTGTCAGTTCTTTTCAGGGCATCAGACCTCTCCAGGGCCATCAAACCTTTCATGGAATCATAGAACCAGTCAGGGTTGGAAGGGACCACAAGGATCAGGCAGTTCCAACCCCCCTGCCATGCCCAGGGACACCCTACCCTAGAGCAGGCTGCACACAGCCTCAGCCAGCCTGGCCTTAAACATCTCCAGGGATGAGGCTTCCACCACCTCCCTGGGCAACACCTTCCAGGCTCTCACCACACTCATGGTGAAGAGCTTCTTCCTAACATCCAGTCTGAATCTCCCCACCTCCAGCTTTGCTCCATTCCCCCCAGTCCTGGCACTCCCTGACAGCCTAAAAAGTCCCTCTCCAGCTTTCTTGTAGCCCCCTTCAGATCCTGCAAGGCCACAAGAAGGTCACCCGGGAGCCTTCTCCTCCTCACCCACCCTCCTGTGCTGCAGCCCCTAGAGATGTTGGCCAAGGCAGAGGCTTCCCTTGGCAGTCTCTGCTCTACAGACAGCCCAAATGAGAGAAGAGCAGAATGAAGCTGGTGTGGCTGCTGGTGCAGGGTAGAGCTGGGGGGGGGAAGCTCTGGGCTGTTCTGCATGGTCACTGGAAGCCTCTTTGCTTTCTAGCCTGTGCCTTTGCTGGTCTCTGGAACTGCGTCACCATCAACCCCCTGAACATCGCGGCTGGCGTCTGGATGATGTGAGCAGAGTTTCTGTTCTGTTCTCTGCTGGGGAGTGAGTGTGGGGGGCTGGGGTTCAGCTGACAAATGGCACCAGGCAAGGAGCAGAGCTGCCCTGCTTGGGCAGTGGACACGAGGGAAATGTCCACCAGGATCTGTGACTCAACAGCTCTCGTTCCATCGGGTGGGTCGAGCTGCTGGGTTCGTTCTGTTTGTCTTCTTCTCTTACACATCTTTAGGTAAGTCCTGGGGTATCCTCACCCAGGGTGAGTCTGGGGGACCAGACCTGGGGACACTGGAATAGAGAGGTTGTGGATGCCCTCTCCCTGGAGGTGTTCAAGGCCTGGACAGATGAGGCTTTGAGCAGCCTGGGCTGGTGGGAGGTGTCCCTGCATGGAACCAAGCTGGAAATGGGGAGATTCAGCCTGGATGTTAGGAAGTTCTTCAGCATGAGGGTGGTGAGAGCCTGGAATGGGTTGCCCAGGGAGGTGGAAGCCTCATCCCTGGAGGTGTTTAAGGCCAGGCTGGATGAGGTTCTGGCCAGCCTGATCTAGAGTGAGGTGTCCCTGGGCATGGCAGGGGGGTTGGAACTGCCTGATCCTTGTGGTCCCTTCCCAACTCTGACTGATTCTATGATTCTTTGGCAGTGGGGTTGCCACTGGATCCTCTTCAAGATCCCTTCCAACCCAACCCATTCCATCAATCTGTGAATCACCCAGCAGTGGGCAGGGAGCACAGCAGGCTTTGGTCTCACCATTCCCTTCTGCCTGCCTTTGGCCGTGGCAGCAACTTGGCCTCCAGGGGTTGGGCAGGGGGAAGCATGGCTGACTCTGGCTGTGGGCCAGGTGGGACTGACTTTGCTTTGCTCTCTCTGGAGGCTCAATGCCTTTGTGCTGTTCCTGTGTGAGGCTCCCTTCTGCTGCCAGTTCATCGAGTTCGCCAACGCCGTCGCTGCCAGGGCGGACAGGCTGCGGCCCTGGCACAAAGCTGCTTTCTACTGCGGGTGAGGAACCTCCTGGGATGGGGAGATGGCACATGGGGCAGCAGGGTCTGCCCACAGCCAGCCTTGTCCTGGGCTGGGGAGATGGTACATGGGGCAGCAGGGTCTGCTCACAGCCCACAGCCAGCCTTGTTCTGGGCTGGGGAGATGGTACATGGGGCAGCAGGGTCTGCTCACAGCCCAGACAGCAACCCTGTGCTGGGCTGCAGCAAGAGCAGTGTGGGCAGCAGGGCAAAGAAGGGGATTTTGCCCCTTGGCTCTGCTCTCCTCAGGCCCCACCTGGAGTCCTGGGTGCACTTCTGGAGCCCCCAGCACAAGCAGGACATGGAACTCTTGAAGCCAGTCCAGAGGAGTCCACCAAGATGCTAAGAGGGCTGCAGCAGCTCTGCTCTGAGGACAGGCTGAGAGAGTTGGGGCTGTGCAGCCTGGAGAAGAGAAGGCTTGGAGGAGACCTTGGGTTGGCCTTCCAGGATCTGAAGGGGGCTCCAGGAGGGCTGGGGAGGGACTATTGAGATCTGGGAATGAGAGGAAGAGGAGGAATGGGTTTGAAGTGGCAGAGGGGAGATTGAAACTGGATGTTAGGAAGAAGTTGTTTGCAGTGAGGGTGGTGAGAGACTGGCACAGGTTGAGAGTGGTGAGACACTGGCACAGGTTGAGGGTGGTGAGACACTGGCACAGGTTTTCCAGGGAGGTGTTCAGGACCAGGCTGGATGAGTCCTTGATCAACCTGTTCTAGTGGGAGCTGTCCCTGCCTATGGCAGGAGGTTGGAACTGACTGAGCTTTGAGCTCTCTTCAACCCGACCCATTCTCTGCTCCTCTGAAGCTGTCTTGGAGGGGGCACATTGGGATGCATGTGGGCAGGCTGGGCTGGATGCCTACAGCCCTGATGAGCAGAGCCTGGCTCTGAGGGCTGCCTCTGTCGTTGGCAGGATGGCTGTGGTGCCAGTGCTGCTCAGCCTGACTCTGACCACGCTCTTCGGCAACGCCATCGCCTTCGGCACCGGAGTGCTCTACGGCCTCTCGGCGCTCGGCAAGAAGTAAGAGAGCTCTGCCTGCTGCTGGAGGGGAGGGGGAAACAGCTGAGGGCTGGGGGGCAGGAGAGGAGGGAACAGGCTGCTCACTGCTCCCTTGAATAGGACAAGGAGCAATGGATGGAAGCTGAAGCTCAGGAGGTTCCAGCTCAACACAAGGGGGAACTTCTCGACTGGAAGGGTCCCAGAGCACTGGCACAGGCTGCCCAGAGAGGTTGTGGAGTCTCCTTCTGTGGAGACTCTCAAGGTCTCTCTGGATGTGTTCCTGTGTGCCCTGAGCTGGATTGTGTGGTCCTGCTGTGGCAGGGGGCTTGGACTGGATGAGCTCTTTGGGTCCCTTCCAACCCCTGACATCCTGTCAAGGGGCAGGTGGAGCTCCAGCCTCACCTCAGTCTGCCTCCCTGAGGCTGTGCTTTCCTCTAACCATGCTTTGGGGTGCAGCTGCTGCTGGAGAACATCTCCCTGCCATCATCAGTCAGCCTGGGGAGACACTGGAGCAGCTTGCCCAGGGAGGTTGTGGATGCCCCCTCTCTGGTTCAGGGCCTGCTCTGGCAGGGGGCTGGACCAGATGATCTCTTGAGGTCCCTTCCAGCCCCTGACATTCTGTGGTTGTCTGCATAAGGTCTTGGGCAGCCTGGGCTAGTGGAAGGCCTCTGGGCCCATGGCAGGGGGTTGGATCTGGCTGACTTTTGAGATCTCTTCCAACCCAGATTATTCTGTGAATCTCTGACCCTGTGCAATGGGATGGCCCCAGAGGGCCAGGGCTCAGCTGGCATCCCAAGGGTATCCCAGCCCACCCTGCCTCCAAGGGGATCTTTAAGGTCCCTTCCAACCCAACCCATTCTCTTGAGTCCCAAACCCTCCCAGGGTCTGCTGAAGCTCAGAGCTTTTCCTTGGGAGCTCAGCCTTGGTTGCCCTGTGGGTCCCAAGCTCTCTTTCTGCAGCCACTGGACTTAGTGGACTCTGGGGGCCAGGGAGCAGCTGTGGTGGGGTTGGAGATGTTCAGCAAGGCTCCTATCTCTGCTGGCAACCCTCAGGATGAGAGGGAGCCATACCCCAGCTTGGGAGCCCTGCCTGCAAGGGGCAGTGGGCACCAGGGTGGGCACGGGGAGCTCTCATGCCCACACTGTCCCTTCTCTCCACAGGGGAGATGCCATCACCTATGCCCGCATCCAGCAGCAGCAGAAGCAGCTGGAGGAGGAGAAGCTGGCAGGGCCCCTGGAGGGGCAGGCTCTCTGAGGCACAGGAGCTAGGGGTAACCTCTGCTGCACCTCTGGGGCGCTGAAGATGTGGAGATCCACTCTGCCCTCCCCTCCCTCTTACTCCATGATTTCCCTGGACACTGCAGCCACTGGAAGTCTCAGGGGCTGGGGCAGGCTGTGCCCTCTCCTCACACCAGCAGCCAGACCTCAGCGCCTTGGTCTCTCTCTCCTCCTCAGCCCTCACCCAGATGTCTCTCAAAGTCCTGCCTTTTCATTTACTGAGTTAGTTTGGCCCTAGAGGTGCTGGCTCTTTGCTGCCTGCTTTCCAAGCCTGCCCAGGAAACCCTTTCCTTGGACGAGGCAGCCAAGGGGTCTGCTGCTCCTGGGTGGCTTGAGCAAGGACAGAGCTCAGGTGCCAGCTCCTTGCCTCTGTGCTGGGCTCATGGGACTCAGGGAGCTGCTGCTTCACGCCAGGGGGTAACCTGCCTTTCACAGGCCCTTCCCAGGTCTAACCACTAATCCGGGGTCTAGCAGCAGGTGGTGGTGCCTAACTTGGTCTTGATCCACTGAGGATGTGTCCAGTTAGGCCAAGCACTGCTGCATGGGAAAGGACCTCAGCAAAAATCCCTGTGCAGAGGCAAGAACCAGCTGCAGGGGAGCTGCCAGAGGTGCTGGGGCACATCCTGCAGGCCACAAAGCACAGGCTGCACCTCCTCGGGAGGCAGCCCCAGGCAGCTCCTGCCATCTACTTGAATTACAAGGCTTAATGACTTGGGCTTGTCAAAGGGGAATTTGCTTCTGCTTCCCTCTTTTCCCGGGGAAGAAGGGAAGTTTGCTTCAGCTCAGCTGGAGGAGGCTGCTGCTGCCTGAGCCAAGGGTGTGCTGCTGTGCAGGAGCATCCTTCTCTTGTGAGCCTCAGACTCGGTCCTGTTACCTCTCACCCCCTGCATCTGCTCCTGCTTCCACACAAGGGACCTGCTTTTTGCTTCTGCCTGGTCCATTCCGTGGGCTTGTGTTGTTCTGGACCAGTTCTGGACTGGTTTTGTATGGGGAGATGAAATCTGCTTCCACTGCACAGAGAGAGAGCTGTGGGTAGCTTATTCCAGGCTTATTCCTGCCTTATTCCAGGCTCCACCAGTGGGATTTGCATCCTATTTTCTGTTTGCTTTGTGTCAGGCAGAACAAAACTGAGTCCAGAGCTCCCTCTTCTCATTGTGACCTCTATAGGGTGGGGGGGTGTTAATTTATTGTATCTTTACATAACTGCTTTTTGTTTTGATTAGGAAGGAGGGGAAAATGATTTGGTTTTAGCTCCTGAAGCATTTGGATGGGACTCATTTTCTCTGGGCACAGGAGAAAGGAGTGCTCTGGATCCTGTCCTTCAAAGGGCTGCCTCATTTCCTTGTGGGGGTTTCTAAAGCCAGGCTGAGCCCTGCCTGCTGTGCCTGGGATACTGCAGAAATCCTTTCTCAGCCTTCAGAATGGTTCTCATGTTGTCCTTTGACCATTTTGGCTTCTTCTGGGCCGCAGCCTTGGCCAAGTTTGGGTTCCCCCTCTGGGTTTCCTCTCTCCTTCTAGGAGGTGAACTGGGCTGGCACTGGGGGGGTTGTACTCAGCAGCCAAGGCAGGCAGCAGCTGTGCTGAGCAGTGGCAGTGAGGACTGCAGCCTGTCCTTACCCTCCTGCCCTGGGAGCTGAGCTCCTGCTGCCACCAGCACTTTGTGGTCCCATCTGAGTCTCTGGAGCACCAGAGGGCTCGTGCTGTGGGCTGAGAAACACTGCTGGAGGCTGGCTGAGGCCTGGGGCTGCCCAGCAGCTGCTCTCTGGCTTCTGAGCACTGGTGGGTTGGCAGCTCTCTAGAGGAGAAGATCTCCCTGCTGCTGTGGTGTCTGCTGCCCTTAGCTGAGTGGCACCAGCACGTTCCTGGCAGAGCCTGGGGTGGAGCTGGGGCTGGCTGGGGACAGATGCAGCATTGCCTGGAGATCAGGGAGCTAAGCTGCCCTCCAGCCAGCCTTAAGCTGATGTTTGCTCCTTGGAGCTGAGGGAGGTGTGAGGATTTACACCAGGCAGGAAGGTGGCTTGGGCTCAGTTACACACAGCTGGGTGCTGGGGCAGCCACTTTGTGCTAAGCCTCCTCCTCCCACCCAGGACTCTGACACCAGCTTCTCTGGGACACAGAGCAGGCACCAGCAGCCCAGGTGCAGCTCCTTCCAGTCAAGGCCCTGCTTTTGCAGAGTCTCCAGCTCTGGGCTGCTCCCCCCAGCTGCAGGCACTCCGTGGGCCTCTGACCTTCCTTGTGTGAGTGTGTGCAGGGACCACAAGCTCCTGGCCGTGGTGCTGAGATGCTGCAGGAGGAGCAGGCTGCAGCTCACCAGCTGCTGCAGGCGCTCTGGGTTGGAGCTGGTGGTGGCTCTCTGCAGTACCCTTTGGGCTGATTCAAGGGCAGAGTCCAGCCTAGCAGGCAGGAGCTCTGCTTTGATTTCAGGGGTGGGGGTTGGGGTTAGGTAGTGGTTAGTAGAGGAATGTTGCAGGCTGATGCATGTCTTTGGTAGTGCCTGCTTGGCTCAGTAGCTTTAGTGACAGGAGGCACAAGGCAGAGCAGAGTTGATAGAATGACACTTGAGGCTGCTCTGTGTCCACACTGGGGAACCACAGAGCTGGGAAGAGCCTTGCTGGCATCATCTGCTTGGCCCAGTCATAGGATGCTTTAGGTTGTAAGGGACCTTTAAAGGTCACCTAATCCAAGCCCCTAAAGCCATAGACCAGCAGCAGTCCCCAGGGCAGGTAACTGCTCTGGGTCACCTGGAGGGCTTGTTGGCATGGACACGTCCACTCTGCTCCCTTGGCACCAAGGGCAGAAGTCCCCTGGGCATCAGCACTTCTGTCTTGCTGTGTTTTGTGACAGTTGGAGCTGCCTCTATGGCTAAGGCAAGCAACTAACCTGCATCAGCTCTGCCAGGCTGCAAAGCTCAGCTCTGAGCTCAATGCTGGTGTTGGGAATGGGCGTCAGGGACTCTTCTGCAAGAGCTGAGCCATAATAAGCTGGGGAAGGGCCTAGAGAGTTATGAGGAGTGACTGAGGGAGCTGGGGATGGTTAGCCTGAGGAAGAGGAGGCTGAGGGGAGACCTCACTGCTGTCTACAGCTACCTGAAACTACATTGTGGAGCTACATACAGCTGCACCGTGGAGAGGCTGGAGCTGGGCTCTGCTCACAGGTCATGGGAGACAGAGCAAAGGGGAATGGCCTCAAGCTGAGGCTGGGGAGGTTTAGATTGGACATTAGGACAAAGTTTCTCACAGAGAGAGAGGTCAGGGACTGGAATGAGCTGCCCAGGGAGGTGCTGGAGTCCCCCACCCCGGCTGTGTGTCAGGGTGGTTTGGATGTGGTGCTTAGGGCTGTGGTTTAAGGTGAATCTTGCAGAGTAGGGCTCTAGGTTGGACTTGGTGCTCCTGAGGGGCTTTGCCCTCCTGCCTGTCTGTGTGGTAATCATGGAACCACAGAACTGCTGAGTTGGAAGAGACCTTTTTGATCCTCAAATCCAGCTGCTCACCTTGGGCTTGCAATCCACACCACACCAGGGCTGGGCAAGGTCTCTGTGCCTCCTGCAACAGGAGAGGTCTCAGATCCATGCTCCAGGGGTGCTGACCCCTGCAGGTGGGTGTCTGGAGTGGGAGCTCCTGGGGATTTGTGGTGCAGCAGAAACCAAGCCAGATGCTGTCACTGCTGCAGCTTGTGGCTTGGTGACAGCACCTGTGGCTTCTAGGAGATGTTGTGACACTTAGTGGGTGCTGTCACCTCCCTGTGGGCAGGAGACGTCACTGTGGAGGTAGAGGGGACCTCTAGAGCAGCAGCTTCACAGCAGTTGATGTGCCCATTCATGGGGCATGGTGGTTGTTAGCTGTGTTTAGAGGGTGCCTGGAGCTGTGTGAGGGCAGCTGAAGTACAAAGCCCTGCTCTAGAGATGCTGTGGGCCCAAGCCATGCCCTGCTGGTGGCACCCAGGCTAAGCCACAGGGGCTCCAGGGAACAGCTCCTGCTTGCCAGGTCTTGAGAGGCAATGGGACAGGAGTTTTGTCCCTCAGGAGAGGGTCACTGCGGCGAGCTGTTGGCACCAGGTGTGGGTGCTGGCAGCACCTGCACTTAGCAATGGATTCCACCATCCCCTGCCTCAGCTCTGCCCTCCTTCCCCAGGTGCAGCTGTGCTGTGGGCAGCTCTTGCAGCTCCCATTCAGTCATGCAGTTGGCAGCACTTGTGGGTATCAGCTTGTCAAGGTCTGGGGAAGAGAGATGAACAATATCTCTGTCCCCAGGAGCAAGACCTGTTCTTATGGATTTCCCTGTTGTGAAATTCAGGTGCAAACGGGACCAGAGATCACCACGAAGCTATTTATTAAAGGATAGGGTTGGACAAAACAGAGGGACAGAGGGGAAAGGGGGAGAGAGAGAGAGGGTTAAAGAGAATGATGGAGAAGAAGAGAGAGGAAGCAGGGAAGGAAAAGAGCTGGGATCATATTACCCTCAGTCGCAGGTGGGGGGGGAGAGAGACAGAGAGAGATGGGTGCGTGGCCCTGGGCTGATCTTCTGTGGAGTGCATCAGAGGCTCTTCTGGTGGTGGTGCAGCTCTGGTGGTCTGGTGGAAGTCTGCCCTTGGTGATCTCTCTTCTGGTGGTGGTGCAGCTTGCTGGGAGTGCCACTGGTGGTCTGCTGGGAGGTGCCACTCGAAGCCAGGTGGAGGTGCCACAGTCTCACAGTCTCACAGCATCACCAAGGTTGGAAGAGACCTCACAGATCATCAAGTCCAAGCCGTTCCCACAGAGCTCAAGGCCAGACCATGGCACCAAGTGCCACGTCCAATCCTGCCTTGAACAGCTCCAGGGACGGCGACTCCACCACCTCCCTGGGCAGCCCATTCCAGTAGCCAATGACTCTCTCAGTGCAGAACTTTCTCCTCACCTCAAGCCTAAACTTCCCCTGGCGCAGCCTGAGGCTGTGTCCTCTTGTTCTGGTGCTGGCTGCCTGAGAGAAGAGAGCAACCTCCCCCTGGCCACAACCACCCCTCAGGTAGCTGTAGACAGCAATAAGGTCTGCCCTGAGCCTCCTCAGAGGTCATCAGCGGTCATCAGACCACTGCTGGTCTGATGCTGGTCCCATTGGTGATCTGGTGAGAGTGGCACCCGATGCCAGGTGGAGGTGGCACTGCTGGTCTGATGCTGGTCCCACTGGTGGTCTGGTGAGAGTGCCACCCGATGCCAGGTGGAAGTGGCACTGCTGGTCTGATGCTGGTCCCACTGGTGGTCTGGTGAGAGTGCCACCCGATGCCAGGTGGAGGTGCCGCCTTTGGCAGCCATTCCCTCCCGCCTTTGATACAGTTTCCCGCCCGTGTCCGGCTGCAGCTGCCCAGGAACCCTTCCTGTGTATCCTCCTGCGTTCGCAGGGGCCTGGCGCCAGCAGGGAGAGGGCCTCTGCCTCCTCCCTGGCTGTGCCTGGACCCTGAATGCACATCGATGGACAGGAGGGAGGCTTTAGGCTCTCACACAGGCCTTTTCCCTCCGGGGTAGCTGAGGGAAGCCTCAGGCCTCCTGGGCATTCCAGCCGGGCCGAAGGGCAGCAGTCCCGAAGGTGTTGTCTGTTGATTGGACATGGAACTGCTGGAGCCAGTCCAGAGGAGGCCACCAAGGTGCTGAGAGGGCTGCAGCAGCTCTGCTCTGAGGACAGGCTGAGAGAGTTGGGGCTGTGCGGCCTGGAGAAGAGAAGGCTTGGAGGAGACCTTGGAGTGGCCTTGCAGGATCTGAAGGGAGCCTACAGGGAGGCTGAGGAGGGACTATTGACAAGGCCTGGTAACGCCAGGAGGAGGAGGAATGGGTTTGAAGTGGCAGAGGGGAGATTTAGACTGGATGTTAGGAGGAAGTTCTTTGNTGTGCTCCACAACCCCCCTGGAAGTGTTCAGGGCCAGCTTGGATGAGTCCTTGAGCAGCCTGCTCTAGTGGGAAGTGTCCCTGCCTGTGGCAGGGAGGTTGGAACTGGATGATCCTTGAGCTCCCTTCCAACCTAAACCATTCTATGATTCTATTCTATGATTCTACCATTTGCATCCCTGAGCTTTAGGCCAAGCACCCAGTCTGAGTTCCAGAAGTTAACAAAGGCAAACTTTACCTTTGCTGAGGAACAACAGACGGTGCCATCCTTATCTTTATCTTTCTGGATGAACAAGGGAGAGGATTTAGGCTCTCACACAGCTCCACTGTGCCCTGGGGGTGCTCCACTGGGTGTGAAGGGCAGAGCAGAGGCTCACTGTCTGCTGTGTGCCCAGGCCTGCTTGCCTTGGCAGCACCACAGGGACTCTCTGTGTGGATAAACAGACCATGCTACCTCTGGACAGAGCCACTGTGATCCCTCAGCCCCTCAGTGGCCCAGCAAAACCCTTCAGGGTTCCTCTGCTGAAGGAAGGAGATCACTCAGAGAATGCTCCTCCAGTCAGCTCCTTGCAGGGCCCCAAGAGCCCAACCTCATCCCTGGTCTGGGCATTCCCTCCTTAGGCTGAGCCCTGGGAAGCTGACTTCAGCTTTGTCATTGTCCTCTTTTCCTCAGGAAACAAACAAGCAAAAAAACCCAAACCATCTACTGCCTTCAGGGAAGGGTTTGACTGGAGTGGAGATACCCAGACCTGCTCCATAGCCAGGGGAGATGGAGAATGTTCTGGAGCCATGGGAGATGGAGAATGTTCTAGGGCCAGGTGTGAGAGAGAATGCTCTAGAGCCATGTGAGATGGTGAATGCTCTGGAGCCTTGGGAGATGGAGAATGCTCTAGGGCCATGGGAGATGGAGAATGCTCTAGGGCTATGGGAGATAATGCTCTAGAGCCATGGGAGATGGAGAATTCTCTAGGGCTATGGGAGATAATGCTCTAGAGCCATGGGAGATGGAGAATGCTTTAGAACCACATGAGATTAAGAATGCTCCATAGCCATGTGAGATAGAGAATGCTCTGGAGCTATGGGAGATGGAGAATGCTCTGGAGCCATGGGAGATAGAGAATGCTCTGGAGCCATGTGAGATGGAGAATGCTCTAGAGCCATGGGAGATGGAGAATGCTCTAGCACAGGGCTGCCAGAGGTCCTGATCTTCAGGAGGTCAGTGGAAAGCAGAGGCTCTTGAGACCTTTCCTAATCAGGCCGCGCTTAGAAGCTGCCTGGCCCCAGGCAGGGCTGAGCAGCTCTCTGGAGTTGAGTCTCAGCTGCAGAGGTGAAGTCTGAGGGTGAAATTTCTCTGTGGTGTTTGGCCCTCGTCTCTGCCTCTGCCCCAGGCTGCTTTAACTTAACCCTCTGGTGAAGCTCAGCTCCTCGTAGGTGACTTCTCTCCTGCTGCAGGGCATCTGAAGAGCAGCTGGCACCTCTTGGGATCTGGGTCAGCTATTCCAGCCCACTCTTCCTGGCACAGCAGGCTGAAAGCTGCAGCCCTGGGAGGGCATTTCAGGAGGTCAGGGAAACCATCTCCCAGCTCAGCCTTTGTCGTTCAGCCCTTCTGGGAGAAGTCAGGTTGGATGTGATGCTCAGCAAGGCCTTTGGTTCCAGCTCCTGCAGCTGTGCTTTACTTTGGGACAGGCTCTCAAACAAAAGTATTTCAGGAGTCCTTAATCTGGCAGGGCAGCCAGAAAAGGGGTTAAGAGCAGTTTGCCACTGAATGGTTCAGGTTGGAAGGGACCTTAAGGATCACCTAGTTCCAACAGGGACACCTTCCACTAGCCCATGTCTCTCAAGGACCCTGTCCAGCCTGGCCTTGCCCACCTGCAGGGAGGGGCTTTGCTACTACCTATGCACTTGAAATCTCCAAGTGGTGGAGCTGGGAAGCTCCACACACAGCAGTGATGGAGATGCATCCACCTTCTTCTCTGGGGGTGAGTAAAACCCCTGTGGTGGGAAGAAGCCACCCGGGTAGAAGGTGTTGTGAGCCCCCACCCTGTCTGTCCTGCAGGGGATCACTTGCACTACAGCTGAATGTTTGTTCCTCTTGCTTGTTTGCTGCTGGAGTGTCTTTGTCAGCTGCATTTGGTCTTGTTCCTTGTGTAATGTGTGGGTGTTAGAGCAATAAAACCTGGCAGCCTTTTTGTAGCCTCTACCTGGCTCTGCCTCTTTCACACTCCTTAAGTGCATCAGGGCAGCTTCAGGCTGTTGTGGTCCCCTTGTCACAATCCTGGTCTGCTTCTCTCTTCCCACCCTTCTCTGCAAATCAAGCCAACAGCTCCAGCTTGGAGGCAAAACTGTTTTATTCTTGCAGCTAGGTGATGGACTTTGGCCAAAGTGGTCACAGCTGCAAGCTCTGGCCAAAGCCTCAGGCTCTTGGGCTGCTTTGGTGGCTGCTGAGCAAAGGATGCTCTTAGTTCTCTCTCTGGTCTGCAGCCACACTTCTGCTTGTCCAGGACACCTTTATCTCCAGCCTGGCACTGGCTGCCTGCTGCCATACCTCAGGCTGATATGTTCCCAGGGAGCCACAGGCAGTGTTGAGTGGTGGGAGGAGAAGGTAAAGTTCCAGCTGGCAACTTCTACATCCAAAGTCATTGCCACCTCTCCCACTGCCTTTGCAGAGAGCCTCAGCACCCACCTCCAGCTGCACAACTGTTTGCCTTCTTGCCCTGGAGCCTGTGGGCTGGGCAGAAGGTGGCTTCTACCTCATGAAGGACCTCCTGCCAGTCCTGAAGAAGGCCTCGATCTGCTCCAGGGACCTGCCTTTGGTTTCTGGGACGCAGCAGCCTGTGAAGAAGATGTTCCCGACACAGATGATAGCGAAGAAGAAGAAGGGCACCTCCAGGCCAAAGTTCTCCTGCCAGGTGGGACAGAAAGCAGCTATGAGCTGGTGCAGAGGAGGTCTGAGGAGGAGCTGCTGGACCCTCTGCTGGGGCAGTACCCACCACGACTCGGAGGAAGAACTGGGTCAGGGTGAAGGCTGTCAGCCAGCTCACCACAACGCAGAAGCCCGAGGCCACCCCACGGGCCTTCAGAGGCAGGATCTCAGACATCAGCAGCCAGGTGATGGGGCCCCAGCCCATGGCATAGCCTGCAGGAGGAGGAGGGGTCTGGTGAGGAGTGAGGAGCCCCTGTGCAATCCTGTCCTGCTCCCCCAGCAGTCATCATTCCCCCCGGTCATGCTCTCAGTCCTCCAAGTGAAAGCTTGAATGGTTCAGGTTGAAAGTGACTCAGTCCTCAGCCCTCAAAGTGACTTCTGATGTCATCTTTCTTGATCTTCCAGGGCCATCTGCCTGCCTTCCACCTCCAAGCCCAAATTCCTTGTTCCATGCCACTCTGCTTCAGATGAGAAATGTTCCTCCCCTCCCCCATGTCAGGGAGGTACCCAGCCCAGTGCTGTGGGTCCTGAGCTTCCTCTCTGCACCTACCCATTATGAAGAGCATGGTGGCCAGGAGGGGGACGAGGGTGATGTAGTTAGTTGGCTCAGCAGGGAGGCTGGCAGAGCTCACCAGGGTCCTGTTGGCAATGGTGCCATTCTGAGAAGCTGGCATGAAGTGGACATAGAGCCCCATGGTCAGGTTGGAGACCAACATGACACCAGCTGTGGAGAGAGGCAACATCTCAGCGGGGCTGAGGGGTGAGTGATGCCCTCTGTGGCAGGGACTGAGCTCCCAGAACATCTCTGCCCAGGAGCTGTGCCACCACCAAAGGAGAGAGACCTCCCCTGCTGCCTGCGTGCCTGAAGCTTCCACTCCTGCATGTTTCAGGAGCTCCTTGAAAGCCTCAGACCAGAGCTTCCCCTCCAGAGCAGTGGGGAGGGACAGACCTGACACGAAGAGGAGGATCTTCCTCCCAGCTTTGTCCATGGACACAGCAGCGATGGCCACCGAGAGCAGCCGGACCAAGCCGACCAGAGCTGCGTCGTACTCTGGTTCCTGCAGGGACAAGAGCAGAAGAGGAGCTGAGAGGGGAGAGCCAGGGAAAGGGCAGGTTCCTGCATGCGTTGCTTTGATGCTCCTGATGCCTTTAAGTTATCCTCCTACAGCCAGAGACCAGAGCAGGGCTCACAGGAGAGGAGCAGAATCAGAGAACCAATCAGGTTGGAAAGGACCTCCAGGATCAGCGAGTCCAATCTACCACCTAAGCCTTCTAATTAACCTATCACCTAAGCCTTCTAATTAACTAACCCATGGCACCGAGTGCCTCATGCAGCCTCCTCTTGAACACCTCCAGGTACAGCGACTCCACCACCTCCCTGGGCAGCCTATTCCAGTGCCAATCACTCTCTCTGACAACAACTTCCTCCTCACATCCAGCCTAGACCTGCCCTGGCACAGCTTGAGGCTGTGTCCCCTTGTTCTGGTGCTGGCTGCCTGGCAGCAGAGCCCAACCCCACCTGGCTACAGCCTCCCTGCAGGGAGCTGCAGACAGCAATGAGCTCTGCCCTGAGCCTCCTCTGCTGCAGGCTGCACACCCCCAGCTCCCTCAGCCTCTCCTCACAGGGCTGTGCTCCAGGCCCCTCCCTAGCCTTGCTGCCCTTCTCTGGACACCTTCCAGCACCTCAGCATCTGGACCAGTCCTGCTGCCCATCCTCACTCAGACTTCTGCTGCCAGCTGCTTTAGAAGAGACTCCCAAAGCTGGGGTCCTGCAGCTGTAGAGGACTGGAGATACTCTTGGTGAGGCTCAATAGGGCTCTGGGCAGTCTGATCTAGTTGAGGAGGCTCTTGCTTACTGCAGAAGAGGCTTGGACTTGATGCCCTTTGGAAGTCCCTCCCAACCCAGACCATTCTGTGATGATTCTGTGGCTTGAAGCCCTGTGCAGCCCTCACTGCAGACAGGAGAGGCCAAGGCCAGGCCAGACCCCAGGGCTCACCAGGATGACAGATGTCTTCTTGAATATTGGCTGCAGGTACATGAGGATGCAGGTGACACCTGAGAGCTGCTGCAGGAACCTCATCCCCACTGCTATCAGGATGGGCTTGTAGGTGAAGGGATCCTTGAGCTCAGCACAGGAAACCTTCTGGCTCTGGAGGGGGACAAAGGCAGACAGCCAGGGCTGGTACCACCTCTGGGCATAGACCACAGCATCAACCAGGTAGGAAAAGAGCTCTGAGCTCCTCAAGTCCAACCTTCTGTAGGATCATGGAGCTGTTCTGCTTGGAAAAGGCCTTTAAGACCAGCAAGTCAAACCTTCAACCTAGGACCCCCATGGCCATTAAACCATGGCCCCAAGTGTCATGTCCACACCACCACAGCCCCCAGAATGTGGCTTAGGGGCTGCCTGGGTTGTGCAGGCTGCCAGTGCTGGAGCTGAGCCTCCTCACCTGCTTCCTGACACTGTCCTTGATCTGCTCATACTCCCGGGCATAGTCTGTGTCCTTGCCCCGCAGCCAGCTCAGTGACCTCAGGGCCTCATCCTCCTTACCCTGGGAGAGCAGGAACC
The DNA here is from genome assembly GCA_013400475.1 of Tricholaema leucomelas. NCBI lineage: Eukaryota > Metazoa > Chordata > Aves > Piciformes > Lybiidae > Tricholaema lacrymosa > Tricholaema leucomelas. The sequence continues at coordinate 146,753 of WAAF01006468.1, read as the reverse complement.
GAGGTGAGTTGGGCATGAAGCAGAGCAGGATGATCATGAGGAGCACGGGCACCTCCCCTGCCACGGCCAGCCAGCGCCAGTCCAGCACCAGTCCTGCGGGAGCAGCGCGGTCAGGAGCAGAAAGCACCCAGGGAAGGGGGGTCCTGGCCTCGTCCTGGAGTGGGTGCCCCCAGAATTTAATTGACTAAATCCAGGGTGTGCATGTGGGGAAAGTTAAAACTCAAGAGATTGGGCACTTTTCTCTCAGCAGAGAAGTGTTTTCAGGTGGGCAGTTTGGGGGAATTCCAGCCTAGAGAGGGATCAAGGGGCACAAAGTGGAACCCAGGGGCACAAACTGAAACCCAGGGGCACAAAGTGGAACCCAGGAGGTTCCATCTGAACCCAGGAGGTTCCATCTGAACAGGAGCCTTTGGTGTGAGGGTGCTGGAGCCCTGGAACAGGCAGCCCAGAGGGGTTGTGGAGCCTCCTCCTCTGCAGATTCCAACCCCGAGCTGCTGTGGGTGCCCTGCCTCAGCTGTGGGTGCCATAGATGATGCCCAGAGATCCCTTCCAACCCCCACCCTGCTGGGATCCTGTGAAATCTCAGAGGATCCAGTGAGTTGCTGCAGCACCCAGGGCAGATGCTGGCAGATGCACACACATCACCATCTGCTGCCCTTCAGCCTTGACAAAGCCTCAGCAGGACCCAGGGCTGAGGCACGGTGATGGCCATGGGGGTCCTGGGTTCATCCCTCTGAGCACACCCAAACAGGAGTGAGTTGTGCATTGGTGATCCTGTCCAGACCCCTTTTGCCCACCCGTGGTGGTGGTGAGCTGGCAGCAAAGGGAAGGAATCCATCAACTTGGTGAGAAGGTGGAAAGGTCTCGGGGGGGGGATTGGTGCTCTCCACACACAGAGATACTTGCCCAGGGCATACAGGATGAGGGAGCCCAGCACTGCCATGATCTGAGGACAGGCACCCAGCATTCCTCTGACCCCAGGGTGGGAGATCTCCGAGATGTAGACCTGGAGCAGGACAACTCACACTTAGCAGAGCTTCAACATACAGCCATCACCACCAGAACCTGGCCTCTGCCACCTTGCAGTCACCCAAAACTGCCCTTTGGGGTGGAAACCTGACTGGTCTGGCTGGTCCTGGCAGGGAACAGGACATCCTTGCAGGCACCACTGCTTCCCTTTCTCACCCTGGCATAGGAGAAGTGCTCCAGCACAAAGGTTCCCATCACTGTGAAGCCTTGCCCCCGGGTTACTCAATTCTTGCCTTCCCCTCTGCATGCAACAGGAGGTTTGGTAAACATGGGAGGAAATAGCTGCTGGAGGGAACAGGGCAGCCACGGAGCCCCTGCCCTGCCCTGGCTGCTCTGGGGGTGCAGCTCCCACCTCCAGGCGCAGGCTGCAGCCCTGGAGCTTTGCCTGATGCCTCCAAAAAGCAGTGAGGTCACAGAATAGAGCATCAGGCTGGAAGGGAGCCTCAAAGGTCATCTTAGAATCCTGGAATGCTGTGGGGTGGAAGGGACCTTCAAGATCACCCAGCCCCAACCCTCTGCAGGGGACGTCTCCCCCCCCAGCACAGGTTGCTCAGGGCATCATCCAGCCTGGCTTTGAACACCTCCAGGGAGGGCACATCCACAACCTCCTTGGGCAACCTGTGCCAGTCCCCATCCTCACTGGAAAGGATTTCTCCCTCATCTCCAGTCTCAGTCTCCCCTGCTCTAGTTTCAATCCATTCTCCCTTTTGCCCTCAGCACAATCAGGACATGGAACTGTTGGAGCCAGTCTAGAGGAGGACACCAAGATGCTCGGAGGGAAAGGGTTCTTTGCAGTGAGGATGGTGAGACACTGGCACAGGTGGCCCAGGGAGGTGTTCAGGTGGGAGCTGTCCCTGCCTATGGCAGGGGTTGGAACTGGCTGAGCTTTGAGGTCACTTCCAACCTAAACCATTCTATGATTCCCTTGTCCTGTCAACACAGGACCTCACAAAAATCCCCTCCCCAGCTCTCCTTGCAGCTCCCTCTGGGTACTGCTGGGCTGCTCTAAGCTCTCCTTGCAGCCCCCTTTGTGTACTGCTGGGCTGCTCTAAGCTCTCCTTGCAGCCCCCTTTGTGTACTGCTGGGCTGCTCTAAGCTCTCCTTGCAGCCCCCTTTGTGTACTGCTGGGCTGCTCTAAGCTCTCCCTGCAGCCCCCTTGGGGTACTGCTGGGCTGCTCTGAGCTCTCCCTGCTGCCTTCTCCCCCCCAGCCTGACCTCCAGCCCTGTCCCACCCAACAGACCCCCCCAGCAGGCTCCCACCGCACTGCTCCTTACCGGGATGGATGCGGAGGTGACGCCGCCGGCGAACCCGGTCAGGATGCGTCCCAGCAGCAGCATGGTGAAGCCCTGGGCACCAGCCAGCAGTGCCAACCCCAGGGCCGAGGGCACTGCTGAGAACATGATGCTGAGCTTGCGACCCAGGAGGTCGTTGAGCAGCATGGTGCTGAGCCCCCCTGCTGCCGCTCCCAGCGTGAACACCGACTGTGGGGACACAAGCAGAGAGCTCTCGCTGGGTCCAGCTTCCCCCCTGCCTGCCCACCAGCTCCCTCCCCCCTTCCTGGGCAACCTCAGCTGCTTACCCCAAACCAGGATGCTGTGTGCTGGTCCAACCTCAGGGCTGGGTTGGGGTGAGCCTCCAGAGCAGGGATGACAGGAGAAGGATAAACCAGGGCGAAGCCAAAGCTGAAGTTCCCCAGGACGGCAGCAAAGGCAGCCAGGTAGAGCCTCTGGTTGTGGAGGCTCCTGAGGGTGGGGAGGGGAGTGAGAAGGATGTGGTGGGGTTCTCCTCAACACAAGGGGGAACTTCTCGACTGGAAGGGTCCCAGAGCACTGGCACAGGCTGCCCAGAGAGGTTGTGCAGTCTCCTGTGGAAACTCTCAAGGTCTCTCTGGATGTGTTCCTGTGTGCCCTGAGCTGGATTGTGTGGTCCTGCTGTGGCAGGGGACTTGGACTGGATGAGCTCTTTGGGTCCCTTCCAACCCCTGACATCCTGTCAAGGGGCAGGTGGAGCTCCAGCCTCACCTCAGTCTGCCTCCCTGCGGCTGTGCTTTCCTCTAACCATGCTTTGGGGTGCAGCTGCTGCTGGAGAACATCTCCCTGCCATCATCAGTCAGCCTGGGGAGACACTGGAGCAGCTTGCCCAGGGAGGTTGTGGATGCCCCCTCTCTGGTTCAGGGCCTGCTCTGGCAGGGGGCTGGACCAGATGATCTCTTGAGGTCCCTTCCAGCCCCTGACATTCTGTGGTTGTATGGATGAGGCCTTGGGCAGCCTGGGCTAGTGGAAGGCCTCTGGGCCCATGGCAGGGGGTTGGATCTGGCTGACTTTTGAGATCTCTTCCAACCCAGACTATTCTGTGAATCTCTGACCCTGTGCAATGGGTTGGCCCCAGAGGGCCAGGGCTCAGCTGGCATCCCAAGGGTATCCCAGCCCACCCTGCCTGCCTCCAAGGGGATCTCTTTGAGTCCCCCTCACCCCCCTTTGGTCACACCCAGCAGAAGCTCTGAGTCTGTCTTGCAGCTTCCTCCAGCCTTTGCTGAGGTTCCCCTGAGGCTCCTGGGGGAACTTCCCCAGGGAATGGCCCTGCACAGCCGCAGGCTGCTGGGGTTTGTAAGCTGCTCCTCGGTGTGGTGAGGGCCTGAGAGACCTTCCCCCTGGGCACCACCGGTGGTTTTCCTCTGTGCTGGGTGGTTTTCAGTGGGTTCAGCTGAGAAAAGCAGAAGGTGCAGCTGGGTGGCACCATGGACCCAGCCAGCAAGGCAGTGGTGCTTGTGGAGCAGGGAGTGGGTTCCTCTCATGGGGTCAGGGAGTTGGTTTGGGTGGAAAACACCTTTCAGACCTTCCAGCCTGGATGGAAAACACCTCTCAGACCATCCAGTTCAGAACTGCTTTGGGTGAAAAACATCTCTCAGGCTACCCAGTTCAGGACTGGTCTGGGTGGAGAACACCTCTCAGACCATCCAGTCTAACCATCAGCTCAGCACTGCCAGGTCACCACTAAACCATGGCCCTCAGCACCACATCTCCACAGCTTTGAAGCCCCTCCAGGGTTTCTGACTCCACCACTGCCCTGAGCAGCCTGAGTCAGGCCTTTTTGGGCAACATTTTTTTCTCCTTCTCTCCAACCAAAATCCCTCTTGATGCAACTTGTCCTCTTACTTGTTCCTTGGGAGAGGAGGCCAACCCCCCCCCGACTCCATCCTGCATTCAGGGAGCTGTAGGGAGCAAGAAGGTCAAGCTGCCCCTGCCCCCCAGCAGGACCTTGTGCCCCTCTGAGAGCTGAATGCCTTAAAGCAGCCACACCTGCAGCTCTCCCAGGTGGGCTCACCCAGCCTGGGCAGGATGAAACCCCCACCTGAAGGCAGCTCAGCAATGCTGGCAGCGTGAAGAGCTCTTGGTGGCACTTCAGGGCACGGTGGTGCTGGGTTGGTGACCTCAGGGGGCTTTGCCAAGCAAACCAGCTCTATGGTTCCACCAGCATCTCCCAGCCCAGTGCTCTCAGGACAGGGAGAGCCACCCCCAGGGTGCCAGCCCTCACCTCAGGTACTCCTGGTCGAGCCTCTTGCTGGTGCTGTGAGGGAAGGTCCGGTACGAGGAGCTGCCCTTCCTGATCAGAGGCTCCCTGGCGCTGGGCTCCATGGCGCTGCCAGGGCTGCTGCCCGTCAGGCTGGGGGTGCTGCTGCCGGGCCAGGGAGGAAGAGGCAGCAGAAACGAAAGGGGAGAGGCTGCCAACCACGTTGCCTAATCACAGAAATCTGTGTCTCGTGGGCTCACACCCAGGCAGCCTCCGGGCAGGAAGCTGGGAGGGGGCAGAAAAGCAGCAGGCGATGGTGCCCTGCTGCCTGCACCCAGCCCTGGCACCCCCGGACCCTATCACACCGAGCCCAGAATGCCTGCTTGGAAGGGACTCCAAGGAACGGCTGGGGCAAGCCTTTAGGTCTTGGAAAGCTGCAGGGGGAGCTGGTTTCTGTCTGCCTGCTTGGAAATGCCAACCTGAGCTCCAGGCACCGACGCCCACCCAGAGCTGGGGGTGCAAGGCAGTGTTGTACAGAGCCCTGAGGTCTCACAATGCTGCAGGGGGAGCAGCAGGAGCTGCCTCCTCAGCTTCAATCCGTAAGTGCCATGTCACAAAGGTGCCTCCAGTCTGGGGCCAGCCCCCACCTAAACTCCACATGCATCCAGCACCCTGCAGTCACCAACCCCCCCTGCATGGCTCTTGAAATGGGACAGGTGCCACTTGCCCAGGCTTGGCAAGGAGCTGCTTCAGAGAGTCACAGAATGCCAGCTTGGAAGGGACCCCGAGGGGCATCTGGGACAACCTTTCCAGGTGATGGTGCAGCTGAAATGAGCTGCCCCAGCACTTGTTGGTGGAGTTGGAATGAGCTCCCCCAGCACCCTGGTTTAGGTGATGGTGGAGTTGAAATGAACTGCCCCAGCACTTGATGGTGAAATTGAAATGAGCTGCCCCAGCACCTGCTGGTGGAATTGAAATGAGCTGCCCCAGCACCTGATGATGGAATTGAAATGAGCTGCCCCAGCACTTGATGGTGAAATTGAAATGAGCTGCCCCAGCACCTGCTGGTGGAATTGAAATGAGCTGCCCCAGTACCTGCTGGTGGAATTGAAATGAGCTGCCCCAGCACCTGCTGGTGGAATTGAAATGAGCTGCCCCAGCACCTGATGGTGGAATTGAAATGAGCTGCCCCAGCACCTGCTGGTGGAATTGAAATGAGCTGCCCCAGCACCTGCTGGTGGAATTGGAATCAGCTGCCCCAACACCTGATGGTGGAATTGAAATCAGCTGCCCCAGTACCTGCTGGTGGAATTGGAATCAGCTGCCCCAACACCTGATGGTGGAATTGAAATCAGCTGCCCCAGCACCTGCTGGTGGAATTGGAATCAGCTGCCCCAACACCTGATGGTGGAATTGAAATCAGCTGCCCCAGCACCTGCTGGTGGAATTGGAATCAGCTGCCCCAACACCTGATGGTGGAATTGAAATCAGCTGCCCCAGCACCTGCTGGTGGAATTGGAATCAGCTGCCCCAACACCTGATGGTGGAATTGAAATCAGCTGCCCCAGCACCTGCTGGTGGAATTGGAATCAGCTGCCCCAACACCTGATGGTGGAATTGAAATCAGCTGCCCCAGCAGCCTGGCAAGCTGAGCCTTAAAGCTGCCCAGTGCAGACGGATCCACTGCCTCCCTTGGGAGGTGATTCTGCTCTCATGGGGAACGATTTCCTCTGGAGTCCAGTGGGAATCTCCCCAGGAGTGACTTGGGTCACCTACCATGCAAGGGGATGGCTCAAGTGCCATGTGCCTGAGGGGAACCTCCCCAGCAGTGCCTTGTCCCCATCACCTTGGGATTCCTTGTAAAAAGGGAGTCTCCCTCCCGCTGGCAGCCACCCTTTGTGTGCTACCAGACCCTTCCCCCCGGCAGAAATGCCTCTTGCTCAGGCTGCATCTCTCCTGCTGAGGATCTCAAAAGCTGCTTCTCTTCACAAAGCCACTCTGGGGAAAGGCTTTCAACACAGACCAGAGCTGAAGAAGAGGAGGAAGAAGAAGAAGAAACTAGAGGTAAGTGAAGGTGGAGGGGGGGGACAGGGAGCAGCTGAGGGGCATGAAGAGCACTGCTGAGGATAGCAAAGGGGAGGGCAGGTTCTCTGCCCCTTCGGGGGCAGCTGCTGGGGGCTCTGGGCTGCCTATGGGTGCCTTTGCCCCCCAAACCCTGCAGAGCTCAGTGGGCAGCATTGTGCTGGGGCTCTGCAGGACTCAGGGGACTGCAAGGCTCAAGGGAAAGGGTTGAGGCCACTTCTGGCTTTGAATTTGGGTTTGACCAGCTAAAGGTGATGCTCCCTGTGGTGCTCCTCTTGTTGCTGTCGTTCATCTTGGTGCTTTGGGGACCACCTGGGTGGTTTCTGCACCCCCAAGCCTGTGTGGGAGTTTCAGTGACACTTTGGTGGCAGTCAGGACTTGCCACTCTCTTCCTTCTGTGCAGTCTGGTTCCTCTTCCACAGCCACCAAATGCTGCCTGGAAGCAGCTGGGGATTCACAGCTGACTCAGAGCTGTGCTGTTCCAGAGTCACGCAGCAAGGTGGCAGGAGGTTGGGGGGAGGAGGGGATTGGCCTCTTCTGCCCAGGAACAAGTGATAGGATAAGAGGAAATGGCCTCAATCTGTACCAGGGGAGGTTTAGGTCGAACATGAGGAACAGTTTCTTCCTTGAAAGGGTTGTCAGGCCCTGGCCCAGGCTGCCCAGGGCAGTGGTGGAGTTCCCATCCCTGGGGGAGGGTTTCAAAGCTGTGGAGATGTGGTGCTGAGTGCCATGGTTTGGGGGTGCCCTGGCAGTTAGTGGTTGCAGTGGATGGTCTGAAAGGTATTTCCCAGCTAAAACCATTCCCTGTGGCAAGTAACAGGGCTCTGGAGCCTTGAAGGTGAAGCAGGGAGGAAGGAAGCTCCTGCTCTGGGCAGGCACCAAACCAGCCCCGTGCCAGTTAAAGGGCAATCTGCTTGTGCTGAGAGCTGTTGGCTGCCTTGCCTGGGGTGATGCATTGCTCAGGCTCAACAGGACCTTCCTCCCACCCCCAACAGCTGTGCAATAGATCATGAGCATGGGCAAGGAGGGGGAAAGAAAACAGAGCAGCATCAAAGCCACTTGGAAACCCAAGGAACCTGCTCCATAAATTAACTTCTGCTCCTCTTGGAAGGGAGAAATCAGTCACTCCTCAGGGCCATCCATCTCCATCACTCTGCTGGCCACATCTTCCCATCCATCTTCCCCTAACTGCTGGTGGCTGGGGCAGGATGCAGGAGCAGTGGGCTCAAGGACAGCCCCAGGGCTGGCTCACTCCAGGCTGGGGCAGGGTTGCTGATCTCTGCATCACCCTAAGGTCCTGCAGCTCCTGGGGCTGCAGCATGGTGCTGCTCTGGGAGGGGTGCTGGGGAGTGTGTGGTCCCCATTGGGGTGGTGCAGAGGTGTGGTTGTGACCCATGGCAGGTGACCCATGGTAGGTGAACCATTCCCTTGCATGGTAGGTGGCCCATGGCACTCCTGGGAGATTCCCTTTGGACTCCAGAGAAAAACTGTTCCCCGTGAGAGCAGTTGGACACCAGAATCATCTCCCAAGGGAGGCAGTGGATCCCCCTGCACTGGGCAGCTTTAAGGCTCAGCTTGCCAGGCTGCTGGGGCAGCTCATTTCAGCTGCACCATCACCTGGAAAGGTTGTCCCAGATGCCCCTCGGGGTCCCTTCCAAGCTGGCATTCTGTGACTCTCTGAAGCAGCTCCTTGCCAAGCCTGGGCAAGTGGCACCTGTCCCATTTCCAGAGCCATGCAGGGGGGGTTGGTGACTGCAGGGTGCTGGACGCATGTGGAGTTTAGGTGGGGGCTGGCCCCAGCCTGGAGGCACCTTTGTGACATGGCACTTAAGGATTGAAGCTGAGGAGGCAGCTCCTGGTGCTCCCCCTGCAGCGTTGCAAGACCTCAGGGCTCTGTACAACACTGCCTTGCACCCCCAGCTCTGGGTGGGCATCGGTGCCTGGAGCTCAGGTTGGCATTTCCAAGCAGGCAGACAGAAATCAACTCTTGTCTGCTGCATCCCCCACCCCACTCCCCCCTTGACAGTAAAAAAATCACCACCTCTTCAGGCTGCCATCTGCTTCTTGGGTTGGCCTCAGGACCTGCTGAAATGTCCTGCGATGGATGGAGGAGAGCAGAGTGGAAGAACAGAGCCTGGCAGGCTGCACGGGGATGGAAAAGAGATTTGGTTTGCAGGGGGGTGCTTTCTGGGGGTTTGAAGGCCTGATGATGGATGTGCCTGTGAGGAATGGTAATGGCTTTGGAAGTATCAAAACTCGGAGTGAAAGAATAACTCTGCCCTAATAGACTGAGAACTGGAGGTGGAGCAGGGGCTGAGGCAGTGGTGCTGAGTGCTGGGGAGCTGCTGGGCAGGGCAGGGCAGCAGAGGCTGCTGCTGCTGCAGTGCTCTGGCAGGAATAAAAGGATGGGGCTGGTTCTGAAGAACTCTCCCAGTGTGTTGGAAAAGGCTGATTCTGGCTTCCAAACGAGTCCAGAGGACACCTGTGGTGTTTGCACTCATCTGAGGGAAGGACTTTCATGGTCAGCAGTTCAAAGGAGGTGATTCTTGCCCCTCTGCTCTGCTCTGCTCTGGTGAGACCCCACCTAGAGTACTGTGTCCAGCTCTGGAGCTCCCAACACAGGGAGGACATGGAGCTGTTGGAGAGGGTCTAGAAGAGGCCACAAAGATGGAGGGCTGGAGAAACTCTGCTATGAGGACAGGCTGAGTTGTGTCTGTTCAGCCTGGGGGAGAGAAGGCTCCAGGGAGACCTTAGAGCAGCCTTCCAGTACCTGAAGGGGGCCACAGGGGAGCTGGGGAAGGACTCTTGGCAAGGCTTTGTTAGTGACACGATGAGGGAGAGCAGACTGGGAGTGGGATCCAAGCAGTTCCCTTCCTTGTATCCTCCATTTAAATAGGTAGGACTGGATGATCTTGGAGGTCTCTTCCAACCTGGCTGATTCTGTGGTTCAGAGCCATGCAAAGGCCACCAATGAGTTTTCTGACACTCTGTGTTGGTTGAGAGGTGGAGAGATAAGGAGAAGAAGTTCTCCTGAAGGCTGTTTGAATGAATCTGAGCTGGTTTTGGAGTGAACCCAGTTCAACCTCATGAGCTGCTGGGATGGGCTCTGAAGTGGTGCCTGTTGCTGTGCCCCAGCCTGGGCTTTGTTGGGTGCCCCATGCCTTGCCCATGAGGATTGAAGTGAAGCTGCTTTTCCTTTGCTGGCAAGGGCTGGATTCCCTTATGCTTGAGGGGACAAATCTCCCCCACCCCTGAATTCCTGACAGCTGCTGCCTGCTCCTGCCTTGGCTCTCTGTGGTCCTGTCCTCTTTAATATGATATCAGGACTTTTCCCCCCCCTCCTCTCACCCCCTTTTCTTTCTTCCAAAGGGCAAATCAAACCAGATCATTTCCTTGATTTAATGCCAGCCAATTATGGCTCCCAGGCTGTTAACTTCATCACCCACTTCTGCCAACAAAGAGCCTGCTCAAATAAACCCCCAGAGCAGTGGAGCAGAGCTGGAACCCTGCAACCAGCAAACCCTCAGCTCCACTCCTGGTGTTTTATTCTCCTTTTCCAGCTGGGAAAAGGAAAACCTAAAAAGGGAATGGCTGTGTCATGCACATGCCCCCTGAAATATCCAGCCACTTGTTGTACATCTGCTGATGGATACCAACTGGAAAGGAGATCAGGGGCTCTGACTCCCACACTGGGCTGTCTGCCCCTCTAATGAGGAGCAGATGAGAGAGGCTGAGAGCTGCAGCCTGCCTCCAGCACCCCCCAAAATGCCCAGATCTGGAGGGCTGGGCTGGCTGCTGGGGACTAGGGTAGAGGCCAGTGGGGTTAAAATGCACCAGCAGGCAGGCATGGCCATGGCCAGGGCTTGGGTGGGTGCTGTGTGAGGTCTGCAATGGGAAGCTGGGATCCTCAGGGAGGTGCTGGGGGAGTGCTGAGGGGTCCACATTGGGATGCTGGCATCTCCAGTGGGATACTGGGGGGTCTGCAGGGGGGTGCCAGGTTCTACAATGGGGTGCTGAGGGCTGCAGTGAGCTGTTGTTCCTTTGGCTTAACCTCTGAGGTGGCTCTTGCCTTGTGCATGGCTTGGATGTGGGACACATCCCCATGGGATGTCCCTGCTGGCTGCAGAGGGGTTGGACACAATGACCTTTAAAGCTTCCCTCCAACTGTTCCATGATTCTATGGAGCAGGGAGCAAAAGGCAGAGGCAAAACCACCTTCTTCCATTTGGCAAAGTGTGGGGTGGGGACTGCTCATGAATGCTTTGCCTCACTGGGGGCTTGGGGGTGGCCTCATCGAGGAGGATGAGGCTCTCCTGGGTCCCAGGGGACTGTCATGCTGCAGAGCAACTGCTGACAATCTGCTACTGCCTTCACCTTCTGGGACAACAGATTGGGGCAAGGCTGTGTCCTGGGCTGGGGCTGTGACCCCATGGTGGGCAGGTTGGTGTCCATCAGTCCTCCTTGCTGAGCAGGACCTGCCTGGTGCATGTGGGGCAGGCTGTGGATGGAGTCTGCCTGGACTGCAGCAAAGCCTTTGGCACTGTCTGCCACAAGCAGCTCCTGGCACAGCTGGCAGCTCCTGGTTTGGGCAGATTCACTCTGGTATGGGTCAAGAACTGGCTGAAAAGCTGAGCCCAGAGAGTGGTGGTGAATGGTGCCACATCCAGCTGGCAGCTGGCACCTGTGGTGTGCCCCAGGGATCAGTGCTGGGCACAGTCCTGTTCAGTATCTCTACTGATGATCTGGAGCACGGAATTGAGTCCAGCATGAGTAGGTTTGCAGATGACACCAAGCTAGGAGCAGCTGTGGAGCTGTTGGAGGGTAGCAGAGCCCTGCAGAGGGACCTGGCCAGGCTGGATGGGTGGGCAGAGGCCAATGGGATGAGATTGAAGAAGGCCAAGTGCAGAGTTCTACACTTTGGCCACAACAACCCCAAACAGCACTGCAGGCTGGGGACAGAGTGGCTGAGAGCAGCCAGGCAGAGAGGGAGCTGGGGGTGCTGGGAGAGAGGAGCTGGAGATGAGGCAGCAGTGCCCAGGTGGGCAGCAGAGCCAATGGCATCCTGGGCTGGCTCAGGAGCAGTGTGGGCAGCAGGACAAGGGAGGTTCTTCTGCCCCTGTGCTCAGCACTNCTCAAGCTGTGGCAGGGCAGGTCTAGGCTGGATGTTAGGATGAAGTTGTTGTCAGAGAGAGTGATTGGCATTGGAATGGGCTGCCCAGGGAGGTGGTGGAGTGGCTGTGCCTGGAGGTGTTGAAGCCAAGCCTGGCTGGGGCACTTAGTGCCATGGTCTGGTTGGTTGTGCAGGGCTGGGTGCTAGGTTGGGCTGGCTGAGCTTGGAGCTCTCTCTCAACCTGCTGCATTCTGTGATTTTTCTGATCATCCCTGCTAGGTCCTCATCCCCTCCTGGACACTGCTTGCCTCCGGAGGGGTATCCTGCACGCCCCGGGGCCGTGCCCGGGCGCGGGGGAGGCGCTGCGGAAGCTCCGGGCAGGAGCCTGGCGGCAGGGCAGGGCTGCGCTTGGCCGTGCGGAGCCTGCGGCTGCAAACAGCCTGCGGTTTTGCTCTGACAAATTTGAAGCAGGGGCTGCTCAATTCACTCCAGCTCTGCTACTGTGGAGCTCGCAGACTGTAAAGCATTTATTGGAGTTGCTTGAGGCAAACTTAAGCATCTGTGGAATAACAAGTCCAGGAAGTAATTGCATCCACAAGGAAAATATTTTTATGTATAATTCAGTGACCCATTTTATAAACATTGCGGTTCCACCTTGGCCTTCTGCTTTTCTGCCTCTTCTTGCCTTTCCCTCCAACCCACCCCCACCCCCCTTTCTCCTTCCCCTCCTCTTTCTTCTTCTCCTTCCCCTCCTCTTTCTTCTTCTCCTTCCCCTCCTCTTTCTTCTTCTCCTTCCCCTCCTCTTTCTTCTTCTCCTTCCCCTCCTCTTTCTTCTTCTCCTTCCCCTCCTCTTTCTTCTTCTCCTTCCCCTCCTCTTTCTTCTTCTCCTTCCCCTCCTCTTTCTTCTTCTCCTTCCCCTCCTCTTTCTTCTTCTCCTTCCCCTCCTCTTTCTTCTTCTCCTTCCCCTCCTCTTTCTTCTTCTCCTTCCCCTCCTCTTTCTTCTTCTCCTTCCCCTCCTCTTTCTTCTTCTCCTTCCCCTCCTCTTTCTTCTTCTCCTTCCCCTCCTCTTTCTTCTTCTCCTTCCCCTCCTCTTTCTTCTTCTCCTTCCCCTCCTCTTTCTTCTTCTCCTTCCCCTCCTCTTTCTTCTTCTCCTTCCCCTCCTCTTTCTTCTTCTCCTTCCCCTCCCCCTGATCTCTCCCTCTCCAAGTGTCTGAGGTCAGTGTAATATGGGCAGTTGTGTTTGGAGGCTCCACGGTTGGTAAGCACAGGAGGTGAAGAGGAAAGCCCCAGCGCTGCAGTGGGTACTAGAGTTGGTGGTGGCACCACGATGAGAGTGGGGGGAGGAGAATGGTGCAGGAGCTCTGGAGAAGCAGGGAAATTGCTCTGGAGAAGCAGGGAAGCTGCATGGATTGCTCCTGCCGAGCTTGGCAAGCACCAAGGAATTGTTTTGGGGCAAGGACTTTTCTTTCTTCAGCTTTACGAGCAGATGAGTCATGGCTACAGCCTGGGTGGCATCGTGCTGGGCACAGGGCTGTGGAGCCTCCAGGGCTCTTGGTTCAGTTTGGGGGCATATTTTTGGGTGGCTTTACTTTAAGGCAGTGTAAATGCAACCCCACAGCTCACCTTAGTCACCCCAGGAATTCTGCTCTTGTGTCACAGTGTGAGTGGGAGGTGGAAGAAGCCATGGCTCTCCAGGAGACCCTTGTGGAGGGGGCTGCTGAGCATGGCAGCTTGAGCATGGCTGGCTGAGGACTGGCATTACACGTGGGTGTTGAAATGGGACATGGCTTGAAACCCACAGATAGGTTCTGACAGGCTGGAGCATCACTGAGGAGCAAAGGCTGAGAGCCCTGGGGGTGTTGAGCCTGCAGAAGAGCAGCCCCAGAGGGGATCTGAGCAGGACTCAGCAAGTGCTAAAGGTTGGGGGGCAGGAGGCTGGGGCCAGGCTCTGCTCAGTGCTGCCCATTGCTGGGCAGCAACAGACAACTTCTGGCACCCAGCATGAGCCACTTGGCAGGCAGCTGAGTGTGCCACAGCACTTGTTAGCAAGAGCTGGGGAGTAGGGGGGGAGAGGATGGGGCCAGGCTCTTGTAGTGGTGCCCAGGGACAGGCCAAGGGGCAGTGGGCACAAACTGGAACCCTGAAGGTTCCATCTGACCAGGAGGTGAAAGTTGTTTGGTGTGAGGGTGCTGGAGGCCTGGAGCAGGCTGCCCAGAGAGGTTGTGGAGTCTCCTTGTGTGCAGAGCTTCCAATCCCAGCTGGGCATTGTGCTGCTGGGCAAGCTGCTGGGGGTGCCCTGCTGGAGCAGGACATTGGACTGGATGGTCTCTTTGGGTCCCTTTCAACTCCAGCATGCTGGGAGCCTGTGAAAGATAAAGCTGGGAACCACTATGATAACTGCACTTAATGTGGGGATGGGGGTGGGTAATGTTGTGGTGGAGTTTTGTGGTCATGCTGGCAGCTCAGCTGCTGTGGAGCTGCCCACATCAGGGCAGGGTGGCACTGGTGTGGTGGCACAGCAGCTTCTCTGCCTCTTCTTTTCCTGCCACAGATCTTCCTTTTTGGGGGAGAACAGGAACCTGACCCAGTCTGAAGGGTGGCAGGGGTGTGGGTGCTGTGCCACTAGACTGGTGGGCATCTTAGAATCACAGATTGCATTCAGGTTGGAAGGGACCCTCAGAGGTCACCTGGTCCAACCCTCCCTGTTCTCAGCAGGCTGCCCAGGGCCACATCAAGTCTGATCTTGAATGTCTCCAGGGATGGGGCCTCCATCACCCTTCTGCTCCTGTCTCCAGCTCCATAGAGAAGCATCCAGCCCCTCCCAGGGCCTGTGCAGCTGGCATGGCCTCATCACTTCCCACCACACAGCCACCCCCCAGCTCCTACCCTGCTGTCTCATGCACAAGGCATGGCTCAAAGCCAGGCAATGCTGACAACTGGAGGGCAAACCTCAAGCTGGAGGTGCCAGTCAGAGCTTTTCCCCATCAGTTCCATCCTCCCCACCCCTATCACCCCCTCTGCCTGCAGAGCAGCCATGCCAGGGGGTGCAGCCAAAGCCCTGGGGTCAGGTTCCACTCCAGGAGGGGTGGGAAAAGGAGGGGGGGAAAAACCCAACAAACCAAGCAAACAAAATCAGGCCTGGGAAGTAAATATTGTCAGGACAAAAAGGAACACCCTGTCTCTTCCTATGGGTCTAGAATTTCTGCCTCCTCACAGCTAACCTTGACTCAGCCAATATCCACAACAAGCAGCCCTGGCCAAAATATGCTGAGCCCTCAAAGTACCACAGCAGCTGTTTTTGTCTTGCTAAAGTATGACACTAAATGACTTTGTTTTGTTGGGTTTGGGGTTTTTTTTTGGTGTGCTGGATGCCTGGGTGCTTCCTTAAGGGAAGTCCAGCAAGGAGTTGTTGTTCCTCTGCAGCAGAGCCAATGGCATCCTGGGCTGGCTCAGGAGCAGTGTGGGCAGCAGGACAAGGGAGGTTCTTCTGCCCCTGTGCTCAGCACTGCTCAGGCCACACCTGGAGTGCTGTGTCCAGTTCTGGACTCCTCAATTCAAGAGAGATGTTGAGGTGCTGGAAGGTGTTGAGAGAAGGGCAGCAAGGCTGGGGAGGGGCCTGGAGCACAGCCCTGTGAGGAGAGGCTGAGGGAGCTGGGGGTGTGCAGCCTGCAGCAGAGGAGGCTCAGGGCAGAGCTCATTGCTGTGTGCAGCTCCCTGCAGGGAGGCTGTAGCCAGGTGGGGTTGGGCTCTGCTGCCAGGCACCCAGCAACAGAAGAAGGGGACACAGCCTCAAGCTGTGCCAGGGCAGGTTCAGGCTGGATGTTAGGAGGAAGTTGTTGTCAGAGAGAGTGATTGGCATTGGAATGGGCTGCCCAGGGAGGTGGTGGAGTGGCTGTGCCTGGAGGTGTTGCAGCCAATCCTGGCTGGGGCACTTAGTGCCATGGTCTGGTTGGTTGGGCAGGGCTGGGTGCTAGGTTGTGCTGGCTGAGCTTGGAGCTCTCTTCTAACCTGCTGGATTCTATGCTCTGATTCTATTCTATCCTATCTCATCTTTCCTCCTTTTCCTTTGCAAAGAGATCAACCCCTCAAGCCTTTGCAGGCATCCAGTGTGGGCAAACAGCTGATGTGGAGCCCCAGTTGCAATCTGAGAGAAGATGGAGGTGGGGGGTGGAGAGAAGATGCTGTTTGTTGCAATCCCCCTCCCTCCCCTTTGTTAGTGCTGGATCCATCCCAGGTCCCAGCAGGATGGGTGCCAGCAGCAGTCAGAGCCCTGACCTCTTATTTTTGCTGATGGTTTGGAGGGTGTCAGAAATGTTCTGCCCTTCAAATGAGGGCCTGGGGGTTTGTCCTGGTGGGTTTTGTGCTTCAGAGTCCTTATCCTTGGGGGGGGAAAGAGGCAGTTTGGTGCTTTGCCTCTGCAGTTGGTGTTAAGGGCAAGGAGTTTGGGGACCACATCTGGGCTGGTGCTGATCCCTGTCCCCCAAACCAGTCTGTGTGTGGGAAACTGGGGTTGGTCAGTCTGAAGGAGAGAAGGCTGAGGGGAGACCTCATTGCTCTCTGCAACTCCATGGGAGGAGGCTGGGGTGAGGTGGGGACTTGGCTCTTCTCTCTAGTCTCAGGTGATAGAATGAGAGGCAGTGGCCTGACACTGTGCCAGAGGAGGCTCAGGCTGGAGAGGAGGACAGATTTTTTTTGCTGCAAGAGTGGTCAGGAATTGGCACAGGCTGCCCAGGGAGGTGGTGGAGTCCCCATCCTTGGAGGTGTGCAAGAACCATGTGGCCATGGCATGTGGGGACATGGTTTAGTGGCCATGGTGGTGCTGGGTTGGAGGTTGGACTGGAGGATCTCAGAAGGCTTTTCCAACAGAAGCAATTCCACAGTCCTAAGTGCCTGCTCTCCACACCTCATCCTCTCCTTTCTCCTCTTTTGAACGATGCCCTTGAGTTTTCCTGAGAGACAGAGGAGTCTGTAGAAGGGGCAGCTGGGAACCAAAGCAGGATGAGGGTTTTGTTGCTCAGAGCTTCCAGGCTGGTTGCTTTTGGCAGGGACCTGCCAGCTCAGCGGTGCTGGTGAAGCAGGAACAGTAGTAAGATGTTCTTTGGGTAGTGCTGGCACCACAGCCCTGACTGCAGCTCACTCTTTGCCCCTCTTACTCATTGGCAGTTCTGCTGCAGCACCTTGCCCGTGCACAATGCCCACTGCCCATGCCCAGTGCCATGCCCACCAAGCACCCTGCCTTGTGTCTGTATTTACTCTTGGAGGGCCAGGGGTGCTTGTGGTGCTGCTGGAGGTGTGCTGCTGGGGGTGCAGAGCAGAGCCCCCAATGATGGTACCCACAGAATAGCTTGAGTTGGAAGGGGCCTTAAAGATCTTCTAGTTCCAACCCCCCTGCCATGGGCAGGGACATCTCATACCAGACCAAGCTGCTCAAAGCCTCATCCAGCCTGGTCTTAAACACTTCCAAGATGAGGGCTCCATAACTTGTCTGGGCAACCTGGTCCAGTGTCTCACCACCCTCACAGTGAAGAGCTTCTTCCTATGTCCAATCTAAATCTGCCCTGCTCCAGCTTCAAACCACTGCCCTTATCCTGTCACTCCCAGCCCTTGTCAAAAGTCCCTCCCCAGCTCTTCTGTAGTCTCCTTCAGCTACTGAAAGGCTCTAAGGTCTCCCCAGAGCCTTCTCCAGACTGAACAGCCCCAACTCTGTCCTTGTAGGAGAGGTTCTCCAGCTCTCTGATCAGCTTTGTGGCCTCCTCCAGACCCTCTCCAACAGATCCATGTCCTTCTTGTGTGGTGGGCACCAGAACTGGTGGCAGTACCCAAAGTGGGGCTCTCACCAGAGCAGATCAGAGGGGCAGAATCCTCTCCCTTGTCCCTCTGGCCAGGCTTCTTTTGATGCAGGCCAGGACAGGGTTGACTTTGGGGGGCTGTGCATGCACGTTGCTGCCTCCTGCCAAGCCCCAGCACCCCCAGGTCCTTCTCTGGCACATTGCTGCCTCCTGCCAAGCCCCAGCAGCCCCAGGTCCTTCTCTGGCACATTGCTGCCTCCTGCCAAGCCCCAGCAGCCCCAGGTCCTGCTCTGGCACATTGCTGCCTCCTGCCAAGCCCCAGCAGCCCCAGGTCCTGCTCTGGCACATTGCTGCCTCCTGCCAAGCCCCAGCAGCCCCAGGTCCTGCTCTGGCACATTGCTGCCTCCTGCCAAGCCCCAGCAGCCCCAGGTCCTGCTCTGGCACATTGCTGCCTCCTGCCAAGCCCCAGCAGCCCCAGGTCCTGCTCTGGCACATTGCTGCCTCCTGCCAAGCCCCAGCAGCCCCAGGTCCTGCTCTGGCACATTGCTGCCTCCTGCCAAGCCCCAGCAGCCCCAGGTCCTGCTCTGGCACATTGCTGCCTCCTGCCAAGCCCCAGCACCCCCAAGGGCTGTTCTCCACCCATCCAACCACTCCAGTTGGGAAAGCTCTCTGAGGCTCCCGAGCCCAACCATCAACCCAACCTCACTGCCCTGTCCCAGTGTGCCTTCTGCACAGGTTTTACTGAACACCTGCAGGGATGGGGACTCCACCAGGTCCCTGGGCTGGCTGTTCCACGTGTGCCTGCCTCTGTGTGTGTGTGTGTGTCTAAGGTAGAGCGCTCCCCTTCCCCGGGCGGCGAGCATGTGGTTGGAATTAGCGGCTGCAGGGGGAGCGGGCAGCTGGGTTTCTCCGGAGCCTTTCAGTGCTTAATCTCTGAAGAATGCAGAATGTCTGTCTGGACAACCCAGCCAAGATCAACTCCACGGCACGGGGAGGCCAACATAAACGTTCATGTTTTGTGTCACCAAGATTTCATTAGATGTTTTTTTGTGTGTAATTGCATAAGTCCAACTACCGTGGTGAAAATGCCCCAGCGGATGGAGCAGGGTCCTGGGCAAGCTTCCTCCTGCCAGCAGATCTTGGCCCCCCTCCAGCCCATTTGGGGGTCCAGCTGCAGCCCTTGGGGATCCACCTCTGCTCTGCCCTGCTGCTGAGACCTCATCTTGAGTACTGCCTTCAGTTTGGGGCTCCCTAGTTGAAGAGGGACAGGGATCTGCTGGAGAGAGCCCAAGGGAGGGTTGTGAGGATGATGAGGGCACTGGAGCACTGCCTGCTGAGGAGAGGCTGAGGGACCTGGGGCTGCTTAGTCTGGAGAAGAGAAGGCTGAGAGGGGATTGAATCAATGTCTGTAACTATCTGAGGGCTGGGGGTCAGGAGAGGGGGGACAGGCTCTGCTCACTGCTGCCTGGGCTAGGACAAGCAGCAATGGATGGAAGCTGCAGCACAGGAGGTTCCAGCTCAGCGCAAGGGGGAACTTCTTGCCTGGAAGGGTCCCAGAGCCCTGGCACAGGCTGCCCAGAGAGGTTGTGGAGTCTCCTTCTGTGGAGCCTTTCCAGGCCTGTTTGGCTGTGTTCCTGTGTGCCCTGAGCTAGATTGTATGGCCCTACTCTGGCAGGGGGTTGGGTTTGATGATCTCATTGGGTCCCTTCTACCCCCTAACATCCTGTGATGTGTGATCCAGCTCCAGCCCATGGGCATCCAGCTGAAGCCTGTGGGGATCCAGCTCCATTCCAAAGTGGTTGTGACCTTTTGGGAGAAGGAAGAGGCTATTTGCCCATCTTCTCCCTGCCATCCATGACTTGCCCTGAAGTTGGGGTGAGCTCAAGTCTTGGCCAGGCAGCAGGTTGCCCACTGGCCATGCTGGGCTGGCTGGTCCTATGTTCTGGTGGGTTCCAATTACTCATCTAAAATCAGGGGGAGATGGTGGAGGTGATGGAGAAGAAGAAGAATCCTTCTCGTTGCTTAGCTGCCCAATGTCCAAGTGCTCTGTGTTGGCACAGGCTGCCCAGGTTGGTGCTGGAGTCAGCACCCTTGGAGGTGGTCAAGAAATGTGTGGCTGTGGCACTTGGGGACATGGTTTAGTGAGCATGGTGGGGTCAGGCTGATGGTTGGGCTTGGGTGGTCTTAGAGGCTTTTTCCAACAGACACAATTCTGTGACACAATTCTGTGTCCAGTTCTGGCCTCCTTCATTCAAGAGAGATGTTGAGGTGCTGGAAGGTGTTTGGAGAAGGGCAGCAAGGCTGGGGAGGGGCCTGGAGCACAGCCCTGTGAGGAGAGGCTGAGGGAGCTGGGGGTGTGCAGCCTGCAGCAGAGGAGGCTCAGGGCAGAGCTCATTGCTGTCTGCAGCTCCCTGCAGGGAGGCTGTAGCCAGGTGGGGTTGGGCTCTGCTGCCAGGCAGCCAGGGACAGAAGAAGGGGACACAGCCTCAAGCTGTGCCAGGGCAGGTTCAGGCTGGATGTTAGGAGGAAGTTGTTGTCAGAGAGAGTGATTGGCATTGGAATGGGCTGCCCAGGGAGGTGGTGGAGTGGCTGTGCCTGGAGGTGTTGAAGCCAAGCCTGGCTGGGGCACTTAGTGCCATGGTCTGGTTGGTTGGGCAGGGCTGGGTGCTAGGTTGGGCTGGCTGAGCTTGGAGCTCTCTGCCAACCTGCTTGAGTCTATGACTCTATGAAAGAAGGTGGGAGGGTGGTTGGGAATCCCTCCTGGGCAGCCTGGCTGCTGGGAGGGGTTTTGTATCTCTGTGCATGACTTTTTGCTTGCATGTTGGTGTCTGCAGTTGCAAATATATCTGCACATATCATATAGATTTGGCTTGTCAGCTCTGCAGAGTCCCCCCCCTAACTGCCAGCTGGCTGGGTTTAGTCTGGGTGAACTCCTAACCTTGGAGGGGGTGGGCAGGGAACACCCAAACCTGCCCAGTTGGGCAGGGAATTTTTATCCCCATGTTATCAGCCCCCTCTCAGTTCCTCACTTTAACCCCTGGCAGAGATGACCCACAGGGCCCAGCTGGCATTTGCAGAGCTGCTGCTCCCCATGCCCATGCTCTGACCTCCTCACTAATGAGAACCACTCTTCATCTGGCCCTTTAAAGGCCTGGCATCTTTCCCTGATGGTACAGATTAATGCCAATTTAATTAGGTCTCAATTAGTGTCTTCTTGGTTTAAACCCAGACACACTTCCCAAGTGCCAGGCAGCTCCATGAGCTGCTGAGCACCAAGAGAAGTCAATGCTGCTCCTGCCCAGGATGCCAGGGCTTGATGGGGCAGCATCCAAGCCCCTGGTGCCTTCCAGTTCTCCCCATCCCAGTGCTCCTTGATGCCTCAGCAGCATGAACATCTACTTGGGACAAGAGATGGGATGGCAGCCAGGGACAAAGCCTCTGGGCTTTGCTCCCAGTGGGGTTTTTCCCATGGATGCACAGTAGGGATGGGGAAGAGAATCAGAGAATGGTTTCAGCTAGAAAATTCCTGCAAGGTCATTGAGTCCAACCATCAGCCCAGCACCACCAGGGCCTCTAAACTGTGTCCCCAAGTGCCATCTGCACAGCTTTCTCAACACTTTGAGGGGCAGAGGACTCTGGGCAGCCTGCTCCAATCCCTGACCACTCTTGGAGGAAAGAAATTTTCTCTCATCTCCAACTTAACCTTCCCCTGGCACAATTTTAGGCCATTTCCTCTCCTTCTCTCACCTGATACCAGGGAAAAGAGACCAACTCCACCTCACCCCAACCTCCTCTCAGGGAGCTGTAGAGGGCAATGAGGTTTCCCCTCAGCCTCCTCTTCTCCACACTAAACCTCCCTCCTTAGCTGCTCCTCCCCAGCCTTGTTCTCCAGACCCTTCCCCACCTTTATTACCCTTCTCTGGACCCTCTCCTGCCCCTCAATGCCCTTCTTGGAGTGAGGAGCTCAAAACTGAACTCAGTATTTTGAGCTGTGACCTAAGCAGCGCCCAGCACAGAGACGCTCAACCTCTGCCCCGCTCCTGCTGGCCAGGCGCTTGCTGCGGGCGGCTCGGGGAGGCTGCGGCTGCTGCTGCATCCCTGCGGCAGCTTCTGCGAGACAGGGCTGGAACGGTCGCCCTCGCCGCAGACACATCTGCTGGGAGGGAGGGCCTGGAATTTGGGATATTGTTTTTCTGGCGGGGAGCGGTGGGTGCCAAAAGCCTGATAAATTAATCACCTCTGACATGGGTCAGTCCAGCTTCTGGCGTGCGCAGCCCTGGGCCCCCCGAGCCGGCGAGCGGAGACGCCGCTGCCGCTCCTGCCGCTGCCGCAAGGGCGACGCTCAGCACACAGCCAAGGCTGCCCCAGAGGAGGGAGTTTGGCTGGGATGGGAGCGGGCAGGCGCTGCCGGTGAGGGGTTTGACCACTGTGATCCCTCTGGGATGGGAGAAGCGATGGCAAAACTGCCTGCAGGTTCTGCTCCCCCTGCCCCGCTCTGCTGCTGCTGCTGCCCCAAGGGCGACGCTCAGCACACAGCCAAGGCTGCCCCAGAGGAGGGAGTTTGGCTGGGATGGGAGCGGGCAGGCGCTGCCGGTGAGGAGTTTGACCACTGAGATTCACCCCCCGGGATGGGAGAAGCGATGGCAAAAGTGCCTGCAGGTTCTGCTCCCCCTGCCCGGCTCTGCTGCTGCCGCAAGGGCGACGCTCAGCACGCAGCCAAGGCTGCCCCAGAGGAGGGGGTGGGGCGGGGGTGGGAGCGGGCAGGCGCTGCCGGTGAGGAGTTTGACCACTGAGATTCACCCCCGGGATGGGAGAGGCGATGGCAAAAGTGCCTGCAGGTTCTGCTCTCCCCACTCGGCTCTGCTCTAGGGAGACCACAGCTGCGCTGCTGGGTCCAGCTCTGGGCTGCCCAGTTCAGGGGAGACAGAGAACTGCTGGAGGGAGTTCAAAGGAGGTTACAAAGCTGCTGAGGGGTCTGGAGCAGCTCTGTGAGGAGCAGAGGCTGAGAGCCTGAGGAAGAGCACCCCAGAGGGGATCTGAGCAATGCTCAGCTAAAGGGTGAGGGGTAAGAGGATGGGGCTGGGCTCTTGTCAGTGGTGCCCAGGGACAGGATAAGAGGCAGTGGGCACAAAGTGGAACCCAGGAGGTTCTATCTGAAAAGGAGGTGAAACTTCTTTGCTGCTGGAGCAACAAAGGTTGTGGAGTCCTCTTGTATGGAGAGATTCCAAACCCAGCTGGGCATTGTGATCGTGGGCAAGCTGCTGTGGGTGCCCTGCTTGAGCAAGGGGGTGGGATGGATGATCCCCAGAGGCCCCTTTCTGCCTCCATTATGCTGGGATTCTGTGCCTCTGGCCAGTTTCCTGTGTCTGGTGATGCTACAACTCCACTGTGCTCATTGCCTGCTTTAGAGCAGGTCCTGGCTGGGCTGCCTCACTCTGTGGCCCTGGGTGGATCAGGATGTGCTTAGGATTTGAGCAGCTCCTGGCACAGCAAGAACTGGTATGAGGGTGCCCATCCCATCCCTGGGCAGTGATGATCCCTGACCCTGGAAGAGTCCTTTCTGCTGGGGGAGAGAAGACAGTGAAGGGCTTTGCAAACCGGATCCTGGGGTTTCTGCACTGCTGAGCAGCCAAGCAGGAGGTTTCTGGTGACTTAGTGACTTTTAGTCACTTTTAGTGACTCCATTTACCATCTGCCTCCTCCTCTCTTCATTTACTTCTCTCTCTAGTTTGCTGCTTCCCTCCCCAGTAACTACCAGCATCTGCCCTTGCCAGCAGCAGCTTCTGCCTTATCTTCTCTGGTCTTTCCTGGGACCTTTTCTGCTCAGGAAAAGAGACAGAGGGAAGTGGAGTGAGGAGAAAAACTTGGAGGAAAGGATCCCACTGGGACTTCTGAGAGGGTTTCAGGCTGTTTGCCCTTCTTGTTCACCAAGACCTTTACAGGCAGGAGCACAATGCTCTGGGTGGCAGAGGCTGCTCAGGGCAGGAGCTGTTAAGGCACCACCACATGGGCTGCAGTTGGCATTTGGGTTCAGAGCAGACCTGGTCAGGATGAGCAGACCACATCAGGATGATGCAGAAACTTCCTTCCATCCCTCCTGTCTTCTCAACTCTCTTGCTCTCCTTTTCTCTCGCCCCACAGCTTCTCTCTCTCTCTCTCTCTCTCCTTTTTTCCCCCTTTGTGTCCAGACATAATTAATGTAAACCAAATGCTTTGTGCACAGCTGCTGGCATCCTGACACCGTTTGTGTGTGGTCTTTCCTTTAGCCTGGACAGAGAAGGGAGCAAAACTCTTGAGCACTATCCCAGACCTGCTTCGGGTAGAGAGCAGCATCAATTGCACAAGAGGCACCTTGAGGTTCTTGCGCTCCCCTGGCGGGATGAGGTTATACAATGGCTGCTTGAAAGAGAACCAGGTAGCTGCCCCCAGAAAAGCTTCACCTCCCCAGCCCAGCCAAAATGTTCTTGCTGCTTGGAGGAGATTTGCTTAGCTGAAGCCCCAAATGTCTGTCTCATTTCTGCGGCTGCCTCTCGCCTGTCTTGCTTCTGCCGGGGCTGGATGTTCATGTAGCAAAGCTGCTGCGAGTAGGATGTCCTTATGCTGTGTCTGGCACCTTTGGACCTGGGAAGCAGCAAGGTCTTGTGGTTTGATTTTTGTTTTCCAGCCCAGATGACGATTTTGGATCCCTACTGTCCTTCCTTATTGCCACTGGACCCTTAGGGCATGAGGTGTGAGGGAGGGAAGTTACCTGGCCCTGCCTGCTCCACTCCCAAGCAGGTTTGAAGGAGCAAAAGAAAGCTTTTGCACTGCACCCTGAGCAGCCCCACAGCACCCACAGCCCTTTGAGTGTGGGGACTCAAAGTGCCAGGGCTGAGGGGCACCCCAGAGGCACAGCATTGTTTGGGTTAGAAGAGCCTCCTACGATCATCACCTCCAACCATCAACCCAGCACCACTAAACAGTGCCCCAGAGAGCCAGGGCCACACATTTCCTGAACACCCCCAGGGATGGGGACTCCACCACCTCCCTGGGCAGCCTGTGCCAATCCCAGGAAAGAGATTTTCCCTATTCTCCAACCTAACCCTCCCCTGGCTGCTCAGGGAGGTGGTGGAGTGGCTGTGCCTGGAGGTGTTGAAGCCAAGCCTGGCTGGGGCACTTAGTGCCATGGTCTGGTTGGTTGGGCAGGGCTGGGTGCTAGGTTGTGCTGGCTGAGCTTGGAGCTCTCTTCCAGCCTGCCTGATTCTGTGATTCTATGATTCTATGGTGCAATTTCAGGCCATTTCCTCTCCATCTATCACCTGCAGCCCTGCTCTGCTGCCAGCACTGCCTGCATGCCCACCCCTTCCCAGCCTCTCCCAGTTGCTGTCTCCTCCTCCATTGCTCCAATTATTACTCCCTTAATCCCCCCCCCTCCTCCCAGGGTGGCATCTGGAATCCTCAGCAATTCCCAGCAACTTCCATGCCCTACATCCTGCTTGCTCCCTGGTGTGCTGGCAGAGGTGCATGGTACCAAGGGAAGCTTAGCCTGGAAACATCCCTTTATTTGGGGGGCAAACATCCCCCTGGGGCAGCAGACATGATCCTGCTGTGGTGCAGTGAGGGCAGCTGAGCACCAGCAGCTGAGCCTCCAGCGCTGTGGATTGAGCATTCTGCACCAGATGAAGCTAAATGGGAAGCATCTGAAGGCCCTGCTGTGGACATGCTTTGGATTCCAGGATGCTTGGGATGCTGCAGATGCCTGGAGGAGAAGGTGAGCTGGGTGGGGTCCCTGGGGGCCGCCTCTCTAATGTTTCTGCTCTAAAAACTTTCCCCATGTGCTGGCTGGGAGCTGGGGGGGTGACAGCTCTTGGATGGGTCCTCCCCATGGGTTTAGATTGGAGCCTAGGAAGAAGATGTTTGCAGTGAGGGTGATGAGACACTGGCACAGGTTGCCCAGGGAGGTTGTGGAGCACAGGAGCACAGAATGTGATTAAAGTAGCTGAAGATGAGGCAGCAGTGCCCAGGTGGGCAGCAGAGCCAATGGCATCCTGGGCTGGCTCAGGAGCAGTGTGGGCAGCAGGACAAGGGAGGTTCTTCTGCCCCTGTGCTCAGCACTGCTCAGGTCACAGCTTGAGTGCTGTGTCCAGTTCTGGGCTCCTGAATTCCAGAGAGATGTTGAGGTGCTGGAAGGTGTTTGGAGAAGGGCAGCAAGGCTGGGGAGGGGCCTGGAGCACAGCCCTGTGAGGAGAGGCTGAGGGAGCTGGGGGTGTGCAGCCTGCAGCAGAGGAGGCTCAGGGCAGAGCTCATTGCTGTCTGCAGCTCCCTGCAGGGAGGCTGTAGCCAGGTGGGGTTGGGCTCTGCTGCCAGGCAGCCAGGGACAGAAGAAGGGGTCACAGCCTCAAGCTGTGCCAGGGCAGGTCTAGGCTGGATGTTAGGAGGAAGTTGTTGGCAGAGAGAGTGATTGGCATTGGAATGGGCTGCCCAGGGAGGTGGTGGAGTCTTGGTGCCTGGAGGTGTTGAAGCCAAGCCTGGCTGGGGCACTTAGTGCCATGGTCTGGTTGATTGGGCAGGGCTGGGTGCTAGGTTGTGCTGGCTGAGCTTGGAGCTCTCTTCCAACCTGCTTGAGTCTCTGGTTCTGTGCTGCAGGTGAGAGGCTGAACCAGAGTGAGAGGTTGTTTTTTTTTCAGCAGCTCACCGTGGCCAAGCAGGCAAAAATTCTTCCTCGCACGAGTGAGATGCTTTAGGAGCTGCCTTAAAATGAATCCAAAGCATGAGCCCAGCTCCAGATGAGTGGGGACTTGGCAAGACAGCTGGACACATTATCTTTAAATATAGGCAGGCATCCCAGAGGGGTTCTGGTGCTTTTCCTGGTCCCTTCTCATTGCTCCATCTCCCCCTCTGCTCCCCCTGTTTCCGTGCAGAACTCTCTCTGTTTCGAGGCCTCTCCCCACATCTGGGGCAGTTTTTTGTTTGTGGCTATGAAGTGTCCTCCCCCCACCAGAAAATATACCCTAGGCAAAGGTTGCAACACTGCAAGAGCTTTCGTGTCAGGATGGTTAGCTGGCAGCAGCAGGAGGTTGCCCATGAGCCTGGTGGCCTCTGCCCTGAGGGGGTTGTGGCTCTCAAAGGCTGGCAAGGGGGGTTCAGAGGTGCTTTTGGGCTGGGGGTCTGATGGACCCCAAGCTGTGCACAACTGAGGTGAGACCTTGTGTGCTTCTGAACCACCTGAGTGGGTCCTCAGCAGCCTGTGCTGTGCCAGGAGAGACGGTGCCCAGCATGCCAGCAGCTCCGTGGGGAGGCCTCTGTGGTCTTTTCCTGAGCTATTCAGCTCCTCTTATCCTCTGCCCACCTTAAACATTAGGCAGGAGACATAGAGAAAACAAAGGGGACTCAGTTTAGGCTGGGAAGGAGAAGGCAGCCCCTTGCCACCGAGGCAGGGAGGCACAGGACCTTTGAAGCAGGCTGTGGGACATGTCTGGGCATACAAAGACACATCTGTCTTTAATCCTTTCCTCTGTAAGTGAGACCAGGAGCAGGCAGAGCCACAGCAAAGCCTGCTTGCATGCAGCAGGTAGGTGTATGTGTGTGCCTTTGGAGGGCCTTGGCACTGCAGCCCTGCTAGGCTGGTCAGAGCCACATGTTCTCCTGAATGCAGCTTCCTATTGACTTGTTAAACATTTGCTATTTATCAGCTTTTGCTTTTAAACTGTCTGTAACAGTCTGGGAGAACTTGGGTCAAAATCCCTTCCAGATGTGAAGGTGCTACCTGATACTCTGCTTATAACCTGGACCCTCACTCCTGCTCCATTCAGATCAGCTCCACTACTGTGGAAGCAAAAATGCAAATAAAGCCCTCAAAGGAGAGGAGAGAAGAGCCTGAAAGTGCCCCAAAGCTTCCCTTTTACAGGCAAAACTGATCCTGCCTTTATAAGGAGATCTTGAGGTTTAGCCATCCAAAGGGTGGAGGTCAAGAAGCCTGCAGAAGAGCAGCCCCAGAGGGATCTGCTGAGTGCTGATACCTAAAGGGCTGGGGGCAAGAGGATGGGGCCAGGCTCTTGCCAGTGGTGTCCAGGGACAGGCCAAGGGGCAGTGGGCACAAACTGGACCCAGGAGGTTCCACCTGATCAGGAGGAGAAAGTTGTTTGGTGTGAGGGTGCTGGAGGCCTGGAGCAGGCTGCCCAGAGAGGTTGTGGAGTCTCCTTGTGTGCAGAGCTTCCAATCCCAGCTGGGCATTGTGCTGCTGGGCAAGCTGCTGTGGGTGCCCTGCTGGAGCAGGGGCTTGGATGCATCATCTCCAACCCCATCGTGCTGGGATTCTGGGATCTGTTGCAGTGCAAGGGACACTGCAGCCCAGGGTGCTGAGCTGACCTCCCTGTCTTTGCCTGGAGGTGCAACCAATGTCACTTATTCACCCAACCAAGTGCCCCCAGGGAGCTGTGCAGTGCCAGGTGGGGTCCTACCTTAGTCCTCAGGGTGGGGAAAGCAGAACCATCTCCTTCTGCTTCCCTCCACCACAGAAAGCCTCCTCTGGTCAAACAGGCTGCCCAGAGAGGTTGTGGAGTCTCCTTGTGTGAAGAGCTTCCAAGCCCAGCTGGGCACTGTGCTGCTGGGCAAGCTGCTGGGGGTGCCCTGCTGGAGCAGGGCATTGGACTGGATGATCTCTTTGGGTCCCTTCCAACTGCTGACATCCTGTGATGCTGTGATCCTAGAGGCCTCGAGCACAGCCCTACGAGGAGAGGCTGAGGGAGCTGGGATTGTTTAGCCTGGAGAAGAGGAGGCTCAGGGCAGACCTTATTGCTGTCTACAGCTACCTGAGGGGTGGTTGTGGCCAGGAGGAGGTTGCTCTCTTCTCTCAGGCAGCCAGCACCAGAACAAGAGGACACAGCCTCAGGCTGTGCCAGGGGAAGTTTAGGCTTGAGGTGAGGAGAAAGTTCTTCACTGAGAGAGTCATTGGCTGCTGGAATGGGCTGCTCAGGGAGGTGGTGGAGTCGCCGTCCCTGGAGCTGTTCAAGGCAGGATTGGACGTGGCACTTGGTGCCATGGTCTAGCCTTGAGCTCTGTGGTAAAAGGTTGGACTTGATGGTCTGTGAGGTCTCTTCCAACCTTGGTGGTGCTGTGATGCCGTGGTGCCGTGGTGCCGTGGTGCTATGATGCTATGATGCTGTGTGTTCTCCAACTGAAACCATTCCCTGGTTCTAAGTCCTTGCTCTCCGCACCTCGTCCTCTCCTTTTTCCTCTTTGTAACCCCTTGGTTTTTAATGAGAGGCAGAGAAGGAGGGAGATAGGAACCTCAGCCTCCCCTGGCACCATTTCAGGCCATCTCCTCTCCTTCTAGCCCTGGATACCAGGGAGAAGAGACCAACCCCCCCTTCCCCCCAGCCTCCCGCAGCCGAGAGCAGTGAAGTCCTTCGAGAGGCTGCGGCGAGGTCGGGACCTTTCCCCGGGAGGAGCCACTCCACGGACACGCTGCCTCGAGGAGCTTTGGGGCTCTTCCCCCAGCTCCAAACAACTCCAGTGGTATCTGTCAGACCATGCATGGCCTGAGCCAGCTCCCGGCGTAGCCAGGGGAGGTTTTTCCACTGCCTGGAAGAGGCTCTGGCGCGGGGCCAGGCTCTGTGTAATGCGGCTGCGGCAGCGTGCGTGATGCACTGCATGATGACAGAGCTGCTGGCAGCTTGGCCCAGAGCAAACTCCTTGGACTGCTGCTCCCTGGGACGAGCAGAGAGGCTGCAGACACCAAACCTGGAGCTGGAGCAGGGCTTTTTTGTTTTGCTTTGCAGCTGTGAAACATCCCTGAGCGAGCCTGGCTGGGGCACCTCTGCCCTTCCCTGCTAGGGGGGCTTGGGTGGAGTCCACCCACTCTGGTGCTGCTGGGGGGAGAGGGCACCTGTGGGTGTGCCTGAACCCCTCAGAGATGATGCAAGCCATAGTCAAGCCCCTTCATGCCCCTGCAAGGTGTGTCTGATCCCTCAGAGATGATCCAAGCCACAGCCAAGCCCCTATGGGTGTGCCTGACCCCCTTCGAGATGATCCAAGCCACAGCCAAGCCCCTATGGGTGTGCCTGACCCCCTCAGAGATGATGCAAGCCATAGTCAAGCCCCTTCATGCCCCTGCAAGGTGTGTCTGATCCCTCAGAGATGATCCAAGCCACGGCCAAGCTCCTGTGGGTGTGCCTGACCCCCTCAGAGCTGATTCAAGCCACAGCCAAGCCCCTCCATGTCAATGCCAGCTGGGGTAGAAAAGTCTGCATGGAAATCTTGGAAGGAATTTCGTGGCTGAAGTGGCTCTGAAAGCCTGGCACAGGCTGCCCGGGGAGGTGGTTGAATGCCCATCCCCAGAGGTGTTTAAAGGCTGCAGAGATGTGGTGCTAATGGGACATGGTTTAGCAGCAGCCTTGGTAGAGTTAGAGAGTGGCTGGACTGGAGGATCAGGAAGGTCTCTTCCAACCAAAATGATGCTGTGAAAGAGAAGGAGGAGAGAATCCTGCTGGCCCCTTGCAGGGTTTAAGCAAAGCCCTGAGGCATCAATGCTTTTGCTCTCTTCTGGGCCCTGGCTGAGTTTGCTTTGCCCCCACGCAGCAGGTACCACTTCACTGACCCACTGCCCCTAGTTGCATCTGTTTTAACTCCATCCTGCTGGTGCAGGGCAGCAGCAGCCATGGCAAAGCTCACCCTGCCCTTGCTGGCTGCCCCCTGACTCCCCTGGTGTGCAGGACACCTTCAGTGTGCCCCAGTAAGAGATGTGCACTGGGGCTGGGACAGTTGGAGTGAGCCTGGCAGACACCAGCATGTCTCAGGTGCTTCACTTGCTCCATCAGTGAGTTTGCAGATGACACCAAGCTAGGAGCAGCTGTGGAGCTGTTGGAGGGTAGCAGAGCCCTGCAGAGGGACCTGGCCAGGCTGGATGGGTGGGCAGAGGCCAAGGGGATGAGACTGAACAAGGCCAAGTGCAGGGTTCTACACTTTGGCCACAACAACCCCAGGCAGCATTACAGGCTGGGGACAGAGTGGCTGAGAGCAGCCAGGCAGAGAGGGAGCTGGGGGTGCTGGGAGAGAGGAGCTGAAGAGGAGGCAGCAGTGCCCAGGTGGGCAGCAGAGCCAATGGCATCCTGGGCTGGCTCAGGAGCAGTGTGGGCAGCAGGACAA
>WAAF01006468.1:91258-107540 GCA_013400475.1 Tricholaema leucomelas | reverse complement strand
GGGGGGGGAGGTTATTGTTGTCCCTCACCCCGTGTGGGACAGATGGGTTTGAGTTGAGCAGGGTGGGTGGACTGGTCAGTGCTGAGAGCAGAAGGTCATGAGCATGAGGTTGAGTGCTCCTGGGAGAGTCAGCTGAGAGGCTTTTCTCTGCTGCGAGCCAACTCTGGATCCGGCCGCGCTTGGGTTGTGTCCAGTCCCTGCCGCGGTTCCATGAGGTGTCCTTAAGTCACCCACGTCCCAGTTCCAACTAACCTCCCCCCAACCCCTCCCCTCAGACAGGACAGAGTCGTTTTGAGGACCACATATGGCTGCAAGGGTGCTGGAGCCCTGGAGCAGGCTGCCCGGAGAGGTTGTGGAGTCTCCTTCTCTGGAGGCTTTCAAGCCCCAGCTGGATGTGTTCCTCTGGGACCTGCTTTAGGTGATCCTGCTCGACTTGATGACCTCAGAGGTCTCATCCAACCTCTGCCATTCTGTGTCACTGTCACACCCAGCCCTGCCCACACCACAGATAATGGCCCAGGGAGTGGTGATGAGCAGGAAGGGAGGGATCCTGGTCCCTGCCACCAGACCCTGGCACACCAACCCTGGAGACCTGCACCGATGATCTCAGAGGTCTCATCCAACCCCTGCCATTCTATGATGCTCCATGTCCTTCCAACTCATTTCCCAGGGGTAAAACAGAGAGTGGCCATCACCCTGTGTGTCAGTCACTGTCACACCCACCCCTGCTCACACCACTGATAATGGCCTAGGGGGTGGTGATGAGCAGGCAGGGAACGATCCTAGTCCCTGCCACCAGACCCTGGCACACTAACCCTGGAGACCTGCACCTGGGCTGGGTGTTGCCCAAGGCAGCCCAGTGGTGTGAAGGGAGGTCTCCTATCTCAGTAACATCCTTTCCACCTTGTGAAGCTGTGGTGATGGAGAGTGCAGAAGAGAAGAGAATCAACCAGGCTGGAGGAGACCTTCAAGCTCCTCCAGTCCAACCTATCTCCCAGCTCTATCCAATCAACCAGACCATGGCACTAAGTGCCTCATCCAGGCTTTGCTTGAACACCTCCAGGGATGGTGACTCCACCACCTCCCTGGGCAGCCCATTCCAATGGCAAACAGAATAGAACAGAATAGAGTAGAGTAGAATAGACTCAACCAGGCTGGAAGAGAGACAGGTACCTCGAAGAAGAACCTCAACATCAGTGCTAGTGCCCCAAAACAGAAGCCAGGACCAATCTGTTGGGTGTAGACACTCTTGTCTGGGTAGAGCCCTTTCTTCTCTTTCATCTTTTGTAGCTGGAAGGAAAGAGAGAGCACACTGAGTGTGGCCACCTGGATTTAGGAGCAGCCAAAGGATCCCAGGAGTGCTGAAATAAAGCCACCCAACCCCCCAGACCAGGTCCCCTAGGCTGTGAGATCCATTTGCATGTGGGAATCATCTCCACCTGCGTGCTGCAAAGGGCCCTCCCTTCAGTCCTGATCCTAAGGAGGAGCAGCTGAGGGAACCAACTGGGCTTGTTCAGCCTGATCCTAAGGAGGAGCAGCTGAGGGAACAAACTGGGCTTGTTCAGCCTGGGGAAAAGGAGGCTGAGGGGAGACCTCATTGCTCTCTGTAACTCTCTGCAAGGAGGTTGGAGCTGGGTGGAGGTTGGTGCCTTCTCCCAGGTAAGAAGTGGTAGGATGAGAGGGAATGGCCTGAGGTTGCACCAGGGTGGGTTTAGGATGGACATTAGAAGAGACTCCTCTGCTAAAAGGGTTCTGGAAGCCTGGCACAGGCTGCCCAGGGAGGTGGTTGAAGCCCCATCCCTGGAGGTGTTTAGAAGATGCAGAGATGTTGTGCTGAGGGATGTGGCATAGCAACAGGTTTGGTACAGCTGGAGAATGGTTGGGCTGGATGATTTTAAAGGGCTTTTCCAGTCTGGGTACTCCTGGGGCTGCAAAATGCAGGGCCAGGAGCTGTGGTGGGGAGCAACCAGACTTGGTGATCCTTCCTCTGGCCGCTCACTGCCTGCTCGCTCGCTGAACAGCTTGAAGGAGAAGCTCTGCTCCTGCTGGGCTGTGCTGTAAGAGCTGGAGCCCTGAGGAGGAAGATCAGTGGCACAGGTTGGACCCCACCCAAGGTCTCAGCCCCTTTCCCCAGCAGGGTGCCCTTCCCTACGTACCCATTTGACAGTGATCACCAGCACGGCCGTGCCGATGGGTCCCGAGTAGACGCCGTAGCCCCAGCGGTCGTGGTAGATCCTCACGGCGATGGTGAGGACACCAAACATGATGAAGGTTGACCTCTTGGGTTCATCAAACTCTGCCAGAGCTGCGTGGCATCAAGCACAGGGGGCATCAGTTTACCCATCCTTCCTTCCTTGGCTGCTCCCCTAAAGACTTATTAGGCTCTGCCCTACCTGTGCTGGGGACCCTTAGCATCGCAGCCAGGTTTGGTTTGCCCTTCTTCTGCCTCACAGCTGGGGAAACTGAGGCATGGGGTGGGGGCAAAGCAATTCATCCTGAAACATCTGAGTGCTGGGTCTAGGAGCTGATTTTAGAGGTCTTGTGACAGCCCAAGGAGTGAAGGGTTTAGACTAAAGGAGGGAGATTTGGAGAAGAGAAGGAGGAGACCTTGGAGTGGCCTTCCAGGATCTGAAGGGGGGCTCCAGGAGGGCTGGGGAGGGACTATTGACAAGGTCTTGTAGTGACAGGAGGAGGAGGAATGGGTTTGAAGTGGCAGAGAGGAGGTTGAAACTGGATGTTAGGAGAGGGTTCTTGACAGTGAGAGTGGTGAGACACTGGCAGAGGTTGAGGGTGGTGAGACACTGGCACAGGTTGCCCAGGGAGGTTGTGGAGCACAGAAGCACCCAACGTGATCGAAGATCACGTTGGGTGCTTCTGTGCTCCACAACCTCCCTGGAGGTGTTCAAGACCAGCTTGGATGAGGCCTTGAGCAACCTGTTCTAGTTAAGGATGTCTCTGCTGACTGCAGAGGTTTGGGACCTTTAAAGGTCTCTTCCAACCCAAACCCATTCCAAGACTCTACAAGGATTTGGTGTTGCAAAGGAGACTTCCCACCTGGAATTCTCTTTCCTGCTTTGATTCAGAAGTGATTCTAATGATGCTTTCACTTGGGGAGCCTGCAATCAACTTTTGGGTTCATCTCTCATCTCCAACCCTCCCAAACTTGCTGGCTCACCCCACCTCATCCACAAGATGAGGGCCAAAGGTTGGAAACTAGAGCAGAGGAGATTTAGGTTGGCCATCACAGAACTTTAGAGGTTGGAAGGGACCTCCAGAGGTCATCCAGTCCAGCTCACTTGCCAAGGCAGGATCACCCAGGACAGGTCACACAGGAACACATTTAGGTGGGTTTGGAAAGCCTCCAGAGAAGGAGGCTTCACAACCTCTTTGGGCAGCCTGCTCCAGGGCTCTGCCACCCTCACTGGAAAGGAGTTTCTCCTTATGTTGTAGCTGTTGCTTCTTGGCTTATTGCTGTTGACAAAGCTTGGCTTAGGAGGAAGCTTTTCACAGTGCCATGGTCTGGTTGATTGGACAGGGCTGGGTGATGGGCTGGATTGGATGAGCTTGGAGGTCTCTTTCACCCTGGTTGGTTCTGTGATTCTATGAGAGTGGTGGGATCAAAGGATCACACAGAATCACACAGGGGCTGGAAGGGACCTCCAAAGCTCATCCAGTCCACCCCTCTTGCCAGAGCAGGATCATCCACACGGGAACACATCCAGGAGGGTCTTGAATATCTCCAGTGAGAGAGAGATACAAACTCCACAACCCACCCTGGGCAGCCTGTCCCAATGTTCTGTCACCCTCACCACTGCAACAGGTTGCCCAGAGGTCTGTTGGAAGCCCCAATCTATGCAGACATCCAAGCTGAGACTCGCTGGAGCCCTGCACAACCTGACCTAGGGCAAGCTGGACAGGCTGACCCCGCAGGCTCCCTTCCCAGCAGAGCTCATTCCTCGCTGGGGGGCGCCACAGGGACCAGGCTGCTCGACACCTGCCCGAGGCTTTGCAAGCTGGAAGTCACCAGCCTGAGTAAATTAGGAGAGGCTTTTGTTTAGCACAGGATGGGATAATAACTGATAGAAGTTATGGATCCCGGGAGGCTCCCTGCTCTATTTTTTTCCCCCCAGCTCGCACAGCTGTGTTATGGCTGTCCTGGATTTGCATTCCGGGAAGCCTGCCCGAGGGGCTGTGTCCACACATGTTGCTTTGGGGCTTTACAAGCCACAGCAAGAGGCTTCCCTGGCCTTCAGGCACCACCACCTTCCCCCCCCTCCCTGTCCTTGGATTGTGGTTTTATAGGCAGCTTGGCTAAGGGATCGTGTCCGCATTTTAATCTCCCTTGTCTCCCTCTGGGTCAATATTTTAAATGTTGCAGGCCAGGATTTGGGTTGGGTTTTTTTGGTTGTTGGTTGGTTGGGGTTTTTTTTTTTCTTCTTTTTTTTTTTTTTTTTCCTTTTTGCAAGCTTTTTGAGTGCAGTAATGAAGCAATCGAGTTGGATTTTTGCTGCGAGGAGCCAAAGTGTCTGGATCGGCTCTGACCTGCCCTGAGACTGCTGTCAGCTGAACCTGAAAGTGTCCTTTGGAGAGGANGAGTCTTGGTGCCTGGAGGTGTTGAAGCCAAGCCTGGCTGGGGCACTTAGTGCCATGGTCTGGTTGGTTGGGCAGGGCTGGGTGCTAGGTTGGACTGTCTGAGCTTGGAGCTCTCTTCCAACCTGCTTGATTCTATGATTTGCCTCATTGCCTTTTCCAGCTGAGCCAAGGAGGCACTGATGTGCTAGGGGCAGTTTGGGAGCCCACCCTGGGGGCAAAGAGACACTTCCAAGGTTGATATTCTTCTCACTCATCCCTCCCTGCACAAGGCCATGAGCAGTCTGGTCTGGTGGGAGGTGTCCCTGCCCATGGCAGGAGGCTTGGAACTGGATGATGTTCAAGGCCCCTTCCAACCCAAACCACTGCCTGGCTGGGGCACTTAGTGCCATGGTCTGGTTGCTTGGGCAGGGCTGGGTGCTAGGTTGGGCTGGGTGAGCTTGGAGCTCTCTGCCAACCTGCTTGATTCTGTGATTCTATATTGTGCTAAGCTGTGAATATAAAGCTTCATGCCTTAATTTCCAGCCAGCTGAGTCTAGTCTGGGTGATTTCACCAGGGTAGGGGTGCTGGTACCACCCAAACCATCACATCCTCTCACCCTACCCTCTTCTCCCATTGGGAGTAGCCACATCCTACCAAAGAGAAGGGGAAATAACTGATTTAAAGTTTTCATCCTGTTTAATTCTGTCGGTTTCCCCCCTCCCCATTCCTATTGTGCCTCATTTCAGTGGCAAATGAGGAATAAAATGGAGGGGGATGGGGGGAGAAGCTAAAGTGAAGGCAGTGTGGGGCTAGAAAAAGTGAGTGAGGTGGCAAGGGTCAGGATGCTCAGTGGAAAGGAAATGAAATAAATGTCTGGGTGGTTTTTTTTCCCTAAGCAGATCTAATATTTCCCATCAGCCCAGACTGGTTTTTGGTAAACTGGGAAGATAGATTTGTTTTGACTAAGCCTGTTTGATTTGCTGGGCCAAGAGAAGTGTCAGATTCTACATCTCTTAATGCCCCCAGGGTCAGGACAGGACACTCTGATGGGCTCAGCGTGGGGAAAAATGAAGAGAAATGGGAGATTTCCTGACAGAGAAGGTTTCAAACTAAGTCATCTTGGACCAGATGATCTATGGGACCCCTTCCAAGCTGGCATTCTGTGACCCTGTCCTGCCTTGCACTGAAGCAGCAGGCTGCATGTGCTGCTTGCCAGTCTGAAATGAGTAACTGCTGTTGGGAGGAGATGGGTAAGAGCCTGGGGAAGACAGAGGAGCAGTGGTGCCCAGGGACAGGACAAAGGCAAGGGGCACAAACTGGAACCCAGGAGGTTTCAGCTGATCAGGAGGAGAAAGTTGTTTGGTGTGAGGGTGCTGGAGGCCTGGAGCAGGCTGCCCAGAGAGGTTGTGCAGTCTCCTTGCCTGGAGAGCTTCCAAGCCCAGCTGGGCATTGTGCTGCTGGGCAGGCTGCTGTGGGTGCCCTGCTGGAGCAGGGAGGGTTGGATTGGATGATCTCCAGAGGGCTTTTCACATAGAATCACAGATTGCCAGGGGCTGGAAAGGTCCTCCAAAGCTCATCCAGTCCAACCTCCCTGCCAGAGCAGCATCACCCAGAGCAGCTCACACTGCAACACATCCAGGTGGGTTTTGACTATCTCCAGAGAGGGAGACTCCACAACCCCCCTGGGCAGCCTGTGCCAGGGTTCTGTCACCCCCAGAGTGGAAAAAAATTCCTTCTCCTGTTTAAATGAAACTTCCAACCTCACCATGCTGGGATTCTGGGATTGCACAAAGGACAATCTCAGACTCAATGTCTTAGATGGGATCATAGAATGGTTTAGGTTAGAAGAGACCTTAAAGCTCAGCCAGTTCCAACCCCCTGCTATAGGCAGGGACAGCTCCCACTAGAACAGGTTGCTCAAGGCCTCATCCAACCTGGTCCTCAACACCTCCAGGGAGGTTGTGAAGCACAGAAGCACCCAATGTGATCTTTGATCACATTGGGTGCTTCTGTGCTTCACAACCTCCCTGGAGGTGTTGNCAGGACTGCAGGTGGGGTCTGAGGAGAGCAGAGCCAAGGGGCAGAATCCCCTCCCTTGCCCTGCTGCCCACACTGCTCTTGCTGCAGCCCAGCACAGGGTTGCTGTCTGGGCTGCACTCCCACTGCAGGCTCCTGTTGAGCTTTTCATCACCCCAGACCCCCAGGTCCTGTTCTTCAGAGCTGCTCTCCAGCTCATGTTGAGCTTTTCATCACCCCAGACCCCCCAGGTCCTTTTCCTCAGGGCTGCTCTCAGCCATTCCCCACCCAGCCTGGAGCTGTGCTTGGGATTGCACCCACCCAGGTGCAGGACCTCAAAGACCATATCATTCCTGGGGCCTGTCCCAACTAACCATCCCAGCAGTGATACCAACAGCCCCTTCCTGACCTGCAGGTGCTGGTGCTCAGCAGGAACCACGAGAGCCCAGTGCTTACCCATCAGGGACACCCAGATGGACAGAGCTGTCCCATAGATGCTGAAGTACTCCAGGATGTCGTAGCGCATGAAGCAGAGCACTGACAAGCCAGGACCATCACACACGTGGTAGAACTGCTCAGTCAAAAACAACCCCACAAACAAAGGAAAGCATTAGACACCTCCTTCCTTACCCACAGACCAGTAAGGAACTTCTCACCTGGTTTGAAACAGCCTTTATGTGCTGTGGAGAGGTTCCCCAGGCAGGACAGAGCAGCACTGACTATGTTTTGGGAGATAAAAAGTCCTCGTTCCCAGCTGTGAATTGCCTGAGCATCAGCATAGCACAAATTCCTTGTGGACAAGCTTTGGTTTGCCTCCTGGGCCACACCAGGGTTTGCAATCTGATGAGCAAGCTGCTTCCAGCTGAGCTGGGAGCTGTGCTGGGTTGTCCTCTCCAGCAGAGGAACTTGGGGCTTGTGGTTCTAATTGGGGAAGGTTCTTGTCAGGCAATTCCAAAGGAGTGGCCTGGTGAGAGGTGTCTGGGTGCCAGGTCACTGTCCAGGCTGAGCAGGGCTTGCATGGCCAGGGGCTGAACACTGGACAGGCTGNACAGGAAGGGGAACCAAATGAGGTTCAACAAGGACAAGTGCAGAGTCCTGCACCTGGGGAGCAAAAATAAACTGCAGCAGGACAGGCTGGGAGGTGACTGCTGGAGAGCAGCCCTGGGGAGAGGGACCTGGGAGTGCTGGGGGAGAACATCCATGGGGAAGCAATGTGCCCTGGGGCCTAAGAGGGCCAATGGGGTCCTGGGGGGCATTAAGCAGATTGTGTCCAGCAGATCCAGGGAGGTTCTCCTGCCCCTCTACTCTGCACTGCTGAGACCTCATCTTGAGTCCTGCCTTCAGCTTTGGGCTCCCCAGTTGAAGAGAGACAGGGATCTGCTGGAGAGAGCCCAAGGGAGGGTTACAAGGATGATGAGGGGACTGCAGCACTGCCTGCTGAGGAGAGGCTGAGGGCCCTGGGGCTGCTTAGTCTGGAGAAGAGAAGGCTGAGAGGGGATTGAATCAATGTCTGTAACTGAGGGCTGGGGGTGAGGAGGGGGGGGACAGGCTCTGCTCACTGCTGCCTGGGATAGGACAAGCAGCAATGGATGGAAGCTGCAGCACAGGAGGTTCCAGCTCAGCACAAGGGGAAACTTCTTGACTGGAAGGTCCCCAAGGAGTGGGGAGGGGGAAGAAGGATGGAAGACAAAGAGCCTGTTTCTGGCCCAGGTTGCAGCACTTGTCTGTGCCGGACAAATGCTTCCCCTGCTCTGCTGAGCTCTCTGAGGAGGAGTGGGGTGCTGCAGGAAAGCCAACACCAGCAGCTGCTGCCCTTCCTGCCCCCCTAACCACGCTGGCAGCTGCCTTCCCTCCCCTCCCTTCCCCGTGCACAGAGATTTTGCCTCTTGCATCCCCTGGGCGAGGACCTGGTCCACCTCCCAGCCCTGCACCTCCTAACTTCCCAATGGACTCTTTGGGGAGGTGGAGTGGGCAGAAAAGTGGTGTGAAATGAAATGGTGGATGGATGTCTGCCTCCCCTGGGGGGCTGGGAGGGAGGGGAGAGACCTCCTTGGGATTTCAAAATCTTGTTTTATTGCCTATTCCTGTAGGTTTGTATGGAGCTGGCAGAATTCCTTGCCCTGAGTTGTGCTTTGCTTAGGGGCTTAGCTGGCAGATCCTTAGAAATAGGATTGGCCTCCTGCTGATCCCTGCCACCAGGGAAGGGATTTTCACACTGGGAAGGTCTTTCATCTCTGTCTCAGTTTCTCTGTGTGGAAGACATCCTCAGGAGATGCCTGGAGAAGAGGTAAATGGAGCAGGGAAGTGATTGTCTGCCTGTGCTCCACTTGTGAGGCTGCACCTCAAAGCCTGGGTTCAGCTTTGGGCTCTTTGCTCTGAGAAGGATATTGAGGAGCAGGTCCTGAGAAGGGCAATGAAGCTGGAGAAGGGTCTGGAGAGCAGGGCTGGGAAGGAACAGCTGAGGGAGCTGGGGGTGTTCAGCCTGGAGAAGAGGCAGCTGAAGGGAGACCTCATTGCCCTCTACAGCTCCCTGAAAGGAGGTTGGAGCCAGGTGGGGGTTGGGCTCTTCTCTCTAGTATCAGGTAAGAGGAAGTGGCCTGAAGTTGTGCCAGTGGAAGGTTTGGTTGGAAGTGAGGAACAGTTTCTTTGCTGCCAGAGTGGTCAGGGATTGGCAGAGGCTGCCCCCAGGGAGGTGCTGGAGTCCTCATTCCTGGAGGTGTTTAAGACACCTATGGCTACTTGCGGACGTGGTTTGGTGGCCATGGGGATGTTGTGGTGATGGTTGGACTGGGTGATCTCAGAGATCTTTTCCATCCCAAACAACTCCATGATCCTTCTGAGCATTGTTTGGCTTGCTGGGATGTTTCCCTCTTAGAACCACAGAACTATTGAGGGTGGAAGAGACCTCTGAGATCATCAAGTCCAGCTGCTCACCTGGAGCTCACAATCCCACCACTGCTGCTCAGTCATAGTCTTTAGCAGAGCACTTCCACGGGACAAAACAGTAGTTTTTCCCAGTGGGAATGACTCCAGTGGGAATGCTGCTTGAGGAGCTCGACCCATGTGTGTGTACAGAGGCACTGAGCAGTGATGCAAAGCAGAGAGAGGCTCACTGCTGGGAGCAGGACTCCAAACGGGTTTGTGGCTGTGCAGTCAACTGAATTTTCCCCTCGTTATTCCCACATGCAGGAAAGGCAGAGAAGTCCTGAGCCTGGTAGAAGATAGGTTTGCAAAGTGCTCTGCCAGGGGGGAGGGTAAATCATTACTTGTCTTGACAGCTCAGCACCATGTCTTAGTCTTTCCTTGCCCAGTGCAGAACCTCCCCTGACTCCAGCACCGCTCCCATCGCCCACTGCCAAATCAGTAATTCCACTGCATGCTTTGGGGCTCAAACAGCAGCAGCAGCAGCAGCAGCAGCAGCACAGCAAAGAGACTTTGGAGGCAATTTAAAGCCCCAAACCCAACCTGGTCACCACTTAGCAGATCATGGTTCTGTGATTCCTGTTAGCAGCTGTAAAACAGAGAGGAAAAGCAGCACCGAAACACTGCGAGGCAAACAAGTCTCTGTGCCCAGACCCACTCCTTAACCCCACAGGTCACAAAGCACTCAGGTGAGGCCACCCCACAGGACATCCTGACCTGAAGAATCAGCTGCTCAGCACCACACAAAGAATCACAGAGCTGATTAGCTTGGTGAAGACCTCCAAGATCATCAAGCCCAACTGCTAAGCCAGCACTGCCAGCGCTGAACCATGTCCCTCAGCACCACTTCTCCACGACTTTTAAACCCCTCCAGGAATAGGAACTCCACCACTGCCCTGTGCAGCCTGGTTCAGGGCCTGACAACTCTCCTGGGGGAAGAAATTGATCCTCATGTCCAACTTAAACCTCTCCTGGTGCTGAGGAAAGAGCCTCGCTATGGCTTCACGTTCTCCTTTGACACCTGGTGGGAAATAACCGGGCATGGATACTCTGGAGGGTCATGCTTGCTGCTGTTGGGTGGGCTCCAGCTGCCTTTCCTGGTGGGGATCTGCTGCAGAGAGCATTCAGGGTGGGGGGAGAAACATGCAGGGGGTAGGGGGGGGCAGAGAAGAACCTTACCACCGTGAAGAACATGGTGAAGAAGTAGACCATGGCTTCCATGTGGAAGCGCCGCTTGGCCGCGATGCTGATGACAGGGAGGAAGACCAAGGTGCTGATGGTGGGCAGAAGGAGCTTGGCCACCAGGGAACCCATGGGTGATTTCCCAGGCTGGTGGCTTCCAGGGATGGAGTGGGTCTCTCTGTCTCTGAGCTGGAAGAAGGCAGTGGAGAAGATAAAGTGTGTTGGGTGTGCTTTAAAATTTAAATGCCCTGCGTGGCCAAGAGGGCTGCAGGCAGGGAACAGCTGCTGCTGCCACCACTAGCACCACAGCCACCCCCTTGGCTCCTGTCTCTCCCCAGTAGAGGAATTCCTGAGGCAGCTGGTGGCTCCTGGCAGCAGATGCTCTGTGCCTCCACACAAGGCAAAGGAGAGAAGGGGAATGTTGTCCTTGCAGGCTTGGTGCTGGGTGTCAGACCTGTGAGGGCGCTGGGATTTGATTGCTCCTCCATGCTGAGCTCTGAGGACAGGCTGAGAGAGTTGGGGCTGTGCAGCCTGGAGAAGAGAAGGCTTGGAGGAGACCTTGGAGTGGCCTTCCAGGATCTGAAGGAGGCTCTAGAAGGGCTGGGGAGGGACTATTGACAAGGTCTGGGAATGAGAGGAGGAGGAGGAATGGGTTTGAAGTGGCAGAGGGGAGATTGAGACTGGATGTCAGGAAGAAGTTGTTTGCAGTGAGGGTGGTGAGAGACTGGGCACAGGTTGAGGGTGGTGAGACCCTGGCACAGGTTGCCCAGGGAGGAGTTGAGGACCATGTTGGATGAGGTCTTGACTGACCTGTTCTAGAGGGAGGTGTCAATGCCTATGGCAGGGGGGGTTGGAACTGGCTGATCTTTGAGGTCTCTTCCATCCTAAACCATTCTATGATTCTAAGATGGCACAGAAACGTTCTCTGCTGCTCCATACTGGCACAAAGCAGGGAAGAAATGGGACAGGGCAGGTGCCAGGGGGGTTTAAAGCAGCAGCAGATTGCTTTTGCTCTACCTGAGAATCAGAGAATCAAGCAGGTTGGAAGAGAGCTCCAAGCTCAGCCAGCCCAACCTAGCACCCAGCCCTGCCCAACCAACCAGACCATGGCACTAAGTGCCCCAGCCAGGCTTGGCTTCAACACCTCCAGGGACAGTGACTCCACCACCTCCCTGGGCAGCCCATTCCAATGCCAATCACTCTCTCTGCCAACAACTTATACAAATACAAGCTCCAAATCTGCCTTTTATTCCCCTAGAAAAGCAGACCTGCTGTGGCTGGTCCTGCTCCAGAGAAGCTCACAGGATGCAGCATCTCACACCAAGCAGGAGGGCAGAGGCAGGTGAAGTTACTCAGCTGTGCCTTCAGCATGGACACTTCCAGGAGCTGTGTCTGGAATCGAGGAGCTGAATGTCTCCAGGCTGGAGGAATGTGAGCAGCTCACCATGAGGTGCAGGAAGGCTGAAAGGTAAAAGAAAACCCAAAACCAAGCAGCCTTTGGGCTGCTAATCCACTCAGTGGCTGCTCTCTTTTATGATGCTGTTTTATGATATCACTGCTGCTCCCCTCCTGGGTTAATTTCTTTTCCTTGGAGCCTCGCAGGGATTCTCAGCATCCCCTTTTTTTTAAGGTACAGCTGTTCCCAGGACGCAGGGAGCAGGAATGTTGGTCTTGAGCAACAACAGCCTTTGTGGCTGCGGCTTTGGGGTGGTGATCCCAGCCACCGTCTGCTCCTGAGGCTGGTGGGATGGGCTTGCCTGATCCCTAGGGAGAAGGAGGGGGGGTCTGGTGGAAAAGCAGGAATGCAAGGAGAGAACAAAATGCTCTACAAACTGCTCCAGCCAAAGCTGGAAAAGGCTCCGGGGGTGTTTGTGTGGTGGGGGGGGGGTAAGTGCAGGGCTGATGTGTGCACGGTGGGAATGGCACAGCAGCACGAAAGCGCTGACCCGAGATGGTCCTGCTGAGAGCCTTCCTCAGGCGTGGCTGAGATGAGCTGCTGAGGGCTCCTGGTGTGAGCTGCTATTGCAGGAACCGTCCCCATGCTCCACAGCACATCTCCTGCCTGGATAAGCTGGGAGCTTACCCCAGATCCCACAGAACCTCTTAAGCTGGGAGCTTACCCCAGATCCCACAGAACCTCTGATCTCAGCACACCTTGAATTCAGGGTTCAGTCTTGGGCTCTTCACTGCAAGAAGGACATCGAGGGGCTGGAGCAGGTCCAGAGAAGGGCAACAAAGCTGAGGAAGGGTCTAGAGAACAGGGCTGGGGAGGAGCAGCTGAAGGACCTGGGGTTGTTTAGTCTGGAGGAGGCTGAGGGGAGATTTCATTGCTCTCTA
This sequence comes from Tricholaema leucomelas, assembly GCA_013400475.1. Taxonomy (NCBI): domain Eukaryota; kingdom Metazoa; phylum Chordata; class Aves; order Piciformes; family Lybiidae; genus Tricholaema lacrymosa; species Tricholaema leucomelas. Next base: position 94,510 of record WAAF01006468.1, on the reverse strand, counting down.
CAGCTCCCTGAGAGGAGGCTGCAGCCAGGTGGGGTTGGTCTCTTCTCCCAACAAAGAAGTGATAGAATGAGAGGAAATGACCTCAAGTTGTGCCAGGAGAGGTTTAGGTTGGACCTTCCAGAAAGTTTCTTCACCCAAAGTGTTGCCAAGTCCTGCTCTGTGCCAGTGGTGGAGTCCTCATCCCTAGAGGGATTTAAGAGCTGCGTAGGTGTGGAGCTGATGGCCACGGTTTAGTGCTGGGCTCCAGGTTGGACTTGCTGATCTGAAAGGTCAATTCCAAGCAAAATGAGTTCTTCAAAACTTGAATCTCCTCCAACAAACAGTGAGAAGCTCTGGTGGCCCTCTTTACTATGAGCATTGATCCCAAGCCAGCCCATAACTACCCTTCTTCTCCTCGAGTCTCCAGCCCTAAGTGGGAAACAGAGCCCCAGTGGGAACACCTCACTCCAGTGCCCTCTTTCTCTTCCTGTCCCCTATCCTTTATTCCAGTGAGCTTGGGGTTAACTGGTTGTACAAACTGCTCTGGATTCCTGGCTGAGCAAACCACCTTCACCTTGCTTTTGTGCCCAGGAGGTTGGTGAGGACAGCAGTCCACATCTGGGTGCAAAGCAGCTCCACTCACCTTCACCGGACCGCTCCGCAGGGACGCGGCGGTTGTGCCACAAGGACCTGTGAAAGTGGTGGTTGTGCAAGAAGCCAGATGGCATCAGCTGCAAAAATAGGATCAAGCAGCTGATAAATCCATCCTCACCCTCATCCTGTGCCCAAAGTTTAGCTGGATCCTTCTGGAAAGGAAACCCCACTGGCTGCTGGCTGCAGCAAGCGCCAGCCTCAGCAAGTGTTCCCTGCAGCGGGGAAGTGTTGCAGCTCTCAGGAGTGAGAAAACATTCCACAGGTTGTTGGGTTTGGGGCTTGTTTGGGTTTTTTTGGGGGGATTGTGTGGGGTTTGGTTTTCTTTTTGAACATTCTGGGGTTTTTTGGGTTGTTTTCTGGAGTTGTTTTCTCTTTTAGCTCTCCCAGCTGCACGTCCTGGGCTGGCGTTTGGTTTGCAGCCAGCGTTGTAGGCAGACGGGGTTGGGAGGTGTGGGGGGGAATAAATCCCCCTCCGTCCAGTTTGCAGATGTTGTTGTAGCTATGATTGAGAAAGAGACCCCCAAAGTCAAGCAGGAGGCAAGGGGCAGGCAGGTGGTGAGCTCCTGGAGCGGAGCTGCTGCTTAAAAGTTCTTTGTTCAAGGCTGCAAGCAAAGCGCAGCCCTAGACGGGAGCTTTCCTGGGAAGGAACCCAAAGAACAAAGGGCCAGGACTTTGCTTCTCCTCTCCTAAACAGGTAGGAAATGTAGAAGGAGCAAATTTTAGCTCCTGCAGTTTTAAGTGCTTCTGGAAAGCAAATTTGGAATCCACATTCCACAGGGCTAATTTCGTGTGGACCAGAGCTCAGGCAGCAGCGGGGATACATATGGCTGAAAAGCGGTTCCCAGATGCCAAAACCAGGTTCTGGTATGCTGTCCTGGAGCCTTCCAGGGTAACATTAACCATGCCTTTCTGCAGGCACCTCCACCCTTTCAGCTCAGACACTGCAGTGAAAGAGAGAGAGACACTGCTGGTTTATTTGGAATCCAAGGGTGATGGTTCGCAAAGGGGACCAGAGGCTGAGGGATCTGTGCCAGCTGGGAGCGTGGAGAATGTGCCCCTGGGGGTAAAGCATGGGATGGGCTCCCTTCTCTGTGTGCTGTAGGTGGGGTTGGGATTGGGACCTGCTCACTTTGCCCAGGTTGGAAGTAGTGGTGGCAGTGACACCTGAGAAAGGTTGAGAGCCTTGGGGCTGTTGAGCCTGCAGAAGAGCAGCCCCAGAAGGCATCTGAGCAATGCTCGTCAAGAGCTAAAGGGTGGGGGGCAAGAGGATGGGGCCAGGCTCTGCTCAGTGGTGCCCAGTCACAGGGCAAGGGGCACAAACTGGAAACCAGAAGGTTCCATCTGAATAGGAAGAGAAACTTTGTTGTTGTGAGGGTGCTGGAGGCTTGGAGCAGGCTGCCTAAAGAGGTTGTGGAGTCTCCTTGTGCGGAGAGCTTCCAACCCCAGCTGGGGGTTGTGCTCCTGGGGAAGCTGCTGTGGGTGCCCTGCTGCCTGAGGAAGGGTGGTGGACAGGATGATCTTCAGAGGTGACTTCCAACCCCACACCATGGTGGCATTGTGTGATTCTCTGACATCAAAATGAGCTGCAGCTTCTACACAGGCAGGCATCTGCCAGTGCTGCACCCCAAGCAAGGGTAGGGAGCAGGGCTACAGGGGCAGCTGTGCCACTCAGTGCTTACCTCAAAGTGTTGCTTGCCACTTCTGCTACTTCTCAGTCTAATTCTTCACCTCCACCACTTTTTGTCTCATGCAATCTGGGTTTAGGAATGAAGGTTCCTGGACGTTGCCTGGTTTCAGCAGGATGCTGAACCTGTGGGCATGGACCATGATTTAAAAGCCACAGTGGGGCTGGGCTGATGGTTTGCCTCTGTGGTCTCAGTGGGGGAGTCTTTTCCAACCAAACCAATTCCATGTGCAAGGGACATGGCTCTGGAGCAGCACAGTCAGCNTCACCACCCTCAACCTGTGCCAGTGTCTCACCACCCTCAACCTGTGCCAGTGTCTCACCACCCTCCACCTGTGCCAAAGTCTCACCACCCTCCACCTGTGCCCAGTGTCTCACCACCCTCACTGCAAACAACTTCTTCCTCACATCCAGTTTCAGTCTCCCCTCTGCAGCCCACAACCAGGCTGTAGCATCTCCTTACCTACCACAGCCTCTGATCAGAGCCATTCCCTGAGAGTCCAGGGTGGGCAATGCTTTCTGCAGAGCTGCAATCCACACGTGGGCCCTGGCACCAGGGGCCAGGAGCCCAATAAAAGACAGAGCCACCAGCTGTGTCTGAGCTCCTTCCATGGCTGGTGCCGAGGAGCCAGCTCTGCTCGGGCACTGCTCCCAGCCCTGCCAAAGCACCTGCAGCCTTCTCTTTTCATTGGTGCAATAAATTGCCACTTGAAATCTTCCTTCTCCATCAGGCCTGGCCCCATCTGAGGCAGCTTTAGCCTGAGGCTAAAGAAATCCTCACCCTTCCCATCTCCCTGTTGAGCAAACTGACTGTGGGGGTCCCTCCCTTTCCTCCCCTTCCTCCCTTTCCTCCCCTTCCTCCCTTTCCTCCCCTTCCTCCCTTTCCTCCCTTTCCTCCCTTTCCTCCCTTTCCTCCCTTTCCTCCCTTTCCTCCC
>WAAF01006468.1:61737-79914 GCA_013400475.1 Tricholaema leucomelas | reverse complement strand
TTTCTCTCCTCTCTTTTTCTCTCCTCTCTTTTTCTCTCCTCTCTTTTTCTCTCCTCTCTTTTTCTCTCCTCTCTTTCTCTCTCCTCTCTTTCTCTCTCCTCTCTTTCTCTCGGGCATGAGCTGCTTTGGTTGCCTGGAAGCAGCATTTCCTGAACCTGGCTCCTTTCTGGCTCTTGCAGGGAGGTTCACAATCAGATGCATTGTGGTTTTCAGCTCAGTAAAAATGCCCTTCTGGGTTAACTCTCTTTCATGAGGCAGATGGAGAGGGAGATGAAAGGCTGACACTTGGGATCCTCCAGTTCTGCTCTTTAATTGGAGGTGCTTTCTTTTCTATAAGAACAAGCTCCTTCCCTGGGAACCAGAGGGAATTAGAGTGGAACAAATGAAAGGAGAGAGAGGAGGGGAAAGAAAGGAAGCTAAAGGCTGTTAATTGCATTTTTTTTTTGTTTCTGGAGCCTTTCATCTCACTCTTCCAGGAGTGAATCTGTCAATGAGGATATTTAAGTGCACTGCTTTTGTAGATCCAGGGATGCTTCTTGTTGCTTGCTGCCTTTGGTGGAAACCATCCTCTCTCCAGGCTTGGAGCCTCAGCTCACACTTGCTGGTCTCAGGTGCAGCCACTGGGAACCGGTGTGGAGTTGTGGTTTGGAAGAGAACAGCTGAGAAGGGATCTGAACCTGTTAATGCTTCCACTGATTAAATGCAGCTTCAGGACCAAGCCCTCTGCAGTGGCTGATGTCACATAGCTGGCCAGGAACGCTGAAGAAGACAGCTGCTGTGGAACCAGGCTGCAAAGCAGCCTCTGCTCTCCACGGGCACTGGGGCTGGAGGGGAGTTTTGCTTAGTGTGGTGTTTGGTTGCTTTCTAGGATGAAGACATCTAAGTGGAGGTGGAGCAGCATCTCCATCAGGGCACGATCCCAGCTGAAGGGCACCCTGGCTCTGCTGCTCGTGGGCAACGTTGTCTTTGTGATGGCTCAGGTGAGTGCATCACCTTGCTTGGGGCCTCTCTGGGTGCTGACATGGGGAGGTGGCTGAGCTGGGTAAGCACTGAGGCTTGCAGCACAGGACTCTTGGTGCCTCGGGGCTGCAGCAGCAAGTGTGAGGACCTATGACCTGGCTTAGCTCTTTAGTCTGGGCTTCACCTGACTTGTCCTTTCTGTGGACAAAGGCATGCACAGATCATTGCAGGGCTCTGAAAGGCCAAGCCCTGCTCTTGGGTGAGCAGCACTTCCTTGGCCCAGTCAGGGGTTGGAGCTTTCACTTGCATGGGACATTTCTATCCTTTTCCCAGGAAACATGGAATTAATACAACTCTCCTAACCAGAAGGAGGCTCCTGATGGAAAAATACATCTCCCCTCTCACAATGAGCAATAGCTGGGACCTCCCTGGAGGTTGTGAGCTCATGTGAAGAGATGTGAATGTCTTAGCACAGCTCCCTTGCAGTGTCTGAGGGGTATGAGGTAGGGGTGGTAAAAGATCCTCCTGAAATGGCCAACCAGTACTTGCAAAGGGGCCACATGGACTCCTCCACCCTGCCAGCATCCCCTGACATGCTCTCCTGCTGCAGAGTGCTTTGGCAAGGCTTTGCTGAAGCTGCCAGTCAAGATCTGAGCTGTCACTGACTCTTCAGCTCCCTGAATTCACTGCGGGACAAGAGTCAAAGAGCACCAAAAAGGCTTGGAGGGCCTAGGGCTCTGCCAGCAGAGCAGAACAATGAACATTGCCTTCCTGGAGGGATCTCAGACATTGCTATTTCATTCCAACTGGTAATGAAAACACAACTGGAAAAATGCAGGATTTCTTGCATGGTGGAAGTCATGGATTGGAGAACAGCAGGCTCAGAGGGACCCCAAGGATCAGCCTCTCGTGGGGAAAAGCATGGTCTAGGCTAGATCATAGAATGGGTTGGGATGGAAGGGACCTTAAGGATCATCTGGTTCCACCTCACTGCCATGGACAGGGACACCTCTTACTAGACCTAAGTTGCTCAATGCCCCTTCCAGCCTGCCCAAACTTCCCAGGGATGGAGATTCCAGAGCCTCTCTGGACACCTTGTTCTAGTGTCTCAGCACCTTCACAGTGAAGGATTTCTTCTTTGTAACAAATCTAAACCTCCTCTCTTTCAGTTTTTGTAACCCATAATCCCTCATCCTATCTCTACATACCCTTGTGAAGTCCTCCTCCAGCTTTCCTCCTCCAGCTTGCCTGTAGACCAACAACCCTGCCCAGCTAAATCTTAGAGCTGCCCAGTGCTGGGGACAGTATCCAGTGCTGGTGGCCTAGGTCCACCCACAGGATCACAGCATGTCGGGGGTTGGAAGGGACCCAAAGAGATCATCCCACGCAGGCTGTGGTGTGGATGCTGACTGCTCCTTCTCTCCACTCCCACCTTCCTGCTCCTTCCAGCAGGACCTGACACAGACCTCCAACAGCCTGGAGGAAGGGGCAGATGTGACTGCATACTGGTGGGGAGAGTGGACCAAGTGGACAGCCTGTACCAGGACCTGTGGAGGAGGAGTCAAGTCCCAAGAGAGGCACTGCCTGCGGCAGAGGTATGGCACCCACCTGCCAGCGGCCCCTGTGGGCATCTCCAGCTTGCTGGAGGTAAGCCTGACCTAGGAGGTCATCACTCAGTAGGTGAATGCTGGGGCAAAGGTGCTGGCTGGCAAACCCTGTGGGTGTAGAAGGTAAGTATGCCCCAAGCATGCTGCCAGGAGGATGCCCTGGGCATCCCTGCCAGGAGAACCAGCCAAACTATTCCTGTGCTGTCCCCAGGGCTCCTCCTGTGGAGATTAGTGCAGGTGGGCAGCAGGAAGCCCTTTCTCAAGGCTCTTGGGAACAGCAGTGAGGACAATGTGGGGCAGGGGTGAGCATCTGCTGATCCCAACTGCATGGCTCTGCCTTCTCTTGGCTATCTGGTTGCCAGGAGGCACCTTGCAAGCCTTGGTCCCAGGCTACCTCCTCTAGGATGCTGTAATGAGAATAGTTGATGCTGCAGGTAGCAAACACAGAGAGGTCTTTGCTGCCAGCTCCAGTGAGCCTGTGATGCTTCTCTGGTTCTGCTGTGTGCAGGCCAATGAACCTCACAGAGGCAAGGGGGGAAAAGGGGGTTAGAGGAGGGCAAAGAGGAGTTCCTGACCCTGTCTAACCATCATTTCTTTATTCAGAAGGAAGTCAGTGAGTGGGCTGGCTAATAAAACTTGCACTGGAACATCCAAAAGATACCAGCTCTGCAAAGTCCAAGTAAGGACATCCTTCTTCTTGTTGGGAATGCTCAGTGTGAGGGGTGGGAAGTTGTGCTTGCTTCCTCTGGTGGTTTGGAGAGGAGACACCATTTGCCCCTGTGATTGCCACCTCTGCTACCTCTCCAAGCAGCCAAAGTTGCCTTCTTTGGTGCACATCACTGCTGTGTCAAGGCTTTGGGCCATTTGTCTGCTCTGAGGGCCATAAACTCCAGTGGTTGTTTGCATCATCATCATCCAAGAAGGACATGGAGCTGTTGGAGAGGGTCCAGAGGTGGCCACAAAGATGATCAGAGGGTTGGAGCACCTCTCCTACAAGGATAGGCTGGAGGAGTTGGGGCTGCTCAGCCAACAGGAGAGTCTGGGGGGACCTTAAGAGCAGCCTCCAGTACCTGAANTCCTCACTGTCAAGTTTCCATCTCCCCTCTGCCACTTCAAACCCATTCCTCCTCCTCCTGTCATTCCCAGACCTTGTCAATAGTCCCTCCCCAGCCCTCCTGGAGCCCCTTTCAGACACTGAAAGGCCACTCCAGGGTCTCCTGGAGGTCTTCTCTTCTCCAGGCTGAAGAAATGGTTTGATAGTGGAGCAGGGGAGATTTAGGTTGGGCATTAGGAAGACCATGAGGGTGAGGAGACACTGAAACAGGTTGCCCAGGGAAGCTGGGGACACCTCATCCCTGGAAGTGCTTAAGATGAGGCTTTGAGCAGCTTGGTCTGGTGGAAGGTGTCACTGCCCATGGCAGGGATGGTTGGAGCTGGATGATCTTTAAGCTCCCATCCAACCCAACCCATTCTGTGACCATCTTCAACCCTGCAACCCATCTCCCCACGGGCTGAGGATTTCCCTGGCTGAACCTTGCAGTGGGAGGAAGAGGAAGAGGAGGAGGCTGGGGCAGGAGACAGAAAACACTCCTTGCAGCTGGTGGAGATGTGCCAGAAGCCTTCCCCACATTTTGTTCTCATCAGGCTATTAAAATGTGTCCCATTCTAGGAGTGCCCTGCCAACGGAAGGAGCTTTCGAGAGGAGCAGTGTTCATCCTTCAACTCCCACGTCTACAACGGCAGAACCTATCAATGGAAACCTTTATACCCTGGTAACAAGACCTTCTTTGTGTCTGTGCCTCATAATGCTGAAGCCAAAATATTTGGGTGGTTAGGATGCTCCTAGCCTGCAGGAAGGCTCCTCCTCCTCCTCCTCCTCCTCCTCCGCTGTGATTTTTGCTCCGAGACACAATCACTTCTCCTCCCCGAGTTCAAAGGTGCTGCTTTGCAGCTGCAGAAGAGCTCAAACGTTACAATCACAGGATGAATCGAGGGCTCCAGCCTGGCTTGCTCACGGCTCCCAAGGACTAGAGAGGCTGGAGGAGGATCCAAGAGCGTGGGGTGATGGCAGGGAGGGGTCCTGCTCACCCAAACAAGTGTCCTTTGAGCTGAAGCTCTTCCTGCCCCTGTGGTGTTTCGGTGCCACTCGCTCACTCCGACAGCCTCCATGTGCTCGGTCAGACGGCCCCAAGGTGCGGTTTGGCCACCTGAGGTGACACAGAGCTGCTGAAGGATCTCAGGGGCCAGAGACTGAGATTCTGCTGAATTTTTAGACCCCCCTCTAAGCTCCATTAAAAAGAAATCAAAGATTGAACAGCAATCACCATCGATGCTGGCAAACCCAGCACCCTTCTCCTCTGGAGGAGGAGGCTCCAGAAGGTTCTTCAGTGCCAGTTGGGTCTGCCAGGATCTAGTGCAACCTTCTTATTTGAAGGCTCCTCTGCACATCCCTGAGAACAATTACCCTTCCTTAAATTAATTGCTGCCTTTTGTATGAAGCAAGCCCCTACCTCACCAGCCTCCTTGGTCAGCATGGTAGAAGTGATCCATCCCCCCCACCCCCCACCCCGAGCAGGATGCCTGCTTCCAGCTCCTTGGCTGCTGTTGTCCCTTTCCTCTGGCGAGGTGACAACCTCTTTAAAGCTCTTTGCTCCTCAGGCTGATTGACCAGAAGCATTACAGTGAATTGTTTTGTGTTTTAGCAGGCGTCCAAGTGGCTCCCTGGGGGATTTGCAGATAATGTTTTGCCATTGATGCTGCCTTGCTTGGCCAGTGGGTATAAGACTGCTCCTTAGTCGAAGTTCAACCCTTAGCATTGGGGTTTCTGGTGGGGAGTGGGGAGGGAAATGAGACCAATGACTCCTTTTTGTTTGCTCCCTGTGGCCATCCTAAACGATGGCACCGCTGGGTGCAGCCAGCTTGGTTGCCTGCAGGAAGCAAAAGGTGAATCGAGTTCAACTCGGGGTGGAGGTTTTCAAGCTGCCCTGGGTTGGAGTTTAGCCTCCTACCTGGATTGGTGCTGATGTATCTGCGTTGGTTCAACTCAGGAGGTGCTGCTAGGGGACCGTGCATGTTGCTTGTGCGATGCGTGCGCGCGTCGCTGCTGCAAGGCCCTGCACAGAGAGGTGGCTGGCACAGCCCTGCTGGTGCTAAGCTCTCTGGCATCACCATTCCTGATGGCACTGAATTGTGCAACCCTGTTGCCTGCTTGGAAAAGACCTTTAAGATGCTCCCTAGATTTTTAGACTGGATATTGGGGAGAAATTCTTACAACAAAGGCATTCGGACACTGGCACAGGTGGAGGGTGCTGAGACACTGGCACAGGTGGAGGGTGCTGAGACACTGGCAGAGGTGGAGGGTGCTGAGACACTGGCACAGGTTGCCCAGGGAGGTTGTGGAGCACAGAAGCACAGAATGTGATCAAAGATCACATTCTGTGCTTCTGTGCTCCACAACCTCCCTGGTGGTGTTCAGGACTAGCTTGGATGAGACCTCAAGTGACCTGTTCTAGTGAGAGGTGTCCCTGCCTATGGTGGAGGGTTGGAACTGGACCATCACAGGATCACACAGGATCAATCCTTGAGGTCCCTTCCAACCTAAACCACTCTGTGATTCTGTGTCAACCATAGCTTAACATCTGCCTGCACACAGCTGTCAGGCCATGCCCCATGCACCTCAGAGAATCCCAGAGAGCTTTTGGCTGGAGGAGACCTCCAAGATGGAGCTCAGCCTTCAACCCAAGGCCACCAAACCACATCCCAAAGTGCCATTTAGTGCCAGGGCAGGTTCAGGCTGGATGTTAGGAGGAAGTTGTTGGCAGAGAGAGTGGAATGGGCTGCCCAGGGAGGTGGTGGAGTTGCCGTGCCTGGAGGTGTTGAAGCCAAGCCTGGCTGGGGCACTTAGTGCCATGGTCTGGTTGGTTGGGCAGGGCTGGGTGCTAGGTTGGGCTGGCTGAGCTTGGAGCTCTCTTCCAGCCTGGTTGATTCTATGGTGTAGTTGATTGGACAGGGCTGGGTGATGGATTGGACTGGATGAGCTTAGAGGTCTCTTCCAACCTGGCTGACTCTATGGGACTGGCTGCCACTTTGCTCTCAGACTCTTGCCATTTAGCCAACTCTTAAGCAGAGTTTACAACCACTTTATTGCACACCTCCGGGGACGGCGACTCCACCACCTCCCCGGACAACCTATTGCCAACCCCCTCCTCTTGTTAAAACACCTCCAGGGCATTATCCTCCATTGAGGACTGGCCTGGCTGTGCAGAGGCTTGCAGCAGTGGGCTGTCAGGCTGGCAGAAGTGCCACCTGCAGCAGAAGGAAAGGCGACGGCTTCCGGAGCGCCGGCAGCCGCTTGGCTTTGCCGAAGAGCCTTTGGCTGGCGTTGGGGCAGGGTACAAGTCGTGGTGTTTTCTGCTCTTTTTGAATGTGTCTTTATATCCTTTCCCCTTCAGATGACTATGTTCACATTTCTAGCAAGCCCTGTGACCTCCATTGCACCACGGTGGATGGTCAGAGACAGTTAATGGTTCAGGCTCGGGATGGAACATCCTGCAAATACACTGATTTCCGAGGGGTTTGCGTGTCTGGAAAATGTGAGGTTGTTAAACATTATAGCAAAAGCACAAAATTCTTGTCAGCAGCACGCAGAGAGCTGCAGGGGGCGCGGCGGCGGCGGCGCCTGACCCTCTGCCTCTCTGCGCCCCCCGCAGCCCATCGGATGCGACGGAGTCCTCTTCTCCACCCACACCCTGGATAAGTGCGGAGTGTGCCGAGGGGACGGCAGCAGCTGCACGCACGTCACCGGCAGCTACCGCAAAGGCAATGCTCACCTGGGTAAGCAGCTGGAGTGGGGTTGGGGGAGGGTCTGATTTGGGTTTTCTTCTTGGGGTTCTTCTCTGGAATGTTTGGGTTCCCTTGGAATGGAATTCGGTTGCTTTTGCTTCCTCCCGACCGCCCTGTGGGGTGGTTTAGCAGTTACCTGTCCCTGCGCTGCTCTTAGGAGTTCACTCAGGCTGGAGTCACTCTCCACGGCAAGAGCTTCCTCCTAACAGCCAGCCTAGACCTGCCCTGGCACAGCTTGAGGCTGTGTCCTCTTGTTCTGCGGCAGAAGAGCCCAAACCCACCTGGCTACAACCTCCTTTCAGGGATTTAGGGAGAGCAATGAGGTCTCCCCTCAGCCTCTTCTTCTCCAGGCTGAGCATCCCCAGCTCCCTCAGCTGTCCCAACCTCCTTTCAGGGAGCTGCAGACAGCAATGAGCTCTGCCCTGAGCCTCCTCTGCTGCAGGCTGCACACCCCCAGCTCCCTCAGCCTCTCCTCACAGGGCTGTGCTCCAGGCCCCTCCCCAGCCTTGCTGCCCTTCTCCAAACACCTTCCAGCACCTCAACATCTCTCTGCAATGGAGGAGCCCAGAACTGGACACAGCTGCCAGCACTGGGGGCTGTTTCCATCCATAGCTGCTGAGCAGAGCTTTGGCCCAAGGCCACCCTGCTTGCAGTGCTGCAGTGCTGACCACGGAGGGCTTGCTCCAGACCCTTGTGTCACAGGTTCCTCTCGTTAATCTGGAGTTTCCCACAGGCTATTCCCTGGTAACTCACATTCCTGCTGGAGCGAGGGACATCCAGATAGTGGAACGCAAGAAGTCTGCAGATGTCCTGGGTGGGTATGACCTCTTGGTGCTTCCTTCACATGTGCCTGCACCACCTAATGCTTTCTCCAAGGTGGACCTCAGCTTGGCTTTTACTGCAGAAATGAGCAGCCTGCTCTGCTTGAAGCTGTGACCTGAGCACAGAGTCCTACACCTGGGGAGGAGTAACCTCCCCTGCACCAGCAGAGATGAAAGCCCTCACCCGAGTCGTAGAATCAGTCAGGGTTGGAAGGGACCACAAGGATCAGCCAGTTCCAACCCCCCTGCCATGCCCAGGGACACCCTGCCCTAGAGCAGGCTGCACACAGCCTCAGCCAGCCTGGCCTGAAACACCTCCAGCCATGGGGCCTCAACCACCTCCCTGGGCAACCCATTCCAGCCTCTCACCACTCTCCTGCTCAACAACTTCCTCCTCACCTCCAGCCTGACTCCCCCTCCTCCAGCTTTGCTCCGTTCTCCCCAGTCCTGTCTAGCTGCATTCCCAGGGGAGTCTCTCAGCACAAGCATTAGGACTCTTTTCATGCTGAGAGTATCCCACTGGACTTTCATAAAGCCTCTGCCTTATAGCTGTGTTGTTCCAGCAAGTTTGGAAGCTCTCTGCACAAGGAGACTCCACAACCTCTCTGGGCAGCCTGCTCCAGGCCTCCAGCACCCTCGCACCAAACAACTTTCTCCTCCTGTTCAGGTGGAACCTGCTGGGTTCCAGTTTGTGCCCATTACCCCTTGGCCTGTCCCTGGGGACCACTGACAAGAGCCTGGCCCCATCCTCTCCCCCCCTTCTCCCCAGCTCTTGCTAAGAAGTGCTGTGGCACTCTCAGCTGCCTGCCAAGTGGCTCATGCTGGGTGCCAGAAGTTGTCTGTTGCTGCCCAGCAATGGGCAGCACTGAGCAGAGCCTGGCCCCAGCCTCCTGCCCCCCAACCTTTAGCACTTGCTGAGTCCTGCTCAGATCCCCTCTGGGGCTGCTCTTCTCCACACTCCCAGCCCCAGGGCTCCTCACAGAGCTGCTCCAAGCCCCTCAGCAGCTATGTAGCCTCCTGTGGAGTCTCTCCAGGAGTTCCTTGTCTCTCTTGAGCTGGGGAGCCCAGAACAGGTCCCAGCACTGCAGCCATGGCTGGGATTTCCCCATGCTGCCCTGCTTTTATCGTTGTGGCATTCTCACAGCTTTGCCCCCTGGATGGCCAAGTGATGACAGTGCTTTGTTTTCCCTCTCTCCTTTGAAGCTGTGGCTGATGAAGCTGGCTACTATTTCTTCAATGGGAACTACAAGGTGGACAGCCCCAAGAACTTCAACATTGCAGGCACAGTGTTCAAGTACCGCAGGCCCATGGATGTCTATGAGACAGGCATAGAGTACATTGTGGCCCAAGGACCAACCAACCAAGGCTTGAACATCATGGTGAGCATTGACTTCTCAAGGTCATAAGGTGATGGCAAGGAGGTCCATGGATGTCTGACACAGGCACAGAGCATATTGTGGCCCAAGGACCAACCAACCAAGGCTGACTATCATGGTGAGCTTTGACTTCTCAAGCTCATAAGGTGATGGGAAGGAGGTCCAGGGATGTCTATGAGACAGGCACAGAGCATCTTGTGGCCCAAGGACCAACCAACCAAGGTCTGACTGTCATGGTGAGCTTTGACTTCTCGAGGTCATAAGCTAGTGGAGAAGGAGTTGAGGAAGAGGTGGGTATAAGAGCAGAGTGCCTCCTGTTTGTGGCTCTCCCAAATCTCAGCAGCAGAGGAGGAAGCTTGACCTATGGCTCCCAGGCCCACAGCTGGGGCTAAGCCCCAGGGCAGTGCTGCCAAACAACCCTTGGAAAACTGTGCTGGGCTCCAGCTGTAAGAGGCTGGCAATGTGATGGGAAGCAGGCTGGAAACAGCAGAGCAGATGTTCACAGTCACTGGGGCTGGAAAAGACCTCTGGGACCAAGTCCAGTCTATGCCCTAACCCCGTGGCATCAGCTAACTCATGCCTGAGTGCCACAGCCAATCTTTTCTTAATGACCTCCAGGGATGGTGACTCCACCACTTCCCTGAGCAATCCATTCCAGTGCCTAATCACCCCTTCTGCGAGGAAGTGCTTCCTAATATCCAATCTAAACCTCCCCTGGCACAGCTTCAAACCATGCCAGTTCTGGGCTTCTCAATTCCAGAGANGAGGAAGTTGTTGTCAGAGAGAGTGATTGGCATTGGAATGGGCTGCCCAGGGAGGTGGTGGAGTGGCCGTGCCTGGAGGTATCACAGTCTCACAGTCTCACAGTCTCACCAAGGTTGGAAGAGACCTCACAGATCATCAAGTCCAAGCTGTTACCACAGAGCTCAAGGCCAGACCATGGCACCAAGTGCCACGTCCAACCTTGCCTTGAACAGCTGCAGGGACGGCGACTCCACCACCTCCCTGGGCAGCCCATTCCAGTGTCCAATGACTCTCTCAGTGCAGAATTTTCTCCTCACCTCGAGCCTAAACTTCCCCCGGCGCAGCCTGAGGCTGTGTCCTCTTGTTCTGGTGCTGGCTGCCTGAGAGAAGAGAGCAACCTCCTCCTGGCTACAACCACCCCTCAGGTGTTGAAGCCAAGCCTGGCTGGGGCACTTAGTGCCATGCTCTGGTTAGCAGGGTTGGGTGCTAGGTTGTGCTGGCTGAGCTTGGAGCTCTCTTCCAACCTGCCTGATTCTATGATTGATTCTATGCCCTTTTGTCCTGCCACGAGTTGCCTGGGAGCAGAGCCTGACCCCCAAGCCAAGCCCAAATCGAACCCCAAGCTTTCCATGCCAGCTACTCCCTGCCCCTGCTGAGCTCTTGGTTGGTTTGATAGGTCTGGAATCAAAATGGCAAGAACCCCTCCATCACCTTTGAGTACACCCTCCTGAGGCAGCCACACTCCCAAAGTCTGCAGCCCATCTACTACACCTTCTCCGAGTCGGAGAGCGAAGAAAGCAGAGAGTTTGGCGCAGATGTGCCCTTGGGCTTCATCCAGCACAATGCAACCTACTTTGGGAAGCTCTCCAGGGAAAGGATGGACTTGGAGAACCAAGTGTTTGGAAGGCAGGACACCGAGGAAGATTTAAACTTGAGCAAAGGTCAGGAAACCAATGAGGTCTATGAAAGAGCAGAAACAATTGACTGTGAGCCAAAACTGAAGGGCAAACCCCCCCAAGGTAAGGAGGAGACTTGGGCCTCACCCTTCTGCTTCCCAGAGCTCTTGTTGAGAAATGCTCTGTTCCTACCTCTGGTTTTGTGTTTTGGAAACCTTGGAAAGTTCTTCTAAAAGATCTCTGCTCAGAAATCCTCTTTGCCCTTCAGGTTCTGGTTTCTGGGGGGGGTGGCCACGGGTAAGGTCTCCCTGCTGGTCCCCTGCTGTGCTTTGCCTCACGCCAAGGACAGGAGGGGGCCCTGCGTGCACACATCTCCCCTCCACGACATCTTCCATCGCTTCCCACCTCTCCATGGCCCCCAGCAACCTCCTTCCCCCCTCCAGTCCCGTGGTCATCTCACCACCAAAGTGCCTTGAGTGCTTTCCCAGCATGGCTGCATGGACTCCGGGGCCAGGAGAGCATCTTCCTTTCTGACCTCTGCTATTGCTTGGGGCAGTGCTGGCAGGTGCTGAGCTCTCCTCTGACCGTGGATGTGACCCACAGAGCTTCACCCCCTTCCCAAAGGGTTTACCATCCCCCTTCCCAAGCCCCTAACTCCTGCCTCTAGGCTCCCAGGTGGCTGCTCAGGCTCTGGCACGTCCCCGCTGCTCCAGGCTGCTTTCCCCTGCCAGCCTGAATGCATTTTGTGGTTGTCACTGTTGTTTCCCCCCTGTTGGCTCCAATCTAGATTCAAACGTTACCAGGTCGACTTACCAGACAGACCATGAGGAGAGAGGCCTCGACCCCAGGCTGACCTCCAGGGAATTCCTCTTGGAGAATGCCATCACGGACAAGCTGCTGGAGAAGACTTCGGACTCCAAGGAGCTGGTGCTCAACATGACCATGAACAGCATTTTTGCCCAGGGAGACCCAATCAACTCCGTGGGGCCACACATTGACAGCCTCTATGTTGACTACGAGGACACTGATGGGGTGGTGACCTACACCATCAATAGCACTTACCTGGAGCTGAGCAACAGCAAAGCCATCAACAGCTCTGCAGAGACACCGTTCCCCAATGCCACTGTCACCATCAGCAGCCCCCAAGGGAACAGAACCCACAAAGCAAGGTAGGGGACACCTCTTTAATGATGCTAAATCCTATTGCTTGCTGCTCTCGACTCAGCATAGTCCTGCACTCAATGCAGACCCCATTGCACGGTTTCCCCCTGCTTTGGAAGCCTGAAGGTAAGTGGGGGTAGGATGCTGGATGTGAGAGCTTCCTGCTTGGGGATCAGTTTGCAAGGAAGGGCCAGAGGTTTGGGAGCAGAAAGTCAGGAGAGCATTTGAGCAAGAGGAAAACTCTGCACCTTCCTTGGTGGGGGATGCTGGCAGGTCCACGCCGATGGCTGCCAGCTGGTGCATGTCTCTCTGCCTGGCCAGGCTCATGAGAGCTGTGGCCATAAAGAAGCCTCTTTTGGCCTGCTCTTGATGTTCTGCTCCAACTCCCCAGGCCCCTTCCTTCCAGCTCTAATGCAGCAGAATTTGGTCCTGGCCCCTTTTTACCCACCCTGTGACTGCCATCCATGATCCTCCTCACTTGTGTTGGCAGGAAGATGCTTCCAGCAGCTCCCAGGCATGGTCCTGTGTGCTAAAGCTGCTGCTGGAGAGGCAGAGCAGGACAGCAGGAGCTGTGCTGTAGGAGCTGCAGAAATAGCCTGGGTTTGATGCAGTGCAATTAGTCCCTGCTTTGACAAGGACTTCAAGTGGCAGCTCACTGCTTGCTGTTAGGACCATCACTTCAGGACTCCTTTTAATGGCTGGTTTGGAGAGTTAGAAACTGCAGTGAAAAAAAGGCTTCCTCTGTCTTCAGCAGCAGAGCTTCTCCAGGCAAGGATGGGCTGGCTAAAAGGGAGTCTCAGGCTGGTGCTTGTCCCTGACTCTGTCTAGGCTCTATCACAGACTGGTGGCAAGTTGGGAGGGACCTCTGGAGATCATCCAGTCCAACCCCCTGCCCCAACAGGGCACCCCCAGCAGCTTGCCCAGCAGCACAATGCCCGGCTGGGCTTGGAAGCTCTCCACACAAGGAGACTCCACAACCTCTCTGGGCAGCCTGCTCCAGGCCTCCAGCACCCTCACACCAAACAAGTTTATCCACCTGTTCAGGTGGAACCTTCAGGGTTCCAGTTTGTGCCCACTGCCCCTTGGCCTGTCCCTGGGCACCACTGACAAGAACCTGGCCCCATCCTCTTGCCCTTTAGCTCTTGCTGAGCATTGCTCAGATCGCCTCTGGGGCTGCTCTCCTCCAGGCATTTCTCAGCCTTTCCACTTCACAGATGTGTTCCAGACCCCTCAGCAGCTCTGCAGCCTCCTCTGGACTCTCTCCAGCAGGTCCCTGTCTCTCTTGAGCTGGGTAGCCCAGAACTGGACCCAGCACTCCAGATGTGGCCTCAAAGGGGCCACCTCTTTGGAGCTGCCCAAGGGCTGTCTGAGAGCCACCTTTATTCCCAGCCCAGGAGAGCTCATTCCCAGTGTGGGCAGACGTGGATTGAGGTGGGACCTTCAGATGTGGATCGAGGTTAGCTCCCTTTTGTGTGTAGCCACACATGGGAGCACTCCCCAGAGCCTGATCTCAAACCAGGATCTTGGGAGTCATCCAGGTCACAGGCACACAGCTGTGGGTTCCTTCCTCACTGTGCACCCCCCAATACTTGTTCAGGACCTGAGGTACCCAAACCTCCCTCGTGGGGGTCTCCTGATTCTTCTGTCTCCCAGTAAAGCACAGATGGTGATGCCGAGCTTCAGGAGATGTGAAGCCCTGAGCAGAGGCTCTCTGGTTGTCATTAGCTGGATTTATCCAGAACTTAAAGGAGCTTAAGCTTAAAGAAACTTCTGCTCAAGCAAATGGCCACGAAGCCAAACATATCAACAAACTTCTTAATGATAAGAACATCAAAACACTGCCAAGGCTTTGAGTCTATCATCTCTTCTTGTGGCTTGGCTTGGAAACTCTGCCTTCAGCTGCCAAGGCAAACATGGCCTTAGCTCTGCTGAGGAAGGGCTGCCCAGCCCTTGGGGGCCCCCCCGCCCTGGTCCCTGGCACACTCCCAAGGTGGCCTCAGCTGGCACCCTGTCCCCCAAACCTCCTTCCCAGTAGCTGATAAATGGGGCTTGTGCTTCCCTCCCTCCTGGGAATGCAGGGACCTTCACGTGGTTTGAGTTTCAGAGCAGCTTGGCTTTCCCAGCACGATCCCAAAAGACTTCCAAGTGCCTCCAGGGCAGATTTTTTTAGTGCTAAAAATCTCCTTGCTCTACCCATCTGTGGTGGCACAGGGCAGGGACTTCAAGCATTTCAGCAAGGCCACTCAGAGCTGCCATTTCCCCCCCCACACCCTTCTTGCCTTGGCTTTATTCTTCAGTGTTCCCTCTTCCTCCTCTCCCTCTCTCTGGGATAAACCAGGAACTTCTCAGCTCCAAACATTAATGTCCAAAAAGGTTTTGCACTAACCAGGTCCAGCTGGGGCTAGAGCCTAGAATCCCAGAATGGTTTGGGTTGGAAGGGACCTTTAAAGCTCATCCAGTCCAACCCCCTGCAGTCAGCAGGGACAGCTGCAACTAGAGCAGGTTGCTCAGAGTCCCAAACTACCTGATGGTCTCAGGGCAGCTCCCACCTCTCTGGGCAACCTGGGCCAGGGTCTCACCACCCTTGACATCAAAAGAGCCTTCCTTATCTCCAGTCTTGTCATCCTGCTCCCAATCTCCCCTCCAGATGAGAGATGCTCAGCTCTTTGCTGGCTCCATCCCTCTCTGTGGGGCAGCAGAGCAAGGGCTGAAAGAGCACTGAAGGCAGATGTGGGGCAGGAGGTTTGCAGGAGCTCTGCTGTTTGGGAGCATGTTAGAGAGGGGGAGAAAAAAGGCACCCAAAGCCCTTGCACCTCATTTCAAGGTGCCTCTTGCCTCACTGGCAGCTCAGGAGGTCCTGTCCTGTCACTGTGTGGTCACTTGTGGAGGAGGCAGAGGTGGGCATGTTGGCAGGGCTGGGTTCTGGCTGTTCTGCCACCACTGCAGAGCTGAGAGGTCTGAGAGGATGGGGCGGGAGGGAGTGTGCTGGCACAGCCTGTGTGTGCCCAGGCCTTGGGTGCTTCTTCCCCCAGCTTTGTGTTATCTCAGAACCATTGAATCCCAGGGCAGAAGGGACCTCAAGGCTCATCTGCTCCAACCCTTCCTGGCAAAAGCTTTGAGCCCAGTTCCAATCCCAACACTAAACTGCATCTCCTGGGTGGGAATTATGGATGAGGAGCCTCAGCTCAGATTACTGAGGTCAAGGTTAAAGCTCCTGCTGGCACCAGCAGAGCAGGACAAAGCCTATGCTGGCAGCAGGATGTGGGTTTGGTGTGCCAGGGTGGTGAAGCAGGAGGCATGTGAAGAGCCCTGAGGACTGGACTTGTTCCTCCAGGAGTAAAGAGGGGTGGAGAGGGACAGCCAAAAGCTTCACTGGAGGAAATGGCACAAGGGAAAACCTCTTGCCCTGGGCATGGGGCAGGGAGGGGAAATCTCCATCCTTGGAGATGAGCAAAACTAAGTGGGACTCAGTTTCTTAACTGAGATCAGCCTAGATCTGTGCAGGACCTTGGATTTGAGACCTCCTAAATCCTTCCCAGGCTCATTTTGGGATGGATGTTGACTTTCTGCTCCTTTTCATTCTCTGTCAGTGAAGAAGGCTGGCACCAGCCAGTCTGCACAGGTGGGACAGTGTTGGTTAGATGTGGGGCATCTTCTTTCTCTCTGAGCTGTGCTACTCCTTAGTGTGGATGGAGTTTTCCAGCTGTAGGAGCACTCTGCACCAGTCTGGTGTGTTCTAGGTCCTCCCTAGGACAGGGAAAGGTGGGTGGCTCTTGTGCCACAGTAGGGATGAAGTGCTGATTTTCCTCTCCTGGAGCAATGAAACCTTTCTGTGGCATGCCAGGGCAGATCCAAGCACCTTTCATCCTTTGTCCCAGTCTGTGTTGCGTGGTCAGGGATGATCCTGCAACAGGAGCCAGGAATTTCCTGCTTGGCTTTAAAAAGAACAACTGCAATGAACCTCAGAAATGTGATCCCAGAGACAGAATCACTGAATGGTAGGGGCTGGAAGGGACCTTTGGAGATGATTGAGCCTCGGCAGGCTCATCTAGAGAAGATCACACAGGAACACATACATGCAGGTGGGTTTGGAATCTCTCCAGGGATGGAGACTCCACCACCTCTCTGGGCAGCCTGCTCCAGTGCTCCTCCTAATGTTTAGATGGAATTTCCCTTCAGGGTAGTGCCCATTACCCTTTGTCCTGGCTGGACGTTGGCCTGTGGTGTTCCTGTGCACTGCTTAGCTTTGCTCTTCTGCTTGGGGGGGGAGGTTTTTGGGAAGCTGGGCAGCCCAGCCCCGGGCTGGGGGTGAGGAACTGCTGTGAACTCTTAGGTGCCGTCGCTTGAAGAGCAGAAGCCAGGAGCAGGCAAGGGGAGAAAAGATTTGACTCTGGAATGAAACTCATAACAAAAGGGAAACCTCCAAAGCCGAGAGCAAAGCCCAGCAGCTCCGAGGGCCAAAGTGCTGCTGTTTGTTTTGAGAGGGGATCAAAACGACAGGTTTGGTTTTGCAGTGGCAAGAGAGCTGAGCACTGCCCTGCATCCAAACGCCTGCTTCATGTGGAAAGAACTCGCCCCTGAGCCCTCGCTACACCTAGGTGAAGCTCTTCACTTAGGCTCAGGCACACCACAAGGGCACTGTGGAAAGGTTTCTGTCCTCAGATGTGGTCTAAAGCTTATTTGGAAGACGATTTTCTCCTCCCCAGGGAGCCCAAGTCCTGGTGCTGGGAGGGCTTGGCCCCTTTGGAGCAGGATGCAGACCCAGCCTCTTGGTGCTGTCCTATTCCCCACCCCAGGCAAATTCAAGTGTGTGTCCCCCCCCAAAAAAAAAGCAGCCCTTTGACCATGTTTGGAAACCTGTCATCTTGGGAGCCCTCTCCTGCTCGGGTGGCAAAGGGCAGCACCCGAAGCTGGCTCCGAAGGCAAGAGCTCGGCGAGAGCTCCGCTGGCGGCAGGGGGCTGCGGTGCCTGTTTCTGCCCAAGCATCAGGCAAGGTCGCTTCGGTTGCCTTGCAAAGGCAGGAAGCCACCACTTGCCAAACGGACAGAGGCAAAACCAACAGGGAAAAGGAGATTGTTGTTGTTTTCCATCCTTCTGGAGGCTGAGTGCTGGCTGGGGAAGGAGGAGGGTGGGTGGGAAGGGAAGCGGTTGGCTTCCCACCAGCGTCCTTCACAGAGGCTGATTTGATAGGGCTGAACTTTTTGTTCGTTGGTTTTTATTCCCCTCCCTCTTCCCTCCCCCCCCCCCCTTTTTTTTTTTTCTTACCATTTCCAACTAAATAAGGCAATTTCAGAGCTTCTGCTGCCTAGAAATCCCACGAGCTGCATATCTGCCAGGCCAGAGCCAAGCGGAGGGCAGGATGCACCCCTGGGCGCTATTGCAGTGTAGCTGTGTGGAGGGCTTGAGCAAAGGTAGGAGCAGAGAACCCAAGCCTCTGGCGGTGAAGGTGCAGTATCCGCTGGTGCCTTCTCAGCTGCCAGCGGGGCCGGCGGCACCTGCACCGGGAGGAGCTCTTCACTTTTGCTTTGCCAAACGGAGGGTTTTTTCCACACGGCAGGCTCGACCCTCCCACGCACACCCACACCCAAACATGCATCCACACCCCCCACAGCCACACACCCACACCCTACAGCCCCATCCACACACCCCACAGCCACACCCACACACCCCACAGCCCCATCCACACACCCCACCCACATCCACACACCCCACAGCCACACCCCCACACCCCACCCACATCCACACACCCCACAGCCCCATCCACACACCC
>WAAF01006468.1:41752-54101 GCA_013400475.1 Tricholaema leucomelas | reverse complement strand
CACTGGCACAGGTTGAGGGTGGTGAGACACTGGCACAGGTTGCCCAGGGAGGTTGTGGAGCACAGAAGCACCCAACGTGATCTTTGATCACGTTGGGTGCTTCTGTGCTCCACAACCTCCCTGGGCAACCTGTGCCAGTGTCTCACCACCCTCAACCTGTGCCAGTGCCTCACCACCCTCAACCTCTGCCAGTGCCTCACCACCCTCACTGCAAACAACTTCCTTCCTAACACCCAGTTTAAATCTCCCCTCTGCCAGCTTAAACCCATTCCTCCTCTACAGGACCTTCTCAATAGTTCCTCCTCAGCCCTCCTGTAGCTACTGGAAGGCCACTCCAAGGTCTCCTCAAAAATAAAGCCTTGGATCCCTTTCAGGTCCTCACTCACCATAAGTCACTGCCAGTCTTTGCCTGC
Source organism: Tricholaema leucomelas (assembly GCA_013400475.1). Lineage (NCBI taxonomy): Eukaryota > Metazoa > Chordata > Aves > Piciformes > Lybiidae > Tricholaema lacrymosa > Tricholaema leucomelas. Next base: position 53,688 of record WAAF01006468.1, on the reverse strand, counting down.
ACATTCGGTGCTGGCACTACCAGCCCAGATCGAGAGGGACTCCAAGGCTGAGATCTCTCCACTGCCAGTTGCTTGGCAGCCTTCTCAACCTGCCAGGTGCCAGGAAGGAGATCCTACCTCCCACATGGATTATGTTTGCTAGGGAATGTTTTACAACCACCCATTCCTTGGCGCTGTCTCTTCTGAGGCTTTAGAACCACAGCCTCACGCAGGTTGGCAACCCTGAGACCATCACCCCAATGCCAGCACCTTGCCCTCTGAACCACGTCCCCAAAGGGCCATGCCCACAGGATGTTTGAACCCCTCCGGGGGTGCTGCCTCCACCGTGTCCTATTTCGTGTTTAAAATACGTCCCCAAACGAGCAGGCAGCAGGTGCAGGTCCCCTCGCTGATGCCCCTCGCTGATGCCCCTCGCTGATGCCCCTCGCTGATGCCCCTCGCTGATGCCCCTCGCTGATGCCCCTCGCTGATGCCCCTCGCTGATGCCCCTCGCTGATGCCTCTCGCTGATGCCTCTCGCTGATGCCCCTCGCTGATGCCCCTCTCTCCGTGCCCTGCCGGCAGTGCTCAGCGCGGTGCGGCGAGCGGAGCGTGGTGACGAGGGACATCCGCTGCTCGGAGGAGGAGAAGCTGTGCGACGCCAGCGCCCGGCCCCTGGCCGAGAAGAACTGCACAGGGCCCCCCTGCGACCGCCAGTGGACAGTCTCCGACTGGGGACCGGTGAGAGCCTGCGGCCGCTGCCACCGCCCGCAGCCTTGATGGGGGCTCGGGGAGGTCGCGATTGGGTTCATCTTTCCCAGCAGCTCCGAGCTCCAACAGACCTGTAGGCAGTCCCCTTCCCCTTTTAGTCCTTTCCTTTCCCCCTTCTTTATTCCGTTTTCTCTTCCCCCCCACCCTTGCTTTTTTCATTTCCCCTTTCCATTTTTTCTTTATTTTTCCCTTTCCATTTTTTCTTTATTTTTCCCTTTCCATTTTTTCTTTTTCTCTCCTTCCTTTCTTCCTTTTAGTTTTCCTTGCCTTTTTTCTTTATTTTTTCCCCCTGGTTTTCTTTTTTTTTTCCCTTCCCTTTTTTTCTTCTCCTCTTCCCTTTTTCCTTCTCCCCTTCCCTTTTTCCTTCTCCCCTTCCCTTTTTCCTTCTCCCCTTCCCTTTTTCCTTTTCCCCTTCCCTTTTTCCTTCTCCCCTTCCATTTTTCCTTTTCCCCTTCCCTTTTTCCTTCTCCCCTTCCCTTTTTCCTTCTCCCCTTCCCATTTTGCTTTTTTCCACTTCCTTTTTTCTTTATTTTTCTCCTTTCATTTTTCCTTATTTTCCCTTCTCTTTTTCTTCCACCCTTCCATTTTTTTCTTTCCCCTTCCCTTCTCTTTTCTTTTTCTTCCTCCCCTTCCCTTTTCTTCTCCCTCCCCTTTCTCCTTTTCCCCCCCACTTCCCTTTCCCCTCATTTCCCCTTTAGTTTTCCCCCTCCTGCCCAGTTCTCCTCCAAGAACTCCCCTCCATCCTCAGCTATTTTTACCCAGATTTGCTACATTAGCAGCAGCTAAAAATAAGCAGTTTCCATGGCAGCAGCAGCAGCACAGCAAACTCCTCACAGTTCCACCAAGGAGCTGAGGAGCCCTGGCTGCTTCCACCACTGTTCAGAGCAGATCCTGCTCAGCCCTTTGCAGCCCCTCACATGGTCCCCTTGGCCTTCACCTCTTTTGGTTTTGAGCCACTCCAGGGCTGCTCACTCCTACCTGACCCTCATGAGATGCTGAGTTCTACCCAGCACCTGTGAGATGGGACCATGGGATGTGTTGGCTGTGATGGGACTGCCTAGGGAAGGATGTGCTGAACTTCCCTCCAGCTATGTTAAGCTAAACCCCAACAGTCACAGAATGGTTTGGGTTGGAAGGGAGCTTCAAGAGCATCCAGTTCCAACCCCTCTATAACAAGCAGAGACACCTTCCACTAGCCCAGGTTGCTCAAAACCTCACCTAAGCTGACTCTGAACACCTTCAAGGAGGAGGTCACAGAATCATCGAATGGTTTAGGTTGGAAGGGACCTCAAAACTCAGCCAGTTCCAACCCCCTGCCATAGGCAGGGACACCTCCCACTAGAAGAGGTTGCTCAAGGCCTCATCCAGCCTGGTCCTGAACACCTCCAGGAAGGTTGTGGAGCACAGAAGCACAGAATGTGATCTTTGATCACATTCTGTGCTTCTGTGCTCCACAACCTTCCTGGGCAACCTGTGCCAGTGTCTCACCACCCTCAACCTGTGCCAGTGTCTCACCCCCCTCACTGCAAAGAACCCTTTCCTAACATCCAGCTTCAGACTCTCTTCTGTCAGTTCAAACCCATTCCTCCTCCTCCTGTCATTACAACACCTTGTCAATAGTCCCTCCCCAGCCCTCCTGTAGGTCCCCTTCAGATACTGGAAGGCCCTCTACAAGGTGACTTTCCCCAAGCTTCAATCACTGTGAATGGTTTGGGTTGGAAGAGACCTTAAAGCTCATCAAGTTCCAAACCTCTGCCATGGGCAAAGCAACCTCCCACTAAACCATCCTGCTTAAAGCCTGGCCTTGAAGTCTCCTACATCACTTGTGAATGGTTTGGGTTGGAAGGGACCTTAAAGCTCACCCAGGTCTAACCCTCCTGCCACAGGCAGAGCAACCTCCCACTAAACCATGCTGCTTAAAGCCTGACCTAGCTTGGCCTTGAAGTCTCCTCCATGACTTGTGAATGGTTTGGGTTGGAAGAGACCTTAAAGCTCACCCAGGTCTACTCCCCCTGCCACAGGCAGAGCAACCTCTCACTAAACCAGGTCTAAAGCCTGGCCTTGAAGTCTCCTCCATGACTTGTGAATGGTTTGGGTTGGAAGAGACCTCAAAGCTCACCCAGGTCTAACCCCCCTGCCACAGGCAGAACCACCTCCCACTGAACCAGGCTGCCTAAAGCCTGGCCTTGAAGTCTCCTACATCACTTGTGAATGGTTTGGGTTGGAAGAGACCTCAAAGCTCACCCAGGTCTACCCCCCCTGCCACAGGCAGAACCACCTCTCACTAAACCAGGTCTAAAGCCTGGCCTTGAAGTCTCCTCCATGACTCGGGGAAGGTAGTGCTGGGCAGGTGGCTGAGCCCCACGGGAATCAGCTCTGCCCCCTGGCGGAGGCAGGAGGGAGCTGCGGTGCCTTCGCCAGCGCTGAGTGCCCGCCGTGCCCGCTGTGGTTGCAGTGCAGCGGCGGCTGCGGGCAGGGCAGGATGATCAGACACGTTTACTGCAAGACCAGCGACGGGAGAGTGGTGCCCGAGTCCCAGTGCCACCTGGAGAGCAAGCCCTTGGCCATCCACCCCTGCGGGGACAAGAACTGCCCCTCGCACTGGCTGGCACAGGACTGGGAGAGGGTAAGTGCAGCCCCAACCCTGGGCTTCGGGGATGGAGGGGGTGGCACTATGAAGGAGGGATGCCCTGTGGTGAGGTCCCAGCCAGCTCCTGCCTCCCTACCCTTGCAGTGCAACACGACCTGTGGCCGGGGGGTGAAGAAGAGGATTGTGCTGTGCCTGGAGATCGTCAACGGCAAGATCAAGACTCGCAGCCCTGCCGACTGCGACGCTGCCAAGAAGCCCCTGGAGGAGACAACCTGCTTCGAGAGGCCCTGCTTCAAGTGGTACACCACCCCCTGGTCAGAGGTGAGCAGGGAGGAAGCCAAAGGTAGCTCAGGGGATGCGTGGGAGGGAGAAGTGGGGGAGGGGGAGGGGTGGGGAAATCGTAGAGTGGTTTAGGTTGGAAGGGAGCTCAAAGATCATCCAATTCCAAGCCTTTGCCACAGGCAGGGACACCTCCCAGGTTGCTCAGGGCCTCATCCAAGCTGGTCCTGAACACCTCCAGGGAGGTTGTGGAGCACAGAAGCACCCAACGTGATCTTTGATCACGTTGGGTGCTTCTGTGCTCCACAACCTCCCTGGGCAACCTGTGCCAGTGTCTCAGCACCCTCAACCTGTGCCAGTGTCTCAGCACCCTCAACCTGTGCCAGTGTCTCACCACCCCTGGGGATGCAGAGGCTGGAGAGGGCTGCAGGTTTGGGAGCAGAGGTTGCCCCCAGCACCTTGCACAGTCCACGCAGGCAGTTGGGATTCAGCAGCCGTGGTCTGAGCCTAGCAAGTGAGGGTGAGGAGCTGTGAAGGTCTCCCTGCCAGCCCTCCCCATCACAAACCTCCTCCTCCTCCTCCATGCTCCAGGCACTTCATTTTGTTTAGTCTTGCAGAAACCCTCCTTGCAGCCCATAATTAGCCAGAGCAGCCTTGCTGTAATCACAGCCTGAGAAGGCATCCAAGGGGCAGCAGCAGCAGCAGCAATTGCCAGGCTCTGGAGCAGCTCTGCAACCCCCTGGCAGGATGTGCAGAGGTGTTCACCCCCCAGCCCCAAACTTGGGGTGTTGCTTGGTTGGGGGGGGGGAGGTGTGGGCCTGTGTGCCATGGGGCTGCCTATGGACTGGGGCAGTTTGTTTGTAGGGCAGTGGGAGGAGGGAGGATGGCAGTGCCAAGGGTGAGGGTAGAAGCAGCTGTGATGGGGCTGAAAGCAAAGGTAGAGCAAGAGACCAGCAGCTTGGGGGGGCTGAGGCATGAAAAATCAGCCAGTGGGAATGGTCCCTTCCTTGCCCTGACATCTCCAGGCTTTTTAGCAGATCCTGGCTTGGCACAGCCCCCTGGGATGGTCTGTTGGGGGGGCACACCTCAGCCCTTCTCTCTCTTCCCCAGTGCACAAAAACCTGTGGCATCGGCGTGAGGATGAGGGATGTGAAGTGCTACCAAGGCAAGGACATCGTCCGGGGCTGTGACCCCCTGGTGAAGCCTGTGGGCAAACAAACCTGTGACCTTCAGCCCTGCCCCACCGAGCCCCCAGGTGAGCCCTGCCTTTGGCAGCACCCCACACACACACCCACACCCCACTGATTTGCCACTGGCCCCCTCCACCCCGAAGCAGCACTTGTCCAGCATCTTAGCTTCCACCAATGCTCCCTTTGACAGAGAGCTCAGGGAGGATGTAAAGGGGAGAGATCATCTTCTGTGCCCTGCTCATGGGGCACTGTGTCCTGCCTGGGCCTGCAGGGTGCACCAGTACAGGTTAGTGGGGGGGAGCTTTGCAGGGAGGGACCTGGGAGTGCTAGTGGAGAAGCTCCCCATGAGCCAGCAGTGTGTCCTCATGGCCAAGAAGGCAAATGATGTCCTGGGCTGCATGAGGAAGAGTGTGAGCAGCAGGGCAAGGGAGATTCTACTCTCCCTCTGCTCTGTCCTAATCGTATCTGGAGTACTGCTTCCAGTTCTGGGCTCCTTGGTTCAAGAGAGGCAGGGAACTGCTGGAGAGAGTCCAGAGGAGGCTGCAAAGCTGCTGAGGTGACTGGAGCACCTCTGGAGGCATTCCAGCAAAGCCTGGATGAGGCACTTAGTGCCATGGTCTGATTGGATAGGGCTGGGAGATAGGCTGGACTGGATGAGCTTGGAGGTCTCTTCCAGCCTGGTTGATTCTATGGAAAGGCTGAAAGCCTGCAGAAGGGCAGCCCCAGAGGGGAGTTGAGCAGTGCTCAGGAAGAGCTAAAGGGTGGGGGGCAAGAGGATGGGGCCAGACTCTTGTCAGTGGTGTCCAGGGACAAGACAGGGGGCAAGGGGCACAAACTGGAACCCAGGAGGTTCCACCTGACCAAGAGGAGAAAATTGTTTGGTGTGAGGGTGCAGAGGCCTGGAGCAGGCTGCCCAGAGAGGCTGTGGAGTCTCCTTGCCTGGAGAGCTTCCAGCTCCTGGGCAAGCTGCTGTGGGTGCCCTGCCTGAGGCAGGGGGTTTGGACTGGACGATCTCCAGAGCTCCCTTCCAACCCTCCCCATGCTGGGATTCTTTAAACCCATGAAATGAAGCAGAGACTTACCAAAGCAGCAGGATGTGGCCTTTAGGGGAGAAAGAAGGGAGCTTTGGAGAGCTGCTTTGGGTGCTGGTTCTGTGGCTCCAGCTCATGTCAGGGAAGTTTCATCTCTGCCATTCTTTTAATGATTTTTGGGTCTCCAAATGTCCTGGCAGGATTAGTAACCATCTCATTATCTGACTTGTCTGCTGGCTCCCAGCCTCTGTGATCTTTAGTGAACACGAGGGTCTAATTCTCTAATAGGATTTGGGAATAAGGATGGTGTGGCAGAAACAGCAGGAAAATGGGAGACAGATTTGGGGCTGGCTCCTGGCTCAGCTCTGGAACTGCTGGCTGCCCTCAGCTGACCTCTTCTGCAGGCTCCAGCATGTGGCACAGTGCTTGTGAGGAGCCTCCTGGTCCCCTGGTAGCAAAGTGCCTATGAGGAGCCTCCTGTCCCTTGGTAGCAAAGTGCCTGTGAGGAGCCTCCTGTCCCCTGGTAGCAAAGTGCCTGTGAGGAGCCTCCTGTCCCCTGGTAGCAAAGTGCCTGTGAGGAGCCTCCTGGTCCCCTGGTAGCAAAGTGCCTGTGAGGAGCCTCCTGGTCCCCTGGTAGCAAAGTGCCTATGAAGAGCCTCCTGTCCCCTGGTAGCAAAGTGCCTGTGAGGAGCCTCCTGTCCCCTGGTAGCAAGGTGCCTGCCCTAGGAGCAGCCTGGTTTCAGGCATCCTATGGATTTGAAGCAAATACATAGAGTTATAACCCTAAATCCTCTGGATTTGAAGCAGAATATTGCTCCCAAGGGAGCTAGGAGAGTGTCACAGTGGTTTCTGACCAGGAGCTCCCCTGCCCCAAACTCCAGCTGTGACACTGCTGGATTCCTATTTCCCTTCTCAAGTGGCCTTTTGTAAGCAGAAATTGTCACTCTGTGCCCTGCAGTGGCAGGCTTGGAGGCAGCTCTGTGCCAGGCTCCCTTGGTGGGTCCAGCAGCCTTTGGGCAGCTCTGCTTAGCAGGGAAAAGGCTGAGTTTTGGGGCTGGCATCACATGAGACTCCTCAGGCCAGGCCAGGTGCCATGCAACAGGGCACTCTGCTCAGGCATTTGCCAGGTTGGCAATGGTATTCATGGAGAAGCTCCATGGTGTCTTCCAGGAGATGCTCTGCCATGTACCAGGGAGATGTCCTCACCAGAAGTAAGACATTAAAAAGTTTGGAGTGGGGTCAGAGGAGGCCACAGCAATGCTGGGAGGGCTGGAAGCACTCTGCTGTGAGACCAGGCTGAGAGAGGTGGGGTTGTTCAGTCTGCAGAAGAGAAGGGTCCAGGGAGACCTTCTGGTGGACTTTTAAATACTCAAAGGGCCAAGGAGGACGATGGGGACAGAAGTTTGGGGTTTTTTTTAGCAGGGCTTATTGTGCCAGGACAAAGGATGATGGTTTGGAAGTGGCTGATTGGCATTGGAATGGGCTGCCCAGGGTGGTGGTGGAGTCCCCATCCCTGGAGGTGTTGAAGCCAAGCCTGGCTGGGGCACTTAGTGCCATGGTCTGGTTGATTGGGCAGGGCTGGGTGCTAGGTTGTGCTGGCTGAGCTTGGAGCTCTCTTCCAACCTGGCTGTTTCTATTCTGCGAACCTAGAAGAGGGAACTTCAGGCTAAAAAGACAATGAAGCTATTTTTGATGCTGAGGGTGATGAGAGCCTGGCCCAGGTTGCCCAGAGAGGTAGGAGATGCCCATCCCTGGAACCACCCAGGTCAGCTCATTTGGGGCTCTGAGCAACCTGCCCTAGTTGGGGATGTCCCTGCTGACTGCAGGAGGGTTGACGACCTTTAGAGCTCCCATTCCACGGCTCTCTGAGACAGCAACTGCAGCTGCTCTGTGCTGTGGTGGGAAACCACCTCACAGCCTATTTCTGTTTCTTTTCTCTCCCCACACCTTTCCCCTTCTCTCCCCCAGACGACAGCTGCCAAGACCAGGCAGGAACCAACTGTGCTTTGGCCATCAAAGTCAACTTGTGCAGCCACTGGTACTACAGCAAAGCCTGCTGCCGCTCCTGCCGTGCGCCCCACTCCTAGTGCCCACCAGCACCCCTGGGCTGCACCTCCCCTCGCCTGGGCTCCTGCTGCCATTCAGTGAGCACCACACAGACTGAGCTTCAGGATGTCCTGGGCTTGGCTTTTGGTTTGCTTTTTCTTAACTGCTCTCCTTGCCCCCTCTCTGGTGCAGAGGAAGGCTGCTGGCTGGTCCTGCTGCACCCCATGACCGGAGGGGTAGATCAAGTCGTGTCTGTTTGAGTTCCCCAACCCCCCTCCAAGCCTGCAGCCACACACATGTGGTTCACAAGGTCTTCTCCTTCATTTTTCTCCTCTGCTCTGGTGAGACTTCACCTGGAGTTGTGTGTCTGGCTCTGGAACCCCCAGCACAAGGATGTGAACTTGCTGGAGGAGGCCATGAAGATGATCAGAGGGCTGGAGAACCTCTCCTCCGAGGACAGGCTGGGGGAGTTGGAGTTGTTCAGCCTGGAGAAAAGGCCTTAGAGCTGCATTTCAATGTCTGAAGGGGATCCACAGGAAGGCTGGGGAGGGGCTGTCCAGAAGGGCTTGTGGTGATAGGATGAAGGGCAGCAGTTTGCAACTGGAGCGGGGCAGAGTTAGGTTGGGCAGCAGGAGGAAGCTCTGCAGTGAGGCTGCTAAAATGCTGGCACAGCTTGGGGAGGGATCTGTGAGGCCCCATTCCTGCAGACATTCAAACTGGAGGTAGCCCTGAGCACCCTGCTGTGGTTGGGGATGTCCCTGCTGCCTGCAGGAGGGCTGCACAGGATGACTTTTGAGGGTTGTGTCCCCCTTCCAACCCCAGCCTGATGCATTCTATGACCCTATGAAGGTCTGAGCTTCATCAAGCCCAAGCCTCCCTTCACCAGGGGGATGAGTGTGTGTGTGTGTGTAGGGGGGGAGATGGTTGGGTTGATGCCTCCTACTTTCTCCCCAAGCCCTGAGGTGCTCTCCTTAGCTGCCTTGAGCAGAGTGGGGAGCTGATTTCTTCCTCTTTGCTGAACAAACTCGAGCCTGAGCCCTTCCTGTGTAATATGTAGGTGTACACTTTTTCAGAGGGTTTTATCTTAACCAAGTGGTAGCTCCATAATCCTCACCCCCCCTTCCCTCTTCCTACCCTCCCCTCATAATGCTGACATCTTGTAGATAATATGGAAACATAACTGCACTTTATAGCACCAGAAATGCTCTTTTTTTGGGGGGGAGGTTGTTGGTTTGGTTTGGGTTTTAATATATTTGTTGTCAGACAGTGAAGTTTATCCACATTACTCAGTTAATTTGTACTCCTCCTGGATACTGTAATAAAGTTGTCATATTTATGGTGGTTAGCTTGGGTTAGCCTCCACTTTTGACAACAGCTTGGCCCTAGGAATAAAAGGAATCAGCAGTGTTGAGTTTCCTGCTGGCCAGGGGGTAGGTGAGCAGCTCTAAGCCAAGGGAATTGTGAATGCTGGGAGAGAGATGCAAGGCAAAGTGCCAGCAGTGGGGCAGAAGCATAAAATGGTTTGGGTTGGAAAAGATCTCTAAGATCAGGTCCAGTCATCAGCCCAACAGCTCCATGGCCTCTAAACCACGGCCTCAGGCTTTTAGGGTGAGATGTGATCTGGTATGAGGTGTCCCTGCCCATGGCAGGGGTGGAGAGGTTGGAACTAGATGATCCTTGAGGTCTCAATTCTTATGGTTCTATGAACACCTCCAGGGATGGGGACTCCACCACCTCCCTGGGCAGCCTGGTCCAAGCCCTGACCACTTTTGCCATAATGAGGGTTTTCTTTTCCTCCTGATCCCCAACCTAACCCTCTCCTGGCACAATTCCAGGCCAGTTCCTCTCTTCCTACCACTTGTTATTGGGGAGATCAACTCCACCCCAACCTACTTTCAGGGAGAGAGCACTGGAATGGGCTGCCCAGGGAAGTGCTGGAGTCTTGGTGCCTGGAGGTGTTGAAGCCAAGCCTGGCTGGGGCACTTAGTGCCATGGTCTGGTTGGTTGGGCAGGGCTGGGTGCTAGGTTGGGCTGGATGATCACCAAGGTTGGAAGAGACCGCATAGATCATGAGCTTGGAGCTCTCTTCCAACCTGCTTGATTCTATTCTATTCTAAGTGCTTGCTGAGTCCTTCCTCTAACATTGCTTCTTCTCCTTGCTGCCATCCTGGGCTCTGATGAGTGGAGAACTGCTGTGACAGGTTCACCACCAAGCATCGAGGCTGGTTGTTGCCAACAGAAGCCCAAGCAAGGAGACCAAAACGAAGAGCCCCTGCCAGGATTCCTCCAGCCTTCATCTTTCTGAGCAGAGGCACAGTGACAAATCCCCAGACCATGACCTTTGAGCCACACAAGTAATAGGAAGCTAAAATTGGAGGTTTGTTTCTTCAGTATCTTTTCCATGTGGTGCATCACCTCCGTGCCTGGAGGTGTTGAAGCCAAGCCTGGCTGGGGCACTTAGTGCCATGGTCTGGTTGGTTGGGCAGGGCTGGGTGCTAGGTTGGGCTGGCTGAGCTTGGAGCTCTCTGCCAACCTGCTTGATTCTATGAGGTCTCCCTTCAGCCTCCTCTTCTCCAGGCTAAACACCCCCAGCTCCCTCAGCTGCTCCTCCCCAGCCCTGTTCTCCAGACCCTTCTCCAGCTTCATTGCCCTTCTCTGGACCTGCTCCAGCCCCTCAATGTCCTTCTTGGTGTGAGGAACCCAAAACTGAGCTCAGAACTTGGTGTGTGGCCTCACCACTGCCCCCCTTACTAGGGTAAAAACCCTTCCCTGATCCTGCTGACCACAATATTCCTGATCCAGGCTAGGATGCTCTAGGCCTTCTTGGGATTTTAGGTTGCTCTGGGTTAGGAGCCCTTGGTGGGGAGGGAGGATTATGGTGTGTGGCTTTAGGAACTGCAGCTCTGAAGCTTCTCAGAAGCTTGCAAGAAAAAAGGTTTTGGTGCAGCAGCAGCAAAGAAAGAGCCTTTCCATGGCTCCCATGGGGCTCACTGCTCTCTTGCCACAGCAAAGACTCACTGAGGCTCCTTAGGATCCCTGTGTTTGAAGGCAGAGGGACAAAAAGAGCAACCTCCAAACCCATCTCAAAGGAGTTTATTTCCTCCTTTTTTGGCTTCCCCCCTCCCTGTGATTCCCCAAGTCCTGTACAAGAGACCACCAGGTGAAGGTCAGGGAGAAGCCAACCATCTGCTTAGTTTCCAAGGTAAGGAGGGAAAGGAGACAGGGAAGAAAAGGAAAGGGGGGGGGGGGAAGGGAAAGAGGGAAGAAAAGGAAAGGAAGGCGGGGGGGAAAAGGAAAGGAGAGAGGGAGGGGAAAGGAAAGGAGAGAGGGAGGGGAAAGGAAAGGAGAGAGGGAGGGGAAAGGAAAGGAGAGAGGGAGGGGAAAGGAAAGGAGAGAGGGAGGGGAAAGGAAAGGAGAGAGGGAGGGGAAAGGAAAGGAGAGAGGGAGGGGAAAGGAAAGGAGAGAGGGAGGGGAAAGGAAAGGAGAGAGGGAGGGGAAAGGAAAGGAGAGAGGGAGGGGAAAGGAAAGGAGAGAGGGAGGGGAAAGGAAAGGAGAGAGGGAGGGGAAAGGAAAGGAGAGAGGGAGGGGAAAGGAAAGGAGAGAGGGAGGGGAAAGGAAAGGAGAGAGGGAGGGGAAAGGAAAGGAGAGAGGGAGGGGAAAGGAAAGGAGAGAGGGAGGGGAAAGGAAAGGAGAGAGGGAGGGGAAAGGAAAGGAGAGAGGGAGGGGAAAGGAAAGGAGAGAGGGAGGGGAAAGGAAAGGAGAGAGGGAGGGGAAAGGAAAGGAGAGAGGGAGGGGAAAGGAAAGGGGGGGGAAAGGAGAGAAGGGGGAAAGGAAAGGGGGGGAAAAAGGAAAGGAGAGAGGGGGAAAAGGAAAAGAGAGAGAGGGGAAAAGGAAAAGAGAGAGGGGGGAAAGGAAAGGAGAGAGAGGAAAAGGGAAGGAGAGAGAGGGGAAAAGGAAAGGAGAGGGGAAAAGGAAAGGAGAGAGGGGGGAAAAAGAAAGGAGAGAGGGGGGAAAAAGAAAGGAGAGAGGGCGAAAAGGAAAGGAGAGAGGG
>WAAF01006468.1:11482-41744 GCA_013400475.1 Tricholaema leucomelas | reverse complement strand
CCCCCTCACCCCAAGAAAGTCAAAGATATTCATTTGCAAAGACTTGACTTGGACTTCAAAAGGGTTCAGAGCCCTCATGGTCAGAAGGAAAATATCCAAGTGGGCTGTGGACAGTCTTGGTGAGCTGGGGGGGTTGGAGGGGGGGAAGGTGGGAGCTGATGCTGCTTCCCACATCCTTAAGAAAGGAGAACTGACCCAGAGCACAGCCCTGAGGCTCTTTGCAACCAGTCCAGCCCCCACCAGCCGAGTCCCCAACTCCAGCATGATGCTTTTAACCTGAATAATGTAGGACCTGGGAGAAAGAGGAGGCTGTGCAGGACCTGGGAGAAAGAGGAGGCTGTGCAGGACAAACTGGGAGTGCTGCAAGGTCACAGAGGAGGAACTGAGCCAGCCAGGAGACACCAGAGAGTCCTCACATCCACACCCTGTGATTCTGCCTCTCCAAGGGCTGGATTATCCAAACAGGTCCTTCACAGCACCTTCAGTGCAGGGGTGGGGGTGTGTGGGGTGTGGTGCCCACTGTGGGGCTGATGGAGCTGGTGTCCAGCTGTGGGAAATGGCTCACAAGTGCAAAAACAACCAAAAGAGGCTTTGCCTGAGCCCCAAAATGTTCTGCCCCGTTCCTGAAGGAGGGGGAAGTGTCGTGGCAGGGGGTGGAGGTTGTTCAGAGAAGAAAAAGCACAAATGCATGGACAAAAAGGTGCATGCAGGGCAGGGTGGGCACACACATGGCACAACCCTCAGCCAGAGGGCACATGTGGCATTATTTGGAGCAGGGTGATGACTGCTGAGCCAGTGGTTGGGTGCACTGCTCCATCCCAAGCTGTGCTCTGCGTGTCCTTCCCACAGCCAGGGCATGCACACCTGCCAGCCCTGCTCCAGCAGGTGGGCTCCATGGCCAGGCTCTGCAGCCATGCTCCATCCTAACCACGGTAGGGGTCACCCAGGAGTGAATGGCCAATGTGAGGAGTGAGATGGCTGGGAGGGAGGGCAGGGATGTGCACACACAGGGCTGCGGGATGAGGAGGGTGCTAGAGGGGTGGGCAACAGCAGCCCTGCTTTGCTGTGGGTGCTATGGAACCATGGTGTGGGGGGTGTGTGTGGGGGGTGTGCACATTGCAAACTAGGCCCAGGAGCTATCAGCTGCAGCCTGCCCCCACCATGCAGCAGTAGACACCCAGCATGAGCCACCTGGCAGGCAGCTGAGTGTGCCACAGCACTTCTTATCAAGAGCTAAAGGGTGGGGGCAAGAGGTTGGGGCCAGGCTCTTGTCAGTGGTGCCCAGGGACAGGCCAAGGGGCAGTGGGAACAAGCTGGAACCCAGAAGGTTCCACCTGAACAGGAGGAGAAAGTTTGGTGTGAGGGTGCTGGAGGCCTGGAGCAGGCTGCCCAGAGAGGTTGTGCAGTCTCCTTGTGTGGAGAGCTTCCAAGCCCAGCTGGGCATTGTGCTGCTGGGCAAGCTGCTGGGGGTGCCCTGCTGGAGCATGAGAGGGTTGGATTGGATTGATCTTCAGAGGTCCATTTCAACTTCCCACCGTGCTGGGATGCTGGGATTAGCTGCTTGTCATCCCCGGCTGCTCCAGCAGGACGTCGAGGAGAGGCTTTCACGCCGTAGAAAAGGACTCCCCAATATCAAACCCCACGTTAGAAAAGGCAAGAAAAAGGCAGCTCAGCTCTAGGAAGGCAAAAAAACCACCAAACCCCCAACCCCTTACCGCAGCTGCAGGCATCCTCCCCTCTGCCCCTCCTTTTCGGGGCTGCTCTTTTGCCCTCCCTCTCCTGTTGCCATTTAGCTCACCTCTACCTACAGCCCACCGAGACACTTCGGGGGCTTTGCTGCTTCTCCCACGGCTGTCAAAAGAGTTCTGCTCAGCGGTTAAACCCCGCACATCCCGCAGCAGGGGCGGGGGGCTGCGAGGTGCCGAGCCTCAGACATCGGTGCTGATGCTGCGGGAGCGGGAGAAGGCTTCCCGCATGGCCGAGAGCCGGTTGGGGTTGAGCGCCTGCAGGTTGCCGACGCTCACCGGCAGCTCCAGGTCCTCCTGGCTCACCGTCTGGAAGCTCACTCGGTCCCCGCCGTTGTGCAGCTCCTCGGGAGGCTCTTGCAGGAAGAAGGTTGGGGGCTCGTAGGGGGTGCAGCTGGGGCAGCTCTGGCGGCTCGGGGTGGGCTTCTTGCCGAAGGGGGAGGAGGTGTAGAGGGAGGGGCCGTTGGTCAGCACTACGTTGCGGTTGCAGTGCAGCGGAGGGATGTGGGAGTGCACGGCGAAGTCAGGCTCCTCCTCATCCTCCTCGGACTCATCCTTCTTGCAGCAGTAGTACTGAAAGGGGAAAGGGAACAGGTTTGGCCGGGGAGGTGGTGGATGCTCTCCACCCCTGGAGGTGTTCAAGGCCACCGTGGGTGATGATGCCCTGAGCAAACCTGGGCTGGTGAGAGGTGTCCCTGACCCCACGGCAGGGGTGGGTTGGAACTGGATGAGCTTTAAGATCTCTTCCAACTCAAACCATTCTCTGAACTGGCTGGGGCACTTAGTGCCATGGTCTGGTTGGTTGGGCTGGGTGCTAGGTTGGGCTGCATCAGCTTGAAGCTCTCTTCCAACCTGCTTGATTTTGTGGTTCTGTGAATCTCTGATTCTGTGAGATGGGATGGCCCCAGAGAGCCAGGGCTCAGCTGGCATCCCAAGGGCATCCCAGCCCACCCTGCCTGCCTCCAAGGGGCTCCTCCCCAGATCCCAGCCCTGGGGAAGGCAGGCAGGGCACAGCAGGCTGCTTGCAGGCTTCTCTCCATGCTGCAGCACCCTCTGGGGCTACCTCTCATGGAAGTGCAGAATAGTTTGGGCTGGAAGGGACCTTAAAGCTCAGCCAGTTCCAACCCTCTGCCATGGACAGGATTATTTTCCACTAGAACAGGTTGCTCAAGACCTCATCCAACCTGGTCTTGAACACCTCCAGGGAGGTCGTGGAGCACAGAAGCACAGAACCTCCCTGGGCAACCTGTGCAGGTCTCAGCACCCTCACCCTGTGCCAGTGTCTCACCACCCTCACTGTCAAGAATTTCTACCTAATCTCCAGTCTCTACCTTCCCTCTTCTAGCTTCAATCCATCCTCCCTCACCCTATTACTACAAGCCCTTATCAAAAGCCCCTCCCCAGCTCTCCTGTAATTGCTTTCAGGTAGAGGAAGGCTGCTCTAAGGTCTCTCATCCATCCTCCCTCAGCCTATTACTACAAGCCCTTATCAAAAACCCCTTCTCAGCTCTCCTGTAACCCCTTTCAGGTAGAGGAAGGCTGCTCTAAGGTCTCTCATCCATCCTCTCTCACCCCATTACTACAAGCCCTTATTGAAAGTCCCTCCCCAGCTCTCCTGTAATTGCTTTCAGGTAGAGGAAGGCTGCTCTAAGGTCTCTCATCCATCCTCCCTCACCCTATTACTACAAACCCTTATTGAAAGTCCCTTCTCAGCTCTCTTGTAACCCCTTTCAGGTAGTGGGAGGCTGCTCTAAGGTCTCTCATCCATCCTCCCTCAGCCTATTACTACAAGCCCTTATCAAAAACCCCTTCTCAGCTCTCCTGTAACCCCTTTCAGGTAGAGGAAGGCTGCTCTAAGGTCTCTCATCCATCCTCTCTCACCCCATTACTACAAGCCCTTATTGAAAGGCCCTCCCCAGCTCTCCTGTAACCCCTTTCAGGTAGTGGGAGGCTGCTCTGAGGTCTCTCCTTCAGGCTGAACCCCAAGCCCAGCCTTACCTGGAGCCTACAGTAGCAGAGGACAGCGATGATACAAAGCAAGATGACAGTTGCTAATATTCCACCTGTGATGACCACGGTCCCGGCTGTCATCCGCCCTCTTCTCCATTAACAGCCTGGAAAAGGGAGCACCTTCAGTTACTGGTGTGACTGGGATGATGCTGGCACCTGGCAATGCACCAGGCTGCAGCTCCCCCAACCCTCAGCTCAGCAGGCTGGAAGCCAAAAGGGTTCTGTGGGAGGAGATGGGCAGGATCAGGCCAGGTCTTGGCACTGGGCAGCTGTGGGAGCTCCCATTCCCACCTTGTAGGTGCAGGGGGATGAAAGAAGCTTCATGCAGTGTGTGGGGGTCATAGAATCAAGCAGGTTGGGAGAGAGCACAACCCTCTGCCTCCTTCTGCCAGGACATCCACTGCTGCAGCCCCAGTGGCACCATCCCTGCAGTCCCCTACCAGCTGGGTGTGCCAGGCTGCAAGAAAGCCTTTTCCACTCCTTGCAGCCTGGAGAAGACACCAGCAGAGCTCTCCCACCAGTCCCAGGCCCAGACTGGAAACCTCTTTCCTTGCTGACACCCACTGCATGTCCTGCCATGGCTGAGGACAGGGCACTTTGAAGTCACACTTTCACTCAAAGCCCAGCCTGCATCAGCCTCTGCTCCTCACTTCACTTGGGCACTGCCAGGAGGGACCAATGCACCTTCCCAACATCTTCAGCCCCACTTGGGCACTGCCAGGAGGGACCAATGCACCTTCCCAACATCTTCAGCCCCACTTGGGCACTACCAGGAGGGACCAATGCACCTTCCCAACATCTGCACCCCAGGAAAAGCCTGGAGAGGGGCTGAGGGATGGACCACAGAGGAAGATACAGCACAGAAGTGCACTGACAATGCAGAGAGGAGAAGGAGGGAGTAAGGAATCACCCCAGCATGCTGAGCATGACCCTTGGACTGTTGAGGGTGCCCAGTGCAGGAAGAGGCTGCTCACAGCTGCATCTGACTCCTGGAGCAGCTTGGAGGGGCCTGGATGTGCAGCCAGAGCCTCCGGGGATGGCTGCGTGGGAGGCAGCTCTGGAGCAGCTGCGGGGGGGGAGAGGTCTGAGCTCAGCTCCTCAGAAGGTTCCAGCTCACACCCAGCCAAACAGGGCCCTGAGATGCTGAGGTCTAGGCATAAGTGCTGGAGTGCTCCAGCCATGGCTGGCTTATGTGGGCTGGCCTGACCCTGCCTACTGAAGCTGTGAGAGAAGACCTGGGGTCTGCTATGGAGACCACCCCGAGGTGCCCAGCTAAGCCAGCTCCTAGGGGCTGCAGGTGTGGCCCAGGCCACAGCTTGAGTGCTGTGTCCAGCTCTGGGCTCCTCAATTCAAGAGAGATGTTGAGGTGCTGGAAGGTGTTTGGAGAAGGGCAGCAAGGCTGGGGAGGGGCCTGGAGCACAGCCCTGTGAGGAGAGGCTGAGGGAGCTGGGGGTGTGCAGCCTGCAGCAGAGGAGGCTCAGGGCAGAGCTCATTGCTGTCTGCAGCTCCCTGCAGGGAGGCTGTAGCCAGGTGGGGTTGGGCTCTGCTGCCAGGCAGCCAGCACCAGAACAAGGGGACACAGCCTCAAGCTGTGCCAGGGCAGGTCTAGGCTGGATGTTAGGAGGAAGTTGTTGTCAGAGAGAGTGATTGGCATTGGAATGGGCTGCCCAGGGAGGTGGTGGAGTCTTGGTGCCTGGAGGTGTTGAAGCCAAGCCTGGCTGGGGCACTTAGTGCCATGGTCTGGTTGGTTGGGCAGGGCTGGGTGCTAGGTTGGGCTGGCTGAGCTTGGAGCTCTCTGCCAACCTGCTTCATTCTCTCAGTCTATGATCAGGAGCCTGCATCCCATCAGAATAAAGACACAGGATTAAAGCCACAGCCAGACACCACCACCCCCCTCCCCCACCACCCTCCCCACTTGAGGACCACTTGAAAACCTCCTGTGTGAGACCCCTGGCCCTCATCCCAGCCCCTCTGCTGACCACAGCGGTGGAGGGGAGCAGGATCAGCTCTGCCCTGTGCTTCCAAATGGCCACGATGGTAAAAGGAGAGGGGAAGACAAAGAGGACAAGAAAAGCTCACCCCACCCCTCCCGGGAGCAGGGGAGGCCAGCACCGTGTCCTGAAGTAACTTCACCCTGCCTTGCCTTGGCTCTGCACCAGCACATCCCTGGCTCTGCTGTCTGCTTGGCCAAGATGCTTCCACGTGGGTGTCCTCCTGCACCCGGGAAAGGCCTCTGGAGAGGGGAGGGGAGGATGACCCTGCACAGCCCCCAGGCTGATCATCCTTCAAGCACCATAAGCTGGCTGCTGGTGGTTCAGCTTGTTGGGTCACACTGAGAAGAACACCCAAGGGGGAATCCTGACTGGGGAGGATGTGCAGGTTGGGAAGATGAAGTCCTGCCTGGAAAGTGTGAGCTGAGCAGCTGTGGGTGTGGGGAATGTGAAGCTGATCCTCTGTGCTGGAGGGTCATGAAAGCTTCATGGCTTTTGCCCTGGGTGGCAAATGAGGCCATTTCCCAGCTTGCCTGTGCACCACAAACCCTGATGCTGATGCTCCTGGCCAAGAAAGAAGAGAGGAAAAGAAGAAAGGAGAAGAGCTCAGCAAGAGGCTGAGTGATGTTGGCTGGCTGAGGTGGCACTTCCCTAAGCTACTGCTGCTGCTGCTTCCCACCCCAGAGCTGGGTGCAGGCAGCACTTGAGACCCAAGACCTTGGCCCAGAGCAACAAGAAATCACCCTGCAATAAGCTGGCTGGGGCAGAGGAGCCTGGATCTGAGCCCTTGATGTTGCAAAGCTTTGGGTAAGCCTGGCTCACCTTCCCCTCTCCCCCTTCAGTGCCATCTAAGTGTCAGAAGGGTAGAGCCTGGGGAGCACTGGTTCAGGGGAAAGTCACTACTCAGCCACCAGCCTGGCAGGTGGCAAAGCAGCAAATAAATGAGAAGCCAAAAGCAGTTTGGTGGCAAAACAGGAGCACAGAATCATCCATAGAATCACCTAGGCTGGAAAAGGCCTCTTAAGATCATCCAGCCCAGCACCACCATGGCCATGAAAACATGTCCCAGAGTGTCATGTCCACATGTTTGTCAGAGCCTTCTTTCTGCATTCCCCCTTCCTGTAATCCTACCCAGTCAATGAATAAGAGCTGGGCTGCTAGCAACAGCCAGGCAAGGTGCCAGCAGAAGACTTCACACTGATGGAGCCAGAGGACAGGGCAGCTGCCAGAAACACAGGCTGGGAATGTGGCTTTCCAGATGGAAAACACTTGAAGCAGAAGGCCTGCAGCACTTGGAGTTGCTTTCTCTCTCTCCTGACAGCAGTTCTTCTGGCCTGGGGGCTGGTCCCTTTTGGAGGAGGGATTTAAACAGCCAAGCTTGACCGTGGGTGGGCTGGGCAAGGGCAACAGAGGGGCTCAGTGCCTGCAGGCTCATTGCTTCACAGCAGCACAGAATGGTTGGAGTTAAGAAGGGACCTCTGGGGGACATCCAATCCAAGCCGTCTGCTTCACAGCAGCACAGAATGGTTGGGGTTAAGAAAGGACCTCTGGGGGACATCCAATCCAAGCCCCCTGCTCAAGCAGGGCACCCCCAACAGCTGTCCCAGCAGCACAATGCCCAGCTGGGCTTGGAAGCCTGCTCCAGGGCTCTGCACCCTCACACCAAACAACTTTCTCCTGGTTAGGTGGAACCTCCTGGTTTGTACTTTGTGCCCACTGCCCCTCGTCCTGATGCTGGGCACCACCTGGCCCCATCCTCTTGCTCCCCACCCTTTAGGTCTTGCCAAGCATTGCTCAGATGCCCTCTGGGCTGCTCTTCTGCAGGCTTTCAGCCTTTGCTCCTCACAGAGCTGCTCCAGGCCCCTCAGCATCTTTGTAGCCTCCTCTGGACTCTCTCCCTGTCTCTCTTGAGCTGGGGAGCTCAGAACTGGACCCAGTATCCGTTCCTCACCAGGTCAGAGCAGAGCTGGAGGAGAACCTCCTTCAACCTGCTGCTCACACTCTTAACACACCCAGTTAAGACCTCCTCCCACCAGCTGCCATTAGCAGTTTGCACCCCCAGACCGGAGCTTGGGGACCTCTCTGCCCCTCAGCACACTGGAGCAGGCTGCCAGCAAGGCACATGGAGCCAGGGGGTGCCTGCCCCAGCAGCAGGAGAGAGCCTCAGCTCTGCAGGGAGGAGGCACTGATGTCATCTGAGCAAAGCAAATCAGGCCTCAGGAGATGTAATATTTGCAGAGCTCAGCAGAGCAGCGCTGGGGCTTGGTGAGCACAACCCCAGGCGGGAGCTGGAACGACTGCGGATGCCGCATGGAGTGCGGTGGTGCCACCGGGGAGGGAGGGATGGGGGAAAACGCTGAATCACCTGGGCAGCTGTGTGCTGACCTTGGGAATGTCCCTTCCAGTCCCTCTGGGGCCATACTCGAGGTGCTGCCATCCTCTTCCCAAAGGGACAGGGGAAGGAGCGTGCAGGTGCTTCAGCGTTCCCTGGAATGAAGCAGGATACAGACACTCTGCGCTGCCCTCCTGACCCTGCCTGCAGCTGCGCGGCCACAGCGTCCTCGGGGGCGGTGGAGACAGCCACGGGGATGCTGTCAGCACCAAAAGAGACACTAGCAGGATTGATAGGAAAGCTCTTCAGGATTGATAGGGAAGCTATCAGTATCAGTGAGGATGTTATCAGTATTGATAAACACGCTGCCAGCACAGATAAGGATGTTCTCAGTATTGATAAGGATGTTCTCAGTATTGATAAGGATGCTATCTGTATGGATGCAATCAGCATTGATAAGGACGCTATCAGCATGGATGCTGTCAGTATTGATAAGGATGATATCAGTATGAATGCTGTCAGTATTGATAAGGATGATATCAGCATGAATGCTGTCAGTATTGATAAGGATGCGATCAGTACTGATAATGATGCTATCAGCATTGGTAAGGATGCTATGAGCATTGTTAAGGATGCATCAGCATGGATGCTGTCAGTATTGAGAAGGATATCAGTATGAATGCTGTCAGTATTGATAAGGATGATATCAGTATGAATGCTGTCAGTATTGATAAGGATGCGATCAGTACTGATAATGATGCTATCAGCATTGGTAAGGATGCTATGAGCATTGTTACGGATGCATCAGCATGGATGCTGTCAGTATTGAGAAGGATATCAGTATGAATGCTGTCAGTATTGATAAGGATGCGATCAGTACTGATAATGATGCTATCAGCATTGGTAAGGATGCTATGAGCATTGTTACGGATGCATCAGCATGGATGCTGTCAGTATTGAGAAGGATATCAGTATGAATGCTGTCAGTATTGATAAGGATGCTATCAGTACTGATAAGGATGAGCTCTGAAGGCCCCTCCAATCCAAACCAGTTTGGGACTCTATGACATAAAGTGAGCCCTGGGATGGGAGAGACTCTTCTTTGGAAGGCTCTGCTTGAAACCTCTCAGCCATCAGCACACTCCCAGACCAAAGCAGCTTCCCCTAGGCCAGGCACTGGGTCAGCACCGAGCTGGGATCAGCTGCAGCCTCCTTCCACCCCTCCACCCCCACCCCCTGATCTGGTGGCCCCTGCAGATGTCCCGAGGCACAGCTGAGCCATCGATCCCGGGATGCGGATGAGCCATCGACCCGGGGCTGGGCAAGGAAGGGCACGGCCAGGGTAGGTTTCCAGCAAGCAGCAAATCCAGCAGCTTTGCGTTTCCAGGAGCTCCGAGCGCAGCTCCGTGGGCCGGCAAGATCCCTGGCAGATTAAAGTCTTTGCGAGCTGCACGACTCGGCCTCATTTGCTGAGGATTCCTGGAGCCAGGCTGCGGCAGAGGCAGCAGAGATCCAGCTCCTTGCTGCTCATTAAAGGCAGCAACCGGAGAGCTTCAGGCATCCTCCTCCTCCAGCCGGCCACAGTAACGAGCAGGAGGGGGACCAGCACCCCTCTGTCCTTGTCCTCCCAGCTAGGAGTGGGTAGTTGATGGCTGATGCCACCTCCAGCAGCCCCACATTGTCCCTCCCAGCACCCCACTGGCACACACCATTTCCTGGCTCCAGTTCTTCAGGCAGCCTCCTTATTCCTCACCAGTCCTTGCTCCTCTGCCCCTGGGGCACTGACTCCCTGGGTCCGTGCTGCTCCTTTGACCCTGGGTCCATGCTGCTCCTCTGCCGCTGGGGCACTGATTCCCTGTGCCCATGATGCAGCTCTGCCCTTGGGACACTGACTCCCTGGGTCCCTGCTTCCAGCTCTGTCTGCTCCATGACACTGAGTGAATCCTTGGGTGCTGGCTATGACCTCCCAACATCTCCTGTGACAATCCTGAACAGCCACTCAGATCCCACCTGGGATGTCCCAAGAGATACATGCTGCCTTAAAAACAGGGTGGGGGAAAGTCATGAGAAAGGGTCTGGAGTTTCCATAGCTACAGCTTTACATTGCTCTGGTGCAGCCCATGGAACAAGAAGCAAGCAGAGTGTTTCTCTCACTCCAGCCCAGAAAGGCACCACAATGAATGACTGGAGAAGTGGAGAGGAGAGAGCTCAGGGATTTTGGAAGCAACACATCAGTGTTAAGGGCTGGCACATAAAGCTGCTGCTAGCATGAGCTGCATTGGCAAGCAGAGAGGGAAAAGACCTCTCCCCACATCAGGCAACATGAAGATGTTGTGAGGGAACAGAATCTGCTTTAAAATGTTCACCTGTGAGGTGCTCCCAGGGCTGGACTTACAGAGGGATGGAAATGCCAGTTTGAGAGAGGCAAGGAACTGCTGGACAGAGTCCAGGTGAGGCTACAAAGCTCCTGAGGGGCCTGAAGCATCTCTGTGAGGAGCAAAGCCTGAGAGCCTGCAGAAGAGCAGCCCCAGAGGAGACCTGAGCAGTGCTCAGCAAGAGCTAAAGGGTGGGGGGCAAGAGGATGGGGCTAGACTCTGCTCAGTGGTGCCCAGTGACAGGCCAAGGGGCAGTGAGCACAAACTGGAACCCAGGAGGTTCCACCTGACCAGGAGGAGAAAGTTGTTTGGTGTGAGGGTGCTGGAGGCCTGGAGCAGGCTGCCCAGAGAGGTTGTGCAGTCTCCTTGCCTGGAGAGCTTCCAAGCCCAGCTGGGCATTGTGCTGCTGGGCAGGCTGCTGTGGGTGCCCTGCTGGCCTGGATGATCTCCACAGGTTTCTCCCAACTCCCACCATGCTGGGATTCTGGGACTCTCTCTGAGGAGCTGGCACAAGCAGTGAATCTGCAGAGCTTTTTGCTGCTGCCAGTGCAGAATCACTGCCCATGGGACCTGGGGACCATGAGGCTTCCCTTGCTTCCCATCCACACCTCGCACAGCATTAATGCCACTTGTGCCGGGCTGGTGTCAGCACCACGGGGAAGGACACAGGCATTTGCCAACCTCCCTGATCATCAATAAGAGGGAGCTGGGCTTCCTCATGGCTTGTGCCCACGAGTTTCCCTCCAGGCAGTAAAATCTCCTTATGTTATCCTTTTTAATGAGGATTTATCATTTGCTGCAGCAGGGGAATTAGCACAGACCGTCTGGGAGGGGAATTTCCAGATTGTTGGCAACTTACCCTGAACCACTTCCAGTAAATTTCCCTTTCCCTTCCCTCCCCACCACCTCTTTTTCATCACCTTAATTCTGTTACAGCTTTTCCTGCAAGGTGAGAGGGAGGTGGGGAGGAAAAAAAAAGAAACAAAAATTCAACAACAAAATGGGAAGCAAAAAAAAAAAAAAAGGAGGCAAAGGAGGCAAAGAGAAAATCATTTGTGGAGCTCTGCTGAAAACTGTCCTTAGGGGAAGAAAGAAAGTGAGAAAAGCCTTCAGCCAAATTGCTCTACTCAAAACCATGTGGGCTTACCAGTGCTGCTGGGATCAGATGCTGGAAATATTGACTGCTCCCAGGGACAGCAGCTCTCAGCCATCAGAACACGTGTGAGGGATCTTCTTGCCTCGCCTCAGCATCAGGGCGCTGCGAGCCCTGCCTTTGAAATGACTCCTTGATGCTGGAGCAGCCCTCTGGAGCCTCCTGCTTCCCACATATTGACTCTCCCATCTTCAGGAGCCAAAGCAATGCCCCTTGCCAGCAGAGGAAACAGAGAGAGGCTGGTAGGGCAGCTTCTGGTGGTGTTTGATGCTCGCAAGCTTCATGCTCTGCGTGCTCCAGCTCCTTGTTTTTGCAGCAGAGCAGCGGCGGCAGCAGCTTCCCGAGAGGGCTGCGCTTTCTGCCTCCCTGCTTTAAATGATCCCTGACTTGCTGCACCTCAAAGGATCTCAGAAGATTCCTGGGAGATGCCAAGAATCTTCTCTTTGAAAGCCAAGCCTCAAACCAGCACCCTGCAGCAGCCCTGAGCATTTGAGCCTTTCCTTGTCCTTACTGAAGGTGGACAGAGCAGGGCACCGCCAACACCTGTGCGTGCTTGCCATGGGCTGGGCTGGGCTGTGCAGCAGCCCTGGGAGGGTCAGATCAGATCATCCTGCAGGGATGTGCACCCAGAAACGTCTCCATCCATCCTGGAAAGGAGAAGGGGAGTCACACACCAGCGCTGCCCTACTCCACCCTCCAAATGCCAGCCGGGTTTCACCTCTCTGCACTCGCAGGGTGAGCTCACTTTGCTTGAACGCTCGCTGCAGCTCCTGGGGAGCAGGTGGTTAGCCACTTCAACTGGTTAGCCTCTTAAACTGGTTACCCACTTCAACTTGCCATCCTGTTAAACTGGCTGTCCAGTTCAACTGCTTATCCAATTCAACTGACTACCCAGGTCAACTGGTTATCCTGGTCAATTGGCTACCCCGGTCAATTGGTTACCCTGTTCTATTGGCTACCCAGGTTAATTTGCTACCCAGTTCAATTGGTTATCCTGTTCAATTGGCTACCCAGGTCAATTGGTTATCCTGGTCAATTGGCTACCCAGGTCAATTGGTTATCCTGGTCAATTGGCTACCCAGGTCAATTGGTTATCCTGGTCAATTGGCTACCCAGGTCAATTGGTTATCCAGTTCAATTGGTTATCCTGTTCTATTGGCTACCCAGGTCAATTGGTTACCCTGTTCTATTGGCTACCCAGGTTAATTTGCTACCCAGTTCAATTGGTTATCCTGTTCAATTGGCTACCCAGTTCAATTGGTTACCCAGGTCAATTGGTTATCCATTTCAATTGGTTATCCTGGTCAATTGGTTATCCTGTTCAATTGGCTACTCAGTTCAATTGGTTATCCTGTTCAATTGGTTATCCAGTTCAATTGGCTACCCAGGTCAATTGGTTATCCATTTCAATTGGTTATCCTGTTCAATTGGTTATCCAGTTCAATTGGCTACCCAGGTCAATTGGTTATCCATTTCAATTGGTTATCCTCTTCAATTGGTTATCCTGTTCAACTGGTTATCCAGTTCAATTGGCTACCCAGGTCAATTGGTTATCCTGTTCAATTGGTTATCCTGTTCAATTGGCTACTCAGTTCAATTGGTTATCCTGTTCAATTGGTTATCCAGTTCAATTGGCTACCCAGGTCAATTGGTTATCCATTTCAATTGGTTATCCTGTTCAATTGGTTATCCAGTTCAATTGGCTACCCAGGTCAATTGGTTATCCATTTCAATTGGTTATCCTGTTCAATTGGTTATCCAGTTCAATTGGCTACCCAGGTCAATTGGTTATCCATTTCAATTGGTTATCCTGTTCAATTGGTTATCCAGTTCAATTGGCTACCCAGGTCAATTGGTTATCCATTTCAATTGGTTATCCTGTTCAATTGGTTATCCAGTTCAATTGGCTACCCAGGTCAATTGGTTATCCATTTCAATTGGTTATCCTGTTCAATTGGTTATCCAGTTCAATTGGCTACCCAGGTCAATTGGTTATCCATTTCAATTGGTTATCCTCTTCAATTGGTTGTTCAGTTCAATCTGCTACTCAGGTCAATTGGTTATCCACTTCAATTGGTTGTTCAGTTCAATTTGCTGCTCAGGTCAATTGGTTACCCAGTTAAACTGGTTACCCAGCTCAGTTGGCTACCCAGTTCAATTGGTTATCCTATTAAGTTGGTTATCCAGTTAAATTTGCTATCCTATTAAACTGGTTATCCAGTTCAATTGGTTATCCAGTTAAAGTTGCCACCCAGTTCAATTAGCTGCCCAGTTCACTTGGTTATCCCATTAAATTGGTTACCCAGTTCAATTGGCTACCCAAGTCAATTGGCTACCCAGTTCAATTGGCTACCCAGTTCAATTGGTTATCCTATTAAACTGGTTACCCAGCTCAGCTGGCTACCCAGGTCAAATGGTTATCCTATTAAGTTGGTTATCCAGTTAAATTGGTTATCCAGTTAAATTTGCTATCCTATTAAACTGGTTATCCAAATAAAGTTGCTGCCCAGTTCAACTGGTTATCCTATTAAATTGGTTACCCAGTTCAACTGGTTAACCAGTTCAATTGGTTGCCCAGTTCAGTTGGTTATCCAGATAAAACTGCCAACCAGTTCACTTGGTTATCCTATTAAATTGGTTACCCAGTTCAATTGGCATCCCAGTTAAATTGGTTACCTTGTTCAGCTGGCTGCCCACTTCAATTGGTTATCCTATTAAACTGGTTACCCAGTTCAATTGGCTACCCAGCTAAACTGGTTATCCTGTTAATCTGCTTGTCCTGCTAACCACCACTTTCTGCCCCAGAGCAGCTGTGATGAATCACAGAATCAGAATCATTTAGGTTAGAAAAGACCTTCAAGCCCAACCATTAACTCTTCCAGGTCCATCACTAACGTGCACCACACCTACATGGCTTCTCAACACCTCCAGGCATGGTGACTCCACCACCCACCCTGGGCAGCCTGTTCCAATGCTTGACAACCCTTTCAGTGAAGAAAAATCACCCTCAGGTCCAGCCTAAGTCTCTCCTGGTGCCATTTCCTCTTGTTCTATCACCTGTTACTCGGAGAGAAGAAACCAGCACCCACCTTATGCCAACCTCCCTTGAGGGACTGGTAGCAAAACCTCTCACTGCACCCACACTGATTTTTTGGAGCTCTCTAGACACCCCCCTGCTGCTCTAGGACCACAACAAGCACTTCAGCAACAGCCAACCTCAAAGGTAAAGCCCTTCAGAGAAGTCTTAAATCCTACACAACTCAGACCTGCAACTGTGAGCACCTTCAGTGCCCTGTGGCGAGCAGAGCAGAGCCTATCTCGGCTGCCCACAGAGCTCTGCATGCAGGAGGTGCCCTCTGCAAGGTAAAAACAGCCCACAGGGCTCCCCTGGGAACTGGGAATGCATTCACCACTGCCCCAAAGCACAGAGCTGCTTTAATACACCACCCTGCAGGCTGCAGAGAGAGC
This sequence comes from Tricholaema leucomelas, assembly GCA_013400475.1. Classification (NCBI taxonomy): domain Eukaryota; kingdom Metazoa; phylum Chordata; class Aves; order Piciformes; family Lybiidae; genus Tricholaema lacrymosa; species Tricholaema leucomelas. The sequence goes on along the minus strand of WAAF01006468.1, from coordinate 26,670 downwards.
GGGCAGCATGTGGCAGCCCAGCAACTTCTGCTGCCATCACAGGAGGCTTTGGTTCTGCTGCTGGTTGGCTGAATGAGGATTAGGATGAAATGGTGCTGCTGGGGCTACATGGCAAGGTTGGCAATCACAGCAATCACAGCAGCTCTGCTTTTCTGCTTCCTGAAGGGTTCTCATCTCTGCTCCTTCCTGGAAATCCTTGGTTCCTCAAAAATCATAGAATCCTGGAATGGGTTGGGTTGGAAGGGACCCTAAAACTCATCCAGTTCCAACCCCACTGCCATGGGCAGGGATACCTCCCCCTCTAGCTCAGGGTGCTCAAGGCCTCATCCAGCCTGGCTTTGAACACCTCCAGGGATGTGGCATCCACAACCTCCCTGAGTAACCTGTGCCAGTGTCTCCTCACCCTCACTGCCAAGAATTTCCTCCTCATCTCCAGTCTCAATCCCCCTTCTTCCAGCTCCAATCCATTCCCCCTCATCCTATCACTACAAGCCCTTGTCAAAACCACTTTCCCCCCCTCTCCTTGTGTTTTCTATAACCTCTGTTGTTTAACTTAAAACCAAAAAGACAACAAAAGCAAAGCTGTGATGCCAGCAACACAAGGCAGAAATCTGTGCAACCACCAAAAGCCCACATTCCGTGGGCTGAACCTGCTCCCACGACCTGCTGTGTGAATCAGGAACAGCTCCTGAGGAGACAGCAGCCTTCAAACTGCTGCAGCTCAGCAAAAGCAAGCTGGAACCCTCTAACTGCACACACCTTGTGCTTGCCTTGATCTCAGCAGGCTCTGCCTGCCCCTGGCATGTCACAGTGCTGGCCAGAGGGGATATCGCCAGGTCTCTCCTGCAAAGAAAGCAGCTGGCATCATCCTGCTCAACAAAGCCAGACTGAAGGAGCTGGGAAGATGTGGCAGCTCCCCAGGAGAGTGCTAATGGTTTGCCAAAGCTCAGGCAGGAAGATCCACAGGAATGAATCCATGCTGAGAGCAAAGGGAATCCAGATGGAAACCACAGGGCAAAGCCCAAGCATCAGCCTCTGCTTAAAAGGGGGAGCCAGAGGTGGACTCCAGGGCAGGAGCTCCTTCCAGCTGCAGCTCAGCCTGTCCCACTCCTCTGCTCTGCAATGCCTGGCACCTCCAGCACACCTCCCAGGCCAGGATTAGGCACAGGGAAGGTTATGTCCCCCAGGTGCCAAATGCCCTGGGAGCTCCTGCCCGAGCCAGAGCGAGCTCAGCGGTGCCAGCACCCAGAGCGGCAGACCAGAGCTGCCTTCTCCAGGTACATCTCTGGCTCTGATGCAATCAGTCAGAACATGGCTTTGGTGGCAGCTGGCTTGGAGATGTCACCTGAATGGCTTTGAGGACCCCCTTTTGAGCCCTTTCATGCATTCCCTGTTTGCACAGGGAAAGGCATCTCAAAGGACACCCATGGGACAAGCATTGATCTGGATGACTCCCCCAGCCCCTCCTCTGTGCAAACAAAACAAAAACATCAAACTCACCCAAGAGCAAACCCAAACCAAGACTTTTGATTATCCTTTCCCTCCCAACTCCTCTCCCACTCTGGCAGCATGGCTGTTTTTCCCCAGATCCCACCACTGATCTTCCTAGGGCTTAGCTCCCCAGCAGGTGACACCAATCAAACCAAGACATCTCCTTTATCTTCCACTTGAGAGCCTTCCAAGCTGTAAATCCCTGCCCCTGCTGGCTTGCAGAGGAGGCAAGGGAAGATCAGAGGATCACAGAATAGGATGGTTTGGGTTGGAAGAGACCTCTGAAGGCTCTCTAGTCTGGGCCCAGAAGTGGTGGTGAATGGTGCCACATCCTGCTGGCAGCTGGCACTAGTGGTGTGCTCCAAGGATCAGTGCTGGGCACAGTCCTGTTCAATAGCTTTAGTGATGATCTGGACCAGGGGATTGAGTCCAGCACCAGTAAGTTTACAGATGACACCAAGCTAGGAGTGAAGGCAGACAACAGCTAAAAGACTCACAGATCCATGGAATGGTTTGGGTTGGAAGAGACCTTAAAGATCATCCAGTACCAAACCCCTGCCATGGACAAGGACATCTCCCACTAGAGCAGCTTGCTCCAGGTCTCATCCAGCCTGGCCTTGAACACCTCCAGGGAGGCCACATCCACAACCTCCCTGAGCAACCTGTTCCAGGAGAGGGTTAATGGTTTGCCAAAGCTCAGGCAAGGCAGATCCACAGAAACGAATCCACACTGAGAGCAAAAGGGAATCTGGATGGAAAGCACAGGGCAAAGCCCAAGCATTGGGGGTGAGCTAAAGGTGGGCTTGGGGACAGGAGCTGTGTGCTGGGATTGTCCCTGCTGGCCACCTCCAAAAATGCTGTATTATTTCCTAGGGGAAAACCAAAAGGCAAACAAGGCAGTGAAGGTGGAATATGGGACTGAGCAAAGGTGTTTGGAGCACTGCATCCAGTTCTGCAGCCACTATTACAAGAGGGATATGGAGGTGCTGGAAGGTGTCCAGAGAAGGGCCACCAGGAGGAGCAGAGGGCTGGAGCTGCTCTGCTATGGGGAGAGACTGCGGGAGTTGGGGCTGTGCAGTCTGGAGAGAAGAAGGCTCTCCAGTGACCTTCTTGTGGCCTTGCAGTATCTGAAGGGGGCTACAAGAAAACCTGGGGGGGAGTTTTTAAGCTGTCAGGGAGTGATAGGACTGGGGGGGAATGGAACAAAGCTGGGAATGGGGAGATTCAGATGGGATGTTAGGAAGAAGCTCTTCAGCACGAGGGTGATGAGAGCCTGGAAAGGGTTGCTCAGGAAGGTGGTGGAAGCCTCATCCCTGGATGAGGCCAGGCTGGATGAGGCTGTGAGCAGCCTGATCTAGTGTGAGGTGTCCCTGGGCATGGCAGAGGGGTTGGAACTGGCTGATCCTTGTGGTCCCTTCCAGCCCTGACTGCTGCTGTGACTGACTCTCTGTTTGCAGGGGAGCTGCTGGCTGATCCTTGTGGTCCCTTCCAGCCCTGACTGCTGCTGTGACTGACTCTCTGTTTGCAGGGGAGCTGCTGCTCTCCCAGGCCGTGGTGTCTGTAAGAGGAGCTGGAGCAGAGCTGTGATTTTCACACCGCCACGCAGCCGCTCTGGGAACTCGTCTGGCACTTGCCTCTGAACTCCTCTGCCTCCCAGCACACTCCTGCAGCATCACAGCAAACACCTGCTCCGTGGAGCCATGGATCAGCCTGTACAGCAAGGTCTGTCCGAGGCATCTTTCTGTTGTGATCAGTGCCCCTTTGGCAGCCTTTGAATCTCAAGGCAGCTTTGATGCTCATCAGCTGAAGCGACCCAAGCTGAAGAGAGGTCGAGGGAGATGCCAGCTTCTGAATCCATCACAAGGCTGTGGAAGTCCCCAGAGGGTTTCAAAGCAGCCACATCACCCAGTAACCAGGTATTTATCTTCCTTCCTGCATCCACTTCCATTAATGCTGATGTGTTTTCCTCTTTAACCTCAAACAGCCCCAAACTCGCCCTGAACAAAGAGCCAGCCTGGCTCTGACTGCTGGGACAAGCAGCTACAAGCAGTGCTCCAAGAGGCCACTTTGGTTCATTAGGATCCAGCCTGCATTCTTCAGGCAGCTGAGGAAGCAGGGAACCACTTCACACAGGGCAAACATGAACCCCAACCCCCAAAGACTTCTCCTCCCAGTTTGCCACCAGCCCCCTCCAGCAGCAAGGCAGGAAGGAAATCCCAGCTGTGTGGTGCACCTACACTTGCAGTTCCCCCCACTCTAATGAGCTTATGAGCTTTTGTGGCTCAGGACTGTGATGAACTTGTAGCTAGAGAAAAGCCACAGCATGGCCTCAAAGCCATACCTAAAGCTGGGCAGTGTGGAGGGCTACATCCCCCCCACCTAGCAAGAAGATCATCTCCTTTATCCCCTGCCCAAGAGAGGCCAAGCAGGGCAGCCTTGGAAGAGCCTCAGCTGGAGTTTAGTGGTGATTTAAAGAAGAAGGCAAGCAAAGATTGGTCACCAAAGCCCCTTTTTCAGGCTGGCAGCTTCTGATGGTTGTGTCACCAGCCAGGTTTTGCTAACTGAGCTTTCATGGACTGACCTATGGGGAGGGCAGGGCTGGAGCAACCAAAGGGTGAGCAGAAGGGAGAAAGCAGACAGGGAGCAGCTCAGAACAGCTCTGAACAGCTCAGAACAGCCCTGAACAGCTCAAAACAGTCCTGAACAGCTCAGAACAGCTCAAAACAGCCCTGAACAGCTCAAAACAGCTCAGAAACATCCCTGAACAGCTCAGAAACAGCCCTGAACAGCTCAAAACAGCTCTGAACAGCTCAGAACAGCTCAGAAACAGCCCTGAAGAGCTCAAAACAGCCCTGAACAACTCTGAACACCCCTGAACAGCTCAAAACAACCCTGAACAGCTCAAAACAGCTGTGAACAGCTCAGAACACCCCTGAACAGCTCAAAACATCCCTGAACAGCTCTGAATAGCTCAAAACAGCTCTGAACAGCTCAGAACAGCCCTGAACAATTCAAAACAGCTCAAAACAGCTCTGAACAGCTCAAAACAGCCTTGAACAGCTCAAAACAGCTCTGAGAGCTGCAGCACCCACTGCCAGAGCTCCTCTGCAGCTCTGACACAGCCTCATGGCAGCACCAGATGACAGAATCAGAGAATCAAGGTCGGAAACGACCTCTAGGATCACCAAGGGCCAACCTTCTACCCAACACCTCCATGACCCTTAGACCAGCTCCCAAAGTGCCACATCTACTTGAATTTTGACCACCAAAATCGTTCAGCATGAGGCAGGGGAGGACTGGAAGCAGCAGCCAGGATGGGATGGTGCCAGTGTGAGCTCTGGTTGGCTCCAGGACAGCGCAGGCACCCCTCGACCTTGCTTCCCTTGCACATCCTCCTCTCTCCCAGAGGAAATCAGTGGCCAAGCTGAAAAGGAGCTGCAGGAGACTGCGAGGTGATTGCTTCCCCTCCCAGCTCTCTGGGGAGCATGGAATGAACAGGGAGAATTAATTCTGTTTGCCCCAGGGCCAAGGTAAGAAGCCAGGAGTGGTTTCTGAGCTGGGGTGAGTGACAGCAAAGCCTCCTCTCTCCTCTTCTGCCCCATGCCAGCAGCATCCTTGCCACTCAAGTGAGGGAAAGGGGGGTGGTGGTGATGGCTGGCACTTGGCTCCTGCCAGAACAATCCCTTGCCTTGCCTTTTCCCTTTCTTTACTGATTCTAAGCAGGCTTTTAGCTGAAGGGGGACACGATGAATAAAGCTGTGGGCTGCAGCCTGTCTCCTGCAGCGACCTCGCTGTGCTGAGCAGCCTTTGCCAGCCCTCACCCCCCTCAACCAGCACCCCCCCCGCAGAGCCTTCCACCCCCCTCTCAGGTGCTCAGAGGCGGTGGCTTTATCCACTAATGACATTTGATTTCCTTTGCAGAGCCCTCGGGGAGGGCTCCTTCTCTTGCCCTCGCTGCTGGATGCGATTCCTGCTGCCCTTTTATACTCAGCTGAGCCTTTGCTGTTTGGTTTTTTGGTTGCTGAACTGCTGGTGGTCTCCTCTGCACCCCACCACCTCACCCCCACCTCCCATCCACGCCCCTAGGTCTGCTCTTTCCACAGCCAGAAGCACATTTCCCAGCTTTGATGTTGAGGGAACTCAGGTTTTTAGGCTGGATCATGGCCTAGAGAGGGCAGGGCTGAGACTTGCTTTGGGGTTTACAGATTCATGCTTTGCCTGGGGCTGAAAGGGACCCTCAGAGGACATCTTGTCCAGCCCCCACTTTGTACTCAGCAGGGATACCTCCAACTAGCTCAGGCTGCTGAAGGTCACATCAAGCCTGATCTTGAATGTCTCCAGAGATGGGGCCTCACTAACACCCCTGGGCAACCTGTCCCAGTATTTCACCACCCTCACTGTGCAGAACTTCCTCCTGATGGCCAAACCCAAATCTCTCCTGCCTGTTTCAAACCACTGTCCCCTGTCCTAGCCCTCCAAGCCAGTCCCTCCCCAGCCTTCCTGTAGGTCCCCTTCAGCTACAGAAAAGCAGCTCTTGAGGTCTGCCCGGAGCCTTCTCTGAACAGCCCCAACTCTTTCAGCCTGTTTCCAGTGACTTGCCTCTAAAACCTCCCTCACAAAAAGGCAATTAGCACAGTGCTATTAGGGTTTCTTCCCCCCCCCCACCTCCCATTGCATGGCAGCTAAGTCAGGAGGAGCCTTCCTTAATAACCTTTGAACAATAGACCCTGTCTTGCTTGCTGCATGTTCCTGGGCTCGGCAGTGAATGCACCCAGACGTCACCCAGGGTCTACTCCAGGTCCAACTATTTCTGGAAACCCACCAAGGGCAATGGTTGGATAATGCTTGGATAATGTCAGAAGGCTGTTGCAGAGAGGATGTGACAAGTTTCTACCTCTTTGATCCAAGCTGTGGTGCAAAGAGCTGTTTCCCAGGGCGGCACAGCTATGTGCGCCTCCAGCTCAGCCCCGCGCGGGAGCCTGCGGCCAGCCCTTGGAGCTTCCTTGTGGGCAGGGACCAGAAGAAGCTGGGGAGAAAATGAGTGTTGGTCTTCAGCAAAGCTTGGCAAAGTCACCAACTGCCATGCTGAGTGGTGTGGCACTGTGGGTGGCTTCTGTCCTGGAGATAAGGGTGGGGAGATAAGCACAGTAGAGCTGAGCTGCCCTCTTGGGTGCATTAGTTAAAGTGTGACTGGCACAGGTCAAGGGAGGTTCTCCTCCAGCTCTGCTCTGCCCTAGGGAGGCCACTGGGTCCAGTTCTGGGTTCTCCAGCTCAAGAGAGGCAGGGAAGTGCTGGACAGAGTCCAGAGGAGGCTACAGGGCTGCTCTCTCTGAGGAACAAAGGCTGAGAGCCCTGGGGCTGAGAGCCTGCAGAAGAGCAGCCCCAGAGGGGAGCTGAGCAATGCTCAGCAAGAGCTAAAGGGTGAGGGGCAAGAGGATGGGGCCAGGCTCTGCTCAGTGGTGCCCAGGGACAGGACAAGAGGCAGTGGGCACAAAGTGGAACCCAGGAGGTTCCATTTGAACAGGAGAAACTTCTTTGTTGCTGGAGGCCTGGAACAGGCTGTGCAGAGAGGTTGTGGAGTCTCTGTCTGCAGAGCTTCCAACTCCAGCTGGGAGTTGTGCTCCTGGGCAAGCTGTGCCTAGGGACAGGACTGGGGACGTGGTGGAGTCACCATCCCTGGAGGTGTTGAAGAGGAGGCTGGATGAGGCACTCAGTGCCATGGGTTAGTTAATCAGAAGGGTTAGGAGATAGGTTGGACTCAATGGTCCCAGAGGTCTTTTCCAGCCGGGATGATCCTGTGGTGCTGTGACAAGGGGCAATGGGCACAAAGTGGAACCCAGGAGGTTCCACCTGACCAGGAGGAGAAACTTGTTTGATGTGAGGATGCTGGAGGCCTGGAGCAGGCTGCCCAGAGAGGTTGTGAAGTCTCCTTGCCTGGAGAGCTTCCAAGCCCAGCTGGGCATTGTGCTGCTGGGCAAGCTGCTGGGGGTGCCCTGCTTTAAGCTCTGTCTGCAGTGAGAGAGTAAACAAAACTCTGCCAGCTCCTGGCTCATCTCTTGCCCACACTCCACAGCCTGCCAAGAGGACCACCAGTGCACGTTGGGGCAGATACCAGCACCCAACAGCTTCCCTGGCTGCAGCTTACACTGCTGCCCCCTCAGCTGCAGCAAGGGATCTGTCCTCTTGGCCACGCAGCATGCGGCAAAACCACTGCCTGAATCAGCTCTGCCTCCACACAGCCACCTTGAGACCCACACAGCCCCCAGGGGACAGGTCCTCCTCATGCCCTCAGCTGCTGTTACTGGGTCGTGGCTGCTATTAAGCTTTCCAGGGAGCTTTCAAAGATGTTTTGAAACGTTGTTGTGAATCTAAATTTTTCTCCCCAACCTTTCCAGCTGACCTCTGCCCAGGGCTGTCCTCAGGGGGACTGCAGGGTTCACAGGGTCCTGAGGTGCCAGCCTTGCCTGGGTTGGCCTCAGCTGTGATTTGAGTGTGGCTGAAAGGTCTGAAGAGAGTCAGAGTCCATCCCCCAACCTATTTGTCATCCCTCTGCCGATCTGCAGCGCTGGGATAGATGCTCTTTACTCGGGCAAAGGGTGAACCAGTGCTGCCTGCTCTAATAAATCAGATGAGGAGGAGAGAAGGAGACAAGATGGGCAGAAGTGTAAATCAGAATGGGAACGAGCTGCAAGTTCAGCCCCAACACCTGCCAGCTCTCCTCCAGCCCTTCCCTGCTCTTCTCCCATGTTCCAAGTTGCATCAGGAGCCGTGGGGGGAGCCCTGCCAGCACCAAGCTTCTCTTCCCTGGCCATGTCCTTGTCCATATCCATGACAACAGGAGAGCAGGGACCTCACCAGTCAGACAGCACCAAGGCATGCCCATTTCTTGCAGCCAGGTGGGAACAAACCCCTGGGTGACACAAACACCTCAGAGCTGCAAAACCCCCGCACGGGGCACCGAGGCCAAATCCTGGCGTGCCCCCAGGACAGTGGCACTGACTCCTTCAGCATGGGGTGCTGCAGCTCAGCTCCTTGGGCTGCACATAGATGCTTGAGGGAATTCAGCATCTCTGTCTCTGAATCTGGTGCCCAGCAACACTTTGAGATTAGCCTAAAGGGGATGCTCAGGTACATCTGCTCACAACATCTGCTCTGGTCAGCAGATATTCACAGGACCACAAGATCACAGGATGCTAGGAGCTGGAAGGGACCTCTGGAGGTCAGAGGATGTTAGGAGCTGGAAGGGATCTCTGGAGATCACAGGACCACAGGATCACAGGATGTTAGGGGCTGGAAGGGATCTCTGGAGATCACAGGACCACAGGATGTCAGGGGCTGGAAGGGACCTCTGGAGATCACAGGACCACAGGATGTTAGGGGCTGGAAGGGATCTCTGGAGATCACAGGACCACAGGATGTCAGGGGTTGGAAGGGACCCAAAGAGAGCATCCAGTCCAACCCCCCTGCCAGAGCAAGACCATCCAATCTAGCTCAGGTCACACAGGAACACATCCAGACAGGCCTTGGAAGGCTCCACAGAAGGAGACTCCACAATCTCTCTGGGGAGCCTGCTCCAGTGCACTGGGACCCTTCCAGTCAGAAATTCTTCCTCCTGTTGAGGTGGAACTTCCTGGGCTGCAGTCTCCATCCCTTGCCCCTTGTCCTGTCCCAGGACACAAGTGAGCAGAAGCTGTCCCTGTCCTTTCCTTCCTGACCCCCACCCCTCAGATATTCATAGACCTTCAGTAGCTCCAAATCTCCTTTTCTCTCCTCCAAACTCCTCCTTGTGCCCCTACTACCAAAACCCTGCCAGCTCTTGGTGCTACCTCTTCTCTGACCAAGCCTCACTTGTGCAGCAGCTGACCCTGCTCTTGTCACCTTCTTCAGCTCTAGCTGTAGGAATACCTTTTAGGAAGACTTGGGTCAACACTGGCACCACAGTGAGCAGGTCCTCTGTCACCTGGCCACTTCTCAACATGTTCTCCTTCAGATTGCAAAGCTCCTGAACCCAAACCTTCAGGCTCGACTCCTGTGTCACCTGCGTGAGGCTTTGGGGGACCGCTGCGGTTGCGATGGGAGAGGATTAAGAGGAGCTGTGGCAGCTGAGCTCATCCACCAGGCTCTGCTGGAGACCAGAGAAACAGAGTGCAGGCAGAGCCAGCAGCCACGGTGCTGCTGATGCCCTACAACTCTTCTGTGCACAGGTATTTATGACCTGGCTCTGCCATCTGTGCTCGCTGACAAGGAAGCAGCAAGGGACAAAATCTCTCCTCACATCTCCACAGCTTTCCTAAGTGAGAACCAAGATGCTGAGGGGTGAGACATCAACCACCAGCCCCTCTCTGAGGGTGGGGGGAGGGTGCTGTTGAAGCTCTTAATGCCTGCTGAGCACCAAGCCCTGTTCCCTGAGAGGTCCTGGCATCATCCTGCACAGCCATCCTGACACACAAAGGAGGGAGGTCACACTTAATTACAGCCACGAGGTCATTAAGGTGCTCAAAACATCTTTCTGTCTGCTGAGCACCAATCTCTGTTCCCTGAGAGGTCCTGGCATCATCCTGCACAGCCATCCTGACACACACAAGAGGAGGGAGGTCACACTTAATTACAGCCACGAGATCATTAAGGTGCTTGAAACACCTTTGTGTCTGCTGAGCACCAATCCCTGTCCCCTGGCATCATCCTGCACAGCCATCCTGACACACAGAGGAGGGGGAGGTCACACTTAATTACAGCCACGAGGTCATTAAGGTGCTTGAAACATCCTTTCAGCAGCAATGCCTCTCTCTGCTCCTTCAGACCAAGTGAAAAGCAGGCAGAAGAGGCTGCAGCCAACCTTCCATCTACTCACACCCCAACGGAACAGGGCAAGCAGCTAAAGCCAGGTGCAGGGAGACTCCAGGCACTTGGCTCATGCACAGTTTAAGGACACTGTTTCCCTTTGACTATTTCCTCTCAACACCAAGATGTTTACTCAGTGGAGACAGGCTCCAATGCCTGCAAAACTCCCATCACAAGGAGTGCTTTTGCTCCCAGGAGGTCACCCTGGCCAGCAGGACCAGGGAGGTCATTCTGCCCCTGTACTCAGCGCTGCTCAAGTCACACCTTGACTACTGTGTCCAGTTCTGTGCCACTCAGTTTAAGAGAGGTGTTGAGGTGTCCAGAGAAAGGCACCAAGGCTGGGGAGGGGCCTGGAGCACAGCCCTGTGAGGAGAGGCTGAGGGAGCTGGGGGTGTGCAGCCTGCAGAAGAGGAGGCTCAGGGCAGAGCTCATTGCTGTCTGCAGCTCCCTGAAGGGAAGCTGTAGCCAGGTGGGGTTGGGCTCTGCTGCCAGGCAGCCAGGGACAGAAGAAGGGGACACAGCCTCAAGCTGTGGCAGGGGGCAGGTCTAGGCTGGATGTTAGGAGGAAGTTGTTGGCAGAGAGAGTGATTGGCATTGGAATGGGCTGCCCAGGGAGGTGGTGGAGTTGCCATCCCTGGAGGTGTTCCAGAAAAGCCTGGATGAGGCACTTAGTGCCATGGTCTGGTTGATTGGACAGGGCTGGGTGCTAGGTTGGGCTGGATGATCTCAGAGATCTCTTCCAACCTGCCTGATTCTATGATTCTGTGTTCTCACCCAGGGTGCACTCTCTGCACCCTGACGTTGGGACTCCTCAAATGCCAGGCAGCCCTCAGGCAAACCCAGAGCAGAGGAGTTCCAGCACCCAGGCTGGAGGATGATTTCCCTGCTCGTGTGGTTTTGTTTCTTCCCAGGCTAGCAGACAATCTGTTGAACCTCACAGTGCAGCCTTCTCTTACCTTTAATTTATTCTGTCAGGAAACTGTCTACCTTAATGAGTACCAGCACACCCCCACTGCCTTCCAAGTTTGGAGATCTGCTCTGTCAAGTATAAATAATCCTGTCTGAAACCAAGTCGATGTAGGGAAACCAAAAGCCATCTCCCCTTGGGGGGGATTTCTCTCTCCCTCTCACACTCCTCCTTCTCCCCCTCCCCCCCCCCCCCCCCCCAACTCCCTCAGCCCACACTGTACTGAACAACATCCATGGACTTCTGAGAGCACAGAGCTGGGTGGCTGCTTTCTACCCAAACAAGGGACAAAAACAACCCAAAGAGAACTCTGCCAAGCATCTTGTGTCGTGTGCCCCCCCCCTCCATAACCTGGTTCCTCTCCACCACCACTGCTTCGTGGTGTGAGGTGTCAGTGGGGTGGTTTGTTGCCTAACCTGGGGCTGCAAACTCATCTGGATGGAATGGGAGGAGGTTTCTTAGTCCTTCGGGGTCAGGATGTGAGACAGGAACAAAGCTTTGTCTTAGGGGCATGGCTCCAGGGGAGATGTCCACATAGGTAACCAAGAGAGGACAGCTTCAGCCCCAGGCTCAAAGGTCTCCTCCAAGTTCAGCAGTTGTGTGGTCTTAAGGAGGACTGAGCTGTTCCCAGGGCTGGGAAGGGCACGACCCAACCCACGCACCCAGGCAGGGCACGGGATGGGGGCAGCTTTCCCACCCCATCCCTGCCAGATGCTTTCATGCTCTCCTTCACGGGCAGAGCTTTGGGACTAAAGATGCTGTAGGTCCAAGGAAAAGCAAGCCTGGAGCATCCTGGTGTTTTCCATCCTGGTCTACAGCGATGGGACCTGACCAGTCCCCCCCCGTCCTCAGACAAGCTCCTGCGGAGCAGATGCTGTACAGTTCCCCACGTCCCTTGTTCCTTCTGCTTCCCCCTTCCAAATCCCTTCCCAGCCTCAACTCTCCCAGCCGGGGCTATCCTCTGCCTGCTCCCTTCCTTGCCGGCGTTCCTTTGGGATGCAAGGGAGGAAGGGGAGGGGGGAGGTAGCTGCCCGATCCCCCCGGAGCAGAATCCTATCGCTGCGTAAAGGCAGTTTAGGCTGCACCGGGATGCGGGGAGGGGATGGGAGAGAAGTAAATAAGGGAGAGGGAAGCCCCCAGCGCTGTGAAGGATGAGGAGAAGGCACTCAANATAGAGATGGGGGGATAAGAGTTAGGTCGGGGGGGGGTGTCCCCCTACCTCTACTTACCTTCAAACTGGGGAATCGTACTGGAGCTCCCAGGTCAGGATGGTGTCTCCCCAAGTCTCCAGCTCGGAGAGCATCAATGCCTTCTCCCCCCACCCCCAGGGGGAAAAAAAAAAGAGAAAGGAATGAAATAAACCTCCCAGCGGTTGGAAAATAAGGAGGGGAAAAAAAACACAACAATTAACGTTTTAAATTAATTAAAATAACGAACATAATCAGGAGGAACGAAAGCGGAGGGAGGCAGCCGAGGATGGAGAGCAGGCAGCAGACACCTTCTCTCCCTGGCACATGGCCGGGGCCCGGCGGCAGCAGCGGCAGCAGCAGAAGCAGCAGCAGCAGCAGCAGCGGCGGCGGCGACGGCTCCGTTCCGCTCCGTTCCGCTCCCCCCGCCCCGCCGGGGCCGCCAATGACGGCGGCTGGAGCCGAGCAGGAGCCGAGCGGGGCGGTGCGAGGCTTCCCCCCCACACACCTCCCCGCCACTGCCACCACCTCCGTGCCCCTCGCTGCTGCCCCCCACCCCGCCTATACAGGCAGCGGGCAGGCAGCCTCCCCCCCACGCCTCCTTGTGTCAGGAGGGACAGCGGAGCTGGACTCACGGAGGTGAGCTACCCCCTCCCCACCATGGAGATTGGCTACCCTACCCTCCCCCCGTGGAGATGAGCTAACCCCCCATGAAGATGGGTCAGCTCGTCATAGAGCTGGGACACCCCCCAGACAGCCATGGGTCACCTCTCCATGGAGCTGGGTCACCCCTTCATGGAGCTGGGACACCCCCCATGGAGCAGGGTCACCCCTTCATAGAGCTGGGACACCCCCCATAGAGCTGGGTCACCCCTTCATGGAGCTGGGACACCCCCCATGGAGCTGGGTCACCCCTTCATAGAGGTAAGACACCCCCCATGGAGTTGGGTCACCTATTCATAGAGCTGGGACACCCCTCATGGAGCTGGGACACCCCCCATGGAGCAGGGTCACTCCTTCATAGAGGTGAGACACCCCTCATGGAGCTGGGACACCCCTCATGGAGCTGGGACACCCCTTTACAGAGCTGGGACACCCCCCATGGAGCTGGGTCCCCCCCTTATAGAGCTGGGACACCTCCCATGCAGATAGGGCAGCTCCTCGTAGAGGCAGAACACTCCCTGATAGAGCCAGGACCCCCCCCCAGGCACATAGGTCTGCTCCTCATATTGCTGGGACACCCCCCACAGAGCAGGGTCACCCCCCCATGCAGATGGGGCAGCTCCTCATAGAGGCAGGACACCCCCTTCATAGAGCGAGGACCCCTCCAACACAGGTATCACACCTCATGGACACGAGTGACCTCCCATGAAGCTGGGTCACCTCCTCACACAGCCAGGTCACCCCTAAGGAGCAAAGCCACCCCCTCACAGAGCCAGGTCCCCCCTAAGGAGCAAAGCCCCCCCCCCACAGAACTAGCTCCCCCCTCATAGAGCCAGGTCACCCCTAAGGCGCAAAGCCACCCCCCCTCAGAGGTAATTCCCCCCTCACAGAGCCAGGAGCAAAGCCACCCCCTTACAGAGGTAGTTCACCCCTCACAGAGCCAGGTCACCCCTAAGGAGCAAAGCCACCCCCTTACAGAGGTAGTTCACCCCCTCACAGAGCCAGGAGCAAAGCCACCCCCACACAGAGCTAGGTCACCTCCCCACTGATCCAGGCTGCCCTCCCCAGGGCTGGGTCACCAGCAGAAGACACGGAGCTGGTTTGCTCCCTACGGAGCAGGGGGGCACCAGCCATAGTTTGGCTGAGAGGACCAAGGGGCAGTGGGCACCATCTGGAAGCCAAGGAGGTTCCACCCGAGCAGGAGGAGGAAGTCGTTTGGTGCGAGGGTGCTGCGGAGCCCTGCAGCAGGGAGGTTGTGGAGTCTCCTTGTGTAGAGACATCCTAAACCCACCTGGGGCACGGTGATCCTGCGCCAGCCGCTGCGGATGCCCCTGCTTCAGGAGGGTCCCTCCTAGGCACTGCGTGGTCCCTTCACAGCACATCTGCTCTTGGGGAGACGTTTATCACTTCCAGCTCTTGGGGAGACGTTTATCACTTCCAGCTCTCCTTTTAATCTATAGAGAGGCAAACAAAAGTTGCATTGAATTAATTGCTCCCTAAATAAACTAATTGCTGCCCACTAATTCCGGGGCACTTCGCTGACAGGCAGCTGAATGAAAGCCAGGAGATGAAATCGAGTTGATCTTTAACGAGCCTGCTTAAGACGATTAGTGTTTAATTAGCAGAGAGGGGGGTGGGGTGGTCGGTGCCGAGCTGGCCCTGCCAGGGCTTTCCCTTCACTTCTGCTTCAAGGTTGCCTGCACCACGTGGAAAAGATGCTGAAGAAACAAATCTCCAATTTTAGCTTCCTATTACTTGTGTGGCTCAAAGGTCATGGTCTGGGGATTTGTCACTGTGCCTCTGCTCAGAAAGATGAAGGCTGGAGGAATCCTGGCAGGGGCTCTTCATTTTGGTCTCCTTGCTTGGGCTTCTGTTGGCAACAACCAGCCTCGATGCTTGGTGGTGAATCTGTCACAGCAGTTCTCCACTCATCAGAGCCCAGGATGGCAGCAAGGAGAAGAAGCAATGTTAGAGGAAGGACTCAGCAAGCACTTAGAATAGAATAGAATCAGCCAGGTTGGAAGAGAGCTCCAAGCTCA
>WAAF01006467.1:106119-150395 GCA_013400475.1 Tricholaema leucomelas | reverse complement strand
CAAAGAACCCTTTCCTAACATCTACTCTAAATCTCCCCTCTGCCAGTTTAAACCCATTACTCCTTGTCCTGTCATTACAAGACCTTGTCAATAGTCCATCCCCAGCCCTTCTGTAGCCCCCTTCAGATACTGGAAGGCCACTCCAAGATCTCATCAAAGACTTCTGTTCTCCAGGGTGCAGACCTCTTGTAGCCTGTCCTCATAGCAGAGCTGCTCAAATACTCATCATCTTTGTGGCCCTCCTATGGACTCACTCCAACAGTTCATCTCCTTCTTGTGTTGGGGGCTCCAGAACTGCACCCAGGACTCCAGGTGGGGTCTGAGGAGAGCAGAGCCAAGGGGCAGAATCCCCTCCCTTGCCCTGCTGCCCACACTGCTCTTGCTGCAGCCCAGCACAGGGTTGCTGTCTGGGCTGCGCTCACACTGCAGGCTCATGTTGAGCTTTTCATCACCCCAGACCCCCAGGTCCTTTTCCTCAGGGCTGCTCTCAGCCATTCCTCACCCAGCCTGGAGGTGTGCTTCAGATTGCACTGGCCCAGGTGCAGGACCTTACACTTGGCCATGTTGAATATCATGAAGTTGGCCTGGGCCCACCTCTCCAGCCTGTCCAGGTCCCTCTGGATTGCATCCCTGCCCTCTAGCAAGTGGACTGTATATATGTGTACATATATGCATATATATATACATGTATATACATATATGTATGTAATACAAATTGTCTAGTCTTATGTGTACATATATACATAGATACATACATATGCCCAGGGAGGCTGTGGATGCTTCCTCCCTGGAGGTGTTTAAGGCCAGGCTGGATGAGGCCTTGAGCAACCTGCTCTAGTGGGAGGTGTCCTTGCCTATGGCAGGGGGTTGGAGCTGAATGATCCTTGAGGTCCCTTCCAACCTAAACCATTCTATGATTCTATATATATATATGTATACACGTAATGCAAATTGTCCAGTCTTATAAACTCCATTTATAAGCTCAGCTTTGGAATATCCAGACTCTTACAGCTCTCACTTCCCTGTTTCTTTTTAACTTCATGCCACGTTTCACACAAGAAGGAACCCAGCTTGAGGTGGACCAGCTGTGCAAAGAGATTGCACCAAAAGGCAGTGCTGCCATGGGTCACCAAGCCCTTCACTTCCCTGCCTGGCAAATCCCCGCATAAGGAGTGGAGGTGCTGCAGGGCAAGGGGGGGACAGGTAGAGCTGCCATGACCCTGATTATTTTGCTCATGGTCAACATAGCTGGATGCGTGGATTTGGGAATGAGCCAAATGCCCCATTTTTCAGGCCAAGGTTTTCTGTCTGTCTCTTGGTGCTGGAAGGCAAAATCTCTTGAATTGTCTTTTTGATTCTTTTTTTTTTGGAACAAGCTGTTTAATATTAACGTTGATTACCCAATTGCTCATTTCAAGGAGAGCACTAGCAACTTCCAGATCTTTGGGGACCTAATTTTCTTTTGGATTTATGGGCAGCCACCCAGATCTTCCCAGCATGGGTTTCTTTTTTTTTTTTTTTTTTCCTCCTTCATCTGTATTTTTTCCAGAAGACACTTTTAAAGATCTTGGAGTGTAATCTGTTTTATATTGAACCTTGGTTTTGCCTATGTTTTCTGTGTCCTTATCAAATAGAACAGTGCATTTATGGTATTTTAAATGCTTTTAGAGAAGATCAAGCCAGTCAGCAAACAGTTACTAACACCATGGAAAGGCAGATGTATTTGACTTGCTTGTCTTCTAGGGGGTGATAGTGGATAAGGTAAAGAAGATTTGCCTGAAGAACGTTTAGGGAGAGAAGGTTCTTGTTGCAGAAAACCTGCTAGCTTGCCGCAGGAACGTGGTCAAGGCCCCCACAGACCAATGTGATCTGAACATGAGCCAGCAGTGTGCCCAGGTGGCCAAGAAAGCCAATGCCATCCTGGCCTGCATCAGGAATGGTGTGGTCAGCAGGAGCAGGGAGGTCATTCTGCCCCTGTACTCTGCACTGGTTAGACCACACCTTGAGTACTGTGTTCAGTTCTGGGCCCCCCAGTTTAAGAGGGACATTGAGATGCTTGAGCCTGTCCAGAGAAGGGCAACGAGGCTGGTGAGAGGCCTCGAGCACAGCCCTACGAGGAGAGGCTGAGGGAGCTGGGATTGTTTAGCCTGGAGAAGAGGAGGCTCAGGGGAGACCTTATTGCTGTCTACAACTACCTGAGGGGTGGTTGTGGCCAGGAGGAGGTTGCTCTCTTCTCTCAGGCAGCCAGCACCAGAACAAGAGGACACAGCCTCAAGCTGCACCAGGGGAAATTTAGGCTTGAGGTGAGGAGAAAGTTCTTGCCTGAGAGAGTCATTGGCTACTGGAATGGGCTGCCCAGGGAGGTGGTGGAGTCGCCGTCCCTGGAGCTGTTCAAGGCAGGATTGGACGTGGCACTTGGTGCCATGGTCTAGCCTCGAGCTCTGTGGTGAAGGGTTGGACTTGATGATCTGTGAAGTCTCTTCCAACCTTGGTGATACTGTGAGACTGTGAAAGGCAATGCCACATGGACTCCAGACAATCCAATGTGAATTATGCCAGAGACATTTATTAATCATTTTGGCTCTCAATATATACTCTCAGGGCATAAAGCACACACCTACACATTAGCATAATTAGTCAAGGACAACCCACTCCATCAGCATAAACCACACCTTGTTTTCCTCATTGACGAGGTGTTCATTATCTATTCATTCTGAGATAAGGTAGCCAGCGCTGGTGGGAACCAAGGTCAGCATCTGCCTCTTATTATCCTTCTTCACTTTGCATTCCCACAGGTTCTCTTCTTAGAATCATAGAATCAGTCAGGGTTGGAAGGGACCACAAGGATTGGACAGTTCCAACTCCCCTGCCACGGCCAGGGACACCCTACCCTAGATCAGCTTGCCAACAGCCTCATCTAGTCTGGCCTTAAACACCTCCAGGGACAGGGCCTGAACCACCTCCCTGGGCAACCCATTCCAGGCTCTCACCACTCTCATGCTCAACAACTTCCTCCTCACGTCCAGTCTGAATCTCCTCACCTCCAGCTTTGCTCCATTCCTCCCCAGTCCTGTCACTCCCTTAGAGCCTCAAAAGTCCCTCCCCAGCTTTTTTGTAGGCTCCATTCAGATACTGGAAGGCCACAATAAGGCATTACCTGAGGAGTATCTGCTGCAAATTACCAACAGACATTATTTTACCAGCTCTGAACTATAAATGAGTTCTATTTGAGTTTAAGTCGCTTGTGGAGCTTGCAGTGCTGAATTCCCTCCAGCATTAGTGCAGCTGTTCCCCTGATGCTGCGAGCTCTGTGCAAGACTCGAGTCCACGTTCTGAGCTGGTGTCGTGGTGTCTCATTAAAACACTAGTGATTGGAGAAGGTGCTAAACCACGATGGCTTTTGGACAAGCATGCCCTTGGCGAGAGGATAAAGTGTCACAAAGTGCTTTGTCACCGGGGGCCGTGCAGCTTGCGCTTCTCCAGCTGTACATCACTCCTTCCGTAGGAACGTGCTCTCCTCCCGATAGGATGGGAGCCCTATGAATCAATCATGCTGCCTGCTCCGTGTCCTATAAATTAGAGAAAGATGCAGCTGGTTTGCCATTTGGTTTTGTGTGGCCTTTAATTGCCTCTCCATTATATCATCTAGTGTCCCTTTCTCCAGCCTCCTTCATATCCATCTTTGAGAGTGATGAGCAGTCGAGTGTGATGTGCCCCGAAGGTCACTGTCAAAACACGCTGAATTATGCAGCGCTTCGGTGTTGCCTTTCTTCTTGCTCCTTCTCCTTTGAATATTGCTAGAAGAATAGTTGCAGCCTTCAATTAGAAGGGCCAGATTGCCTCTTTGATTTGTTGATAGACTTGGGGGTTTCCTTGATTTAAAGTGTAGATCTTGGGTAGTCCTTCTGTGGGTTTAATCTTTACGTACTGTTGATCTAATCTTGGGGCTCTGTGGCTCGCTCTGCTCATCCCATTGTCAGCTCTGGCTTGTTCCCTGCGTTGTGTTCCCGGCTTTTTTGGTTAGTTTCAAATGACTGACTTAATTAGCCTTTTGACAGCCAGATATTTTTGTATAATGACATTTTCCCCCTGAACTAATGAGCTTTTTTTTTTTTGCCTCTTTAAGATCCCCAGAACTAGCATTTTTCTGGCCTCTGCAGTTCTCATCTCTCCCTGTCTATCACTCCCATAAAACTGTGGTTAAAGAAACCTTCTCTCCCTCAAGGCAAAACACGAAGCAGTGCATGTAGGGCTACACTGACATTATCTCTGATAGCTTTGCTGGAGTTTGGCGGCTGCTCGCAGAGCCAGGTGGCTTCATCCAGCTGTCTCCATCCCCAGCAGAGCCAATGCTCCCTTATGTCTCAGCACCCCTGCTCAGAGAGCCAGTTGGCTCTGGGCTAGCAGCGGGGTGCGAGCTGCCTTGCCGGCAACACAGGGACGAAAGCTGGCTGTGCAGATGGACCTCAAGCCAGCAGTGGCCTCTGCCTGGCCCCAGGCTGGGAGCTGAACCACGGCTGGAGCCATCCAACCAGCCCCCTGTGGCTGCTGGGGAAGAGCATTCATCCAGGGACAAACCTTCTTAAAGCACGTTGTAGTCACAAAATGTAATGGATGCGTTTCACAGGCTTAAACCTGAAGTACAGCCTGAGAGAGGGAAAAGGAATCCTTTGTAGGCTTCTTTAAAGTAATCCAGGATTTTAGGTGGTAATAATACTACTACTACTTATTATTATTACTTATCTGGGCCCCACACAAAATCGTTGATGTTTGCCTTTGCCATCCTCCTGATGTGCATTTTGCTGATGCACAACTTGTGGTTGATACTGTTGCATAAATAAAATAAGCCCTGTTAATTTCAAACTCCTTGACAAACCTATACATGCAAAAAAAAAAAAGGTAAAGCTTACTCACAGAAAAAGGGCAAAATCAGCAGGAAAAGAAAGATGATTATTTTCAACAGTGTCCTTTTAATTAGAGGCATAATTAATTCTTTTCCCTGACACGCACAGAGAGATTACTCTTTTAAAAATATTCCTGCTTGGAATAAAATGACTTAAAGCTACATACCAGAGGAGCAGATCATAAATCTAAAAGAGAAAATTCCAGGCTGCTTATATATTGAGCATTCCTTTTGAATCCAAAATGGTCATTGGAAAGCCTGCCCTAAAACCTAACTGCAAAGTGAACGAAAATGCTCCTCAAAAGCTGAGCGCTGAGAACAAGCGGAGGCTCTGTGCAGGCACAGGAGGCTGAAGGACTGCAAAATGGAGTTCATGTATTTTGCACATACACAAATTCTCTGCTCCCAGGCAACTGCTGGGTGACCCCAGGGAAGGTCTGTGTGGTGTAGGCTGAGTTGATTTGGTTGGCATCTGCCAATGTAAGCTGGATGTGGTCATGAGGAGAGGCTGAGGGAGCTGGGCGTGTTTAGCCTGGAGAAGAGGAGGCTCAGGGCTGACCTCATTCCTGTCTACAACTACCTGGAGGGAGGCTGTAGCCAGGTGGGGTTGGGCTCTTCTGCCAGGCAAGCAGCAACAGAAGAAGGGGACACAGTATCAAGCTGTGCCAGGGAAGGTCTAGGCTGGATGTTAGGAGGAAGTTGTTGTCAGAGAGAGTGATTGGCATTGGAATGGGCTGCCCAGGGAGGTGGTGGAGTCACCGTCTCTGGAGATGTTCAAGCAAAGCCTGGCTGAGTCACTTAGTGCCATGGTCTAGGTGATTGGACAGGACTGGGTGCTAGGTTGGCCTGGATGATCTTGGAGTTCTCTTCCAACCTGTTTGATTCTATAATTCTATGGAATTACATCTGCTGTACTCTTTTCCAGGAGACAAAGTGCTGCCTGCTGTTCTTCTGTGTGCATTGTGCTTATTTCCATAACTTTCTGGCATCTTGGACATTGAAAGTTGCTCAGGGATAGATCTTGTTTGGATAATGAATGTGGAAGCAAGAGGTCACTTTATGAAAGGTGGGAGAAAGCCAGAAGCAGGCTCAGATTGGAGAAGGAGGTGGCAGGAGGGCCTGTGACTGTGCGGGCACCAGAGCTGGGTTGGTCACGGGGTGGCCCGGTGCAAACCAGCTCTCCTCAGCTCAGGGTAGGTGGCAGCAAGCTTCTGGTGAGCCCATTTCTTTGTTGGGAGCGGCTGGCTGTGGAATGTGGACAGGTAATTCTGGGGAGAAATGTGTTTGATGTGAGAGGCCAAGCTTCAGTTGTCGTGATGGAGAAATGACAGAGAAGGGTGGGGGAAAAGGAGAGTAAGAGATCAAGGGCTGGCTTAGAGGCTGCAGGTGAAGAGAGGAGAGAAAAAAGATGTGGTTCTGGAGCAGTCGAGCAGGAGCACCCATTGCTTCCTCCATTTGTTGTTAAGCTGTCACATAGTTCCCTTTACTAACTGCCTCACCCACCCTGGAGGAAGCCACTGCATAAATCTGTGTGCCAAACCCCAGCTTGCAGCCATTTGCTCCCAACTGCCATTGCTGCCATCCCATGCCAGTGCCTAGAGCTCAGTCTCTCAGCTCCACGGAAAGCTGGTGGAACACATTCAGCACAGCAGGAAAGCATCTCACTGCTTCCCTGTAATTACACTTGTGAAAACGCCTCTGTGGAGAAGACAAGGCTGGAGAACCTGCTTCTAAGAGGGAGGTTTCTCCTGAGGGCTGATCCTGCAGGCAGGTAGTGCCAACCCTGCTCTGAGAATTGCATAGTGGAGTTGCACTGCCTGGCCAGGGTGCAGTTTCTTACGGTGATGATTAAGACTACACATGTAGGGATGCGAAAGACGTTTGCTCTCTGATTGCTCGTACAGATGGTTCCAGACAAAAAGCAGAATGATGCAAGGAAGCTGTAGCATCCTGCTCAACGTTCTGTACAGAGAGGCCAGTGCCAGGGTTTTGCACTTTGGCCACAACAACCCCAAGCAGCACTACAGGCTGCGGACAGAGTGGCTGGAGAGCAGCCTGGAAGAAAGGGACCTGGGGGTACTGGTAGATAACAGGCTGGAGATGAGCCAGCAGTGTGCCCAGGTAGCCAAGAGAGCCAATGGCATCCTGACCTGCATCAGGAACAGTGTGGCCAGCAGGACAAGGGAGGTTATTCTGCCTGTGTACTCAGCACTGATCAGGCCACACCTTNAGGTCTAGGCTGGATGTTAGGAGGAAGTTGTTGGCAGAGAGAGTGATTGGCATTGGAATGGGCTGCCCAGGGAGGTGGTGGAGTCACCGTCCCTGGAGGTGTTGAAGCAAAGCCTGGATGAGGCACTTAGTGCCGTGGTCTGGTTGATCGGACAGGGCTGGGTGCTAGGTTGGACTGGATGATCTTGGAGGTCTCTTCCAACCTGTTTGATTCTATGATCCTATGAAAATAAGGAATTAAAAGGACAGAAGGAACAATAAACTTAGGGAGCTTTTATTCATCTGTATAGGAGACAACACTGGAACAGTCATGAAGGGAGAGGCAGAGAGAAGGTGTTGGGGGGTGGGGGGTGAGGATGAAGTTCTTGTTGTCCATACTGGGTTATTTAGCTGAGCCCAGGGCAGGCTCCGGGCCACAGAGCCACAGTCAGCAGAGCAGCCACAAAGACCTCAGCAGTCCAATCTCCAGTGGTGCTAATTAAGAGAGAAGAGCTTCCTTGTTTTCCTTCTTGACAAAAGCATTTCCACACATCACTTCATTCGGTTGCTTTTCTCCAGAGATCAGCAAGCCAGGGAAATACTGTTTCCTCCTTCCTTGCTGTTAATTAAGCTAGGTTTGAAGCACCTTGGTGAGCCTTAGGTACCTCTCAATTTGCAGATGGCTTTGCAGCACTGAGTTGCAGGGCTGCAGGACATCGTTTCTCTGTGAGCCCCAGAGGTTCACAAACCCCTTGATTAGAGAGAAGTCTGGTTCATCCAAGCTCTTTCTAGAGCTACAAAGGAGACATAATCCTGCACTTCTGCCTCCTGGAATGGTCTAAAAATGACAATTTTTTTTGCCTTTAGGGGACCCTGAGTCTTGCAGTATTCCCTTGAAAGCAAAAAACACTTGGTGTAATAGGGGACTGCAGAGACACTTCCCAACAGCACCACAGCGGGGCTGCTCCTTAGACTTTTGCCTCAGCCACACTGCCTTCCCTCCTTGGTCTTAGTGAAGTTCCATGTGGCTGGAGGACCTGTCTAAAGCTTTTGCCATCCTGCTTGCTCTTTGCTGACTGGAAGGGCCTGATCTCCTTTGGAGAAAAGTGTGGGGTTTGCTCTTGCCCTCCTGCATTTATGTGGCCTCTCAGCCTACAGTGCTCTAAAGGAGTGTTGTCTTTGCCTACCCATCTCTCTGCAAGTTGGATATAGGATATGAGGAGGGTGGGTGGGCACATATCAGACTTTTAGGATTTGCCCTTCACAGTTATCCAGGCATCCCATCTTCATACAGCCATCAGTTCTAGTGCTTCTGCAGGTTTTAGAGGCTGCAGTTTTCTGTGATGGGTCCTACCCCTCCATAGCTACCTTTCTTCTTTTGCCTAGCAGCTGCCAGTTTCATTTCTTGCTTGCCCTTGTTCAGCACTTTGCACTGGATCTAAAGAGATTGTTTTAATTTGATATAGGATATGAGGAGGGTGGGTGGGCACATATCAGACTTTCCTGGATCATTAGGATTTGCCCTCCACAGCTGTTGAGGCAGGTGTATCCCATCCTCATTCAGCCATCAGTTCCAGTGCCTCTCCAGGTATTAGGAGCTGCAGTTTTCTGTGATGGGTCCTACCCCTCCATAGCTACTTTTCTTCTTGTGCCTACCAGCTTCCAGTTTCATGTCTTGCTTGCCCTTGTTCAGCACTCTGCACTGAATCTAAAGAGGGTGTTTTAAGACAGTCACAGTATATGTCATGTTGGGGAGATGAACGGTTAAATGTCTCAGCTTTAGCTTCAAAGCATTGATCTTTTGAGTCTCTTTTGTTTGTTTCAGGTCACATCTGAGTTTCCAGGACAGCTAAAGGTGATAGAGTTGGCACCTTAATTGAAAGGGGTCAGAGTGTTGCGTGTTTCTCTTGCATTAGCATTCTGTGCATATTCCTTTTTAAACCCAAAGGCTCTGTCCACCCTTCCTTGCTGGCCTTCTGGAAGTGAACTCCTGCTAAAGGGCTTAAAAGGCAATATTAAAAGGGGAGAGAAAGAACTGAAAAGGGGATTACAAATCCAATAAAAATTGCTCTCAAGAGTAGACAGTATCTGCTGGACAGGAAATACATTTGAGTTTGTGACTAGCTGCAAAATAGCTCAGCAACCAAAAGTCCTGAGCAGAGGGTAAGCCTTTTGCTCAGTTAATCATCAAAGACAAGCAGAGGACACTCAGCTTGCACAGGGATCAAGTCTGAAGGCACCTCATGCATATTGCAGCGGCTCCGTCGGTTGGTGCAGGCATTTGGGTGCTGATGGAGCAGCAGCCGCTGGGGAAGTATTTGCTGATGTCTCTTAGTAGGTGCAGCCTGCAGTCATGGAGGTGAAGGGCTTGGCTTTGGGAGGTGACAGCCAGCCTGCTTTGCACTTAGCTCACCTGGTGCTTGCTTGAGGGGTGTGGTGCTCACACAGAGGTCTCTGGTGATCTGGGCTTTGAAGACCTCTGTAGTGCTTCTGACCAGTGCCTGGGGGGTAGCATTGGTCTCAGCTCTCCACTGGAGTTGGTGATGCATCAAGGCTCCATTTAGGTTGGATTGGATGATCTTGGAGGTCTCTTCCAACCTGGTTGATTCTAAGAGAAGCATTGTCAATGAGGCAAGAGAGGTGATTTTCCTCCTTTACTCTGCTCTCGTCAGACCCCACTGGAGTCCTGTGTGTAGTTCTGGAGCCCCCAACACAAGAAGGACATGGAACTGTAGGAGAGAGTCCAGAGGAGGAGGCCACGAAGATGCTCAGAGGGCTGCAGCAGCTCTGCTATGAGGACAGGCTACAAGAGTTGGGGCTCTGCAGCCTGGAGAAGAGAAGGCTTCAGGGAGAACTTGGAGTGGTCTTCCAGTATCTGAAGGGGCAACATGAGGGCTATTTGCAAGGTCTTGTAATGACAGGACAAGGAGTAATGAGTTTAAAGTGACAGAAGGGAGATTCAAACTAGATGTTAGGAAGGGATTCTTTGCAGTGAGGGTGGTGAGACACCGGCACAGGTTGCCCAGGGAGGATGTGAAGCACAGAATCCTTTGATCACATTGGGTGATTCTGTGCTACACAACCTCCCTGGAGGTGTTCATGGCCAGGTTGGATGAGGCCTTGAGCAACCTGTTCTAGTGGGAGATGTCCCTGCCTATGGTGGGACTTTGAAACTGGATGATCCTTGAGGTCCCTTCTAACCTAAACCATTCTATGATTCTATGATTTGGGCATCTCCAGAAGATGTCTACAACTGGCTGAAGGGAGGCTGTAGCCAGGTGGGGTTGGTCTCTTCTGCCAGGCAACCAGCAACAGAACAAGGGGACACAGCCTCAAGTTGTGCCAGGGGAGGTCTAGGCTGGATGTTAGGAGGAAGTTCTTCACAGAGAGAGTGATTGGCATTGGAATGAGCTGCCCAGGGAGGTGGTGGAGTCACTGTGCCTGGAAGTGTTCAAGCAAAGCCTGGATGAGGCACTTAGTGTCATGGTCTGGTTGACTGGATAGGGCTGGGTGCTAGGTTGGCCTGGATGATCTTGGAGGTTTCTTCCAACCTGTTTGATTCTCTGATTCTATGAATTGCCCTTTTCATGTGGCAGTTGAGGATGGGAGCACCCTGCTGTTTCCAGGTTTGTTTGGGATGGGTGAAGACCACCTGTGCTGCCTGAGAACTGGGGAGATCTGTGCAAGCATTCATTATTATATTCTTCAGAGGGGAGATTTAGACTGGATGTTGGGAGGAAGTTCTTTACAGTGAGGGTGGTAAGACACTGGCACAGGTTGCCCAGGGAGGTTGTGGATGCTTCCTCCCTGGAGGCGTTTAAGGCCAGGCTGGATGAGGCCTTGAGCAACCTGCTCTAGTGGGAGGTGTCCCTGCCTATGGCAGGGGGTTGGAGCTGGATGATCCTTGAGGTCCCTTCCAACTTAAACCATTCTATGATTCTATGTCAACAACAGATGCTGCTTTTAGCATCCCACTGTTCTGTGAGGGATCATTCACTATTGCATCGATCCCATGTAGATTACCAGGCAGATAAGATCAGCTTTTTCCATGGGTATTTACTTCTCTCAGAGGGGGTTGGGAGGGGGAACACTCTCAATTCCCTCAGCAGACGGCGGAGGAGGCAGCAGCTCCGACGCTGCGCTTTCTTTCCCGGAGTGCTTTGTGTTAGAGGCTGAAGGTTTTTAGTTTGGACCCGTTCTTTGTGCGGATGCTCTTTGTGCCTGTGTCTTTCATCCGAGCGGCGCAGCGAGCGGGGGTGGCAAAAGCAGGATGCTGGCAGAACCCCCCCCCCTCC
This sequence comes from Tricholaema leucomelas, assembly GCA_013400475.1. Lineage (NCBI taxonomy): Eukaryota > Metazoa > Chordata > Aves > Piciformes > Lybiidae > Tricholaema lacrymosa > Tricholaema leucomelas. The sequence goes on along the minus strand of WAAF01006467.1, from coordinate 138,989 downwards.
TCTGTGCACCGCCTATGAAGTGCCTTGTGTAGACTTTGGTGGAGGCTTTCTAAGAGCATCTGCCTCCAGTTGGGGTAATTAGTACTCTCAAGCTGTAGTAGTATCTCGTTGATGGAATATGAAAGTGAGCAAAATGTCAGTTCAGCAGTGTGTGTGGAGGCCTCACTGACACACAGGCTGCTTCTGAAATTGCTGGCGGGGTTTTTTTTTTTTTTTCAGTTAATTGCCTTTTTAATCATAGTGAAATTGCTCCTATTTGCATGAATATTCCAGCAGCAGCATCGGTTTGCTCTTGTCACAGATACTCACTACATAGCACATTTGGGTTTGCTTTTTATGCCTTGTATTTACGGGACCAAACTTCTTCCTCTCTTGGTTTCTTCCACCTACTGCGGGATGGGCAAATCATAGAATCAGGGAATCAAGCAGGTTGGAAGAGATCACTCCAACCTAGCACCCAGCCCTATACAATCAACCAGACCATGGCACTAAGTGCCTCATCCAGGCTTTGCTTCAACACCTCCAGGGACGGTGACTCCACCACCTCCCTGGGCAGCCCATTCCAATGCCAATCACTCTCTCTGCCAACAACTTCCTCCTAACATCCAGCCTAGACCTCCCCTGGCACAACTTGAGACTGTGTCCCCTTGTTCTGTTGCTGGATGCCTGGCAGAGGAGGCCAACCCCACCTGGCTACAGCCTCCCTTCAGGGAGTTGTAGACAGCAATGAGGTCTGCCCTGAGCCTCCTCTTCTGCAGGCTAAACACCCCCAGCTCCCTCAGCCTCTCCTCATAGGATTTGTGTTCCAGGCCCCTCACCAGCTTTGTTGTCCTTCTCTGGACACGTTCCAGCACCTCAACATCTCTCTTGAATTGAGGAGCCCAGAACTGGACACAGCACTCAAGGTGTGGCCTGACCAGTGCTGAGCACAGGGGCAGAATAACCTCCCTTGTCCTAGTGGCCACACTGTTCTTGATACAGGCCAGGATGCCATTGGCTGTCTTGGGCACCTGGGCACACTGCTGGCTCATCTTCAGCTACTCTCTGCCAGCACCCCCAGGTCCCTTTCTTCCTGGCTGCTCTCAGCCACTCTGCCCCCAGCCTGTAGCACTGCTTGGGGTTGTTGTGGCCAAAGTGCAGAACCCTGCACTTGGCCTTGTTCAGTCTCATCCCACTGGCCTCTGCCCACTCATCCATGGCAACACATCCACTGTTAGCATGGAAACCAGCACATCCCTCCATGTTCCTTCTGGGTTCTGGTGAGGAGACAGCAGGGAAGAAGTAAATCAAGCTCAGACATGTGGTCAGTATAACACAAGTCTTTGAGGTTTGAACTGGGCAAAACCATTCTGCTGTAGGAAGCAGGAAACCACGAGTCTAAAATTAGCCAAGCAAGCCCTTCAGATTGGCAATAGGCAAGTGGTGAATCCCTGCAGATCCTCTGTGCTGACAGCACTATTAATGCATCAGCCAACTGCAGGGGTGAGGGTGGGGGAGAGTTGTGTGTGTGTGGAGAGCAATCTGGTTTCGACGTCTGGTCTCGTTCATGGGGGTGATAGCAGGGGCTGAGCTGTGATACAGGGCAGGAACGCTGGAGACTTTCTCTGATATGGAAAAAAAAACCCCAACAAACCAACCCTGCTGCTTCTTACTTAATTACAGTCATGGCAGTTGCTATGTTGAAATGCTGCTTTAAAAGCCTTTGTGAGTAATTAGTGTCAAAAATATAAGATCTACAAAGCCATAAACTCACAGCTTGGTAATATTACCAAGTACTAATTAAAAAAACAGAAAGGGGGGGGGAAGTCTCTCTTTCATGATAAGATTTTCAGCATGGTGAAAGATAAAAACTATGCAATTTGCAGATGATAGGAGGAATAGAAAGGAAACCTGAGTGTCGATTTAGCTTTCACAGTTTGAATAGTGAGTACAGTGAAATAAGGAGAGTCCCTTCCAGTCAAACTCAACCAGCAAAAACTTTACTGTATGCTTTCAAATAAATCTGAGCAGTAATTTCATCTAGGAGAAAATTGGCCAGGATGGGGGAGGACAGCCTCTGCTCACTTGCTCCCTGGGGTAGGACAAGGAGCAATAGGTGTAAGTTGCAGCACAGAAGGTTCCAGCTCAACACAAGAGGGAACTTCTTTACTCTAAGGGTCCCAGAGCACTGGAACAGGCTCCTCAGAGAGGTCGTGGGGTCTCCTTCTCTGGAGACTTTCCAGGCCTGTCTGGATGTGTTCTTCTGTGATCTGTGTTAGATAGTCTTGTCCTGCTGTGGCAGGGGGGTTGGACTTGATGATCTCTTTGGATCCTTTCCAATCCCTAACATCCTATGATCTGATGAAGGATTGAGGAGATAAGAAAGTCAATATCAACAAGGCTGTAGATCTCTGAGTGATTTGGTAATGGTAAGGATAAGGGTAAGGGAAGTGAAATACTGGAGTCCAGAGGCAGAAACATAGTCAGGAATGAATCCTGAGAGCACTCTCTGCTATGAAACAGAGATAAGGTTGAAGATCAGGCATTATGGACGAGAGGGATAGAAATACAGCTGTACTGGGGGCTAAATAACCTAATACAGCTCTCAGGAGGCGTAAAACACTTCAGGAACATCCCAACTGGCAGAAGTAGAGATACTGCAGGCAAATCTGCAAGTGTGCTGTGGAGTCTTGTGAGGGTCATGTGAGATCCCATCCATATTCCTCCTGAGCAGTCTGGACCCTATCCTGAACTGGTGCTCCTGAAGCAGACCCAGTCCAGCAGAAGGAAAACATGCTCAGGAACAGGAGCTCACAGAATTTGGTTATGCTGAGAGGAAGTGTTTGTTCTTGGGGGGGGGAAGAAGAAAAAAGAGATTAAGAAGAGACCTCATTAAGGTATAAAGAAAACCCTGCTGAGAATAAAAGATCAAGGCTATTTGGTTTATTGTCAAATACATGTGTCAAGAGACATAAAGCAAGTCTGAAGGAGGACCTGGATTCTACGAAGGGTAAGCTGATTTCTCTCTTTTTTTTTTCACACAACACTTAATAATGCAATTACTGTAACAGTTCCTGCTTTCTCATGCCTTCCAATTTAAGATCTGAAAGCACTTTCACAAACATGAATTGAGCCTTCCAGGGCTGTTGCAAGACACAGCAAGTATTCCTCTGTTTTACCCACTGGAAAGCTGAGAGCAGCCTGAGTACAGAGCAGCAGATATGTCCTTATTTTATTCCAGCTGAGCACTGCCCCTGAGCTTTGCCTGCTCACCAGGTGCAGTCCTCAGGTTGCTGCAGAAGCTGTGTCCTGATTGATTCTGTGGAGTTCTCCATACCACACCTTCCTAATCTCTGACCTTCCTACTCTCTTCCAACCTTGACCTTTGCAGAAACAGTGAGTTGTTTATGAATAGGAAAAAGAGAGCAGCAGCAGCAGCAGGTGTCCACGAGGTTGTCTGCTGCCTTATTGACAGCTCTACCTGCTCTGAGGTCTTGGGTGTCCCCCAGCACCAGCAGGTTGAGATTTTGCTATCCTCAGCCTCACTGGTGCTAAGGTGTGTGCCAGAATCATCACAGGAAGCCAGGGCAAAGGGGTACTTCTAGGCCTTTTGCATCTGATGTAGCTTGCAAACAACTGTATTTAGAGTGCCATTGCACTGTTGTGGGACACCTCTTTACCTGGCACCTGTTTTGGTGCGCAGCTGAAGAGCAGAGGAACCAAAAGCTCAGCTTATGCAGTGTTCCTCAAAGGTTTCTGTTCTCACTTCCCACTTGACAGAAGCATGTGCAAGCAGGTGGCCATTCAGGACAGGGAGCTGTGCTGTTTCAACTCTAGCAGCCACCAGAGTGAAGCTGCAGATGGTTTTGTTGCATGTCACAGGCTGTTTGGAGTCTGGAGTTGTCTGCTAGGTCCAGCTGAAGAGCTGTGACTAGTGGTGTCCCCCAGGGATCAGTGCTGGGGCCAGTCCTGTTCAACATCTTCATCAGTGACATTGATGAGGGCACAGAGTGTCTGCTCAGCAAGTCTGCTGATGACACCAAGCTGGGAGGCTTGGCTGATACAGCTGAAGGCTGTGCAGCCATCCAGAGAGACCTGGACAGACTGCAGAGCTGGGCACAGAGGAACCAGATGAGGTTCAACAAGGACAAGTGCAGAGTCCTGCATCTGGGGAGGAATAATAAACTGCAGCAGTACACCTGGGGCTTTTTAGTCTGGAGAAAAGAAGACTTAGAGGGGATTTGATAAATGTTTATAAGTATCTAAAGGCTGCCAGGAGGTGGGGGGACAGACTCTGCTCACATGTTCCCTGTGATAGGACAAGGAGCAACGGGTCTAAGTTGCAGCAAGAGAGGTTCTGCCTCAACACGAGGGGAACTTCTTTACTGTAAGGGTCACTGGCACAGGCTCCCCAGAGAAGGCTGTGGGGCCTCCTTCTCTGGAGACTTTCAAGGCCTGTCTGGATGTGTTCCTCTGTGATCTGTGTTAGATAGTATTGTCCTGCTCTGACAGGGGGGTTGGACTCGATGATCTCCTTGGTTCCCTTCCAACCCCTGACATCCTGTGATCCTGTGCTGCTCTTTTCACTTTGAGAGCGCTCCCGTGGAGGGACCATTAGTATGGGTGGCAAGTCAACAGGAAAGAGAATTGTCCTGCCCTTAACAAGCTGGCCCCACCTGACCTTGAAGACATTATTCTGTGTCCTGGATGTTTTAAATTAAGTGGCATTTCAACTAAGGTGGTTACATATAAATTGGTTGGGGTAATGCTTTCTTGAGCTGAGCATACCCTTCTGGTTCCTGTTAACTCCCCGGTGCCACATCTTGCTCCTGCCTCTTTCTTGGCTTCACGAGCATGGGTTTGCTCTAGACAGTGCATTTTCTCCTTGTTTGCCCTCACTCTGCCTGTCTCTGCAGTATGAGCATACAGGCCAGCCTGCTTTATCAAGTGTGCCATGCATGAAGTTTGGCCTCTTGGGTTTAGCCTGCTTCGATGGCATGCAGGAGGAGATGCTTGCACAAATCTTCCATGGCACATGTTGCCCACTCTGTACCTTGAGTTTGTCCTCTGATGTTGAGATCCCATAGGGGAACATTTCTACAGGTTGCAGAAAGAACCAATTTACAGTTTCTTCTTTGTCATCCAATGGAGCAAATAACCCTGAGTTGTTATTGGCATTATCCTGAAGGCTGCTTTATGGGAAAGCATTCCTAGAAAAAATACCTTCTTCAGAGACAGGCATGCCGATGTTCTGGGTCAGTCTTTCTCATCTTCTGCCTTGGAGCTCATAGAATCATAGAATGGTTTGGGTTGGAAGGGACCTCAAGGATCATCCAGCTCCAACCCCCTGCCATAGGCAGGGACACCTCCCACTAGAGCAGGTTGCTCAAGGCCTCATCCAGCCTGGCCTTAAACGCCTCCAGGGAGGAAGCATCCACAACCTCCCTGGGCAACCTGTGCCAGTGTCTCACCACCCTCACTGTAAAGAACTTCCTCCTGACATCCAGTCTAAATCTCCCCTCTGCCAGCTTAAACCCATTCCCCCTCATCCTGACATTACTGGAACTTGTAAATAGTCCCTCCCCAGCCTTCCTGTAGGCTCCCTTCAGATACTGGAAAGCCACTGTAAGGTCTCCTCGAAGCCTTCTCTTCTCCAGGCTGCAGAGCCCCAACTCTCTCAGCCTGTCCTCATAGCAGAGGTGCTCCAGCCCTCTGATCATCTTCGTGGCTCTCCTCTGGACCCGCTCCAGCAGTTCCATGTCCTTCTTGTATTGGGGGCTCCAGAACTGCACACAGTACTGCAGGTGGGGTCTGAGGAGAGCAGAGTAAAGGGGCAGAATCCCCTCCCTTGCCCTGCTGCCCACACTGCTCTTGCTGCAGCCCAGCACAGGGTTGCTGTCTGGGCTGCACTCACACTGCAGGCTCATGTTGAGCTTTTCGTCAACCCAGACCCCCAGGTCCTTTTCCTCAGGGCTGCTCTCAGCCATTCACCACCCAGCCTGTATCTGTGCTTGGGATTGCACCGACCCAGGTGCAGGACCTTACACATGGGGTTGTGCTTGCAGCTTCAGCAGCTCACCATTGTTTGTTAGAGATGAAAAAAGAATCGGTGGTGTCACCAGATCAGTGCAGCAAGCGAAACCAAAGCTTCAAATGCACTCGGGGCTCTACACGGAGTCTCACAGAGTTAAAAAGCCTCAAGAGCAGCAGAGTAGCCATGCTCCCATTGCTGCTCTGGTCCTGCCGGTGGCATTGGTGGGGAAAGTCAGATTGCTGCATTCCTCCAGTCTGTCTTCTGCACTGAGAGATACTGAACATATCAATAAACAACAGCAAACAAGGAGGGCGTGTGTTCAGGAGCACTTCAGGCTGTGGGCTAAGTATTCTAGAGAGCTTGCTAGGAACAAAACCCTAACTGAAATCGATAGCAGCGTATCAGCTATTTAATGGCAAACCAATACGGCGCAGCACTGGAGTACAGCGCCTTCTCACCTGCCTCTCTGCTAAGTGGACAAGCTGCTGTGAGCTGATCCAGCTGAGAGGTGTGCGTGTGAATTACACCCTCCAGAAGAGAGGCTGAGCTCCCGCTGCCTAAGCCTACATCTGAGTGGCTGGCCTGAACTGGGCAAGAGCTGTTTGCAGCCACTTCTGGTGCCTGTCGGTAGCCACTGCGTGTGCAGAAGTCAATAATGGCAATTCATCTCCCAGACAGATTCAGCCCTTCAGAGGAAGATGGGGGTGGGTTTTCCAGCAGATCCTCTTGTTGCCAGTGGCACCTCTGCAATGTCCAGACTCAGCTGGAGCCAGCTGGTTTCCATCCAGGCATGCATCTTGCCCAGATGCTCGGCCGTTTGAGGGATGGCTGTGCTCATCTTTAATGTAGACGTAGGGCTGAGCATTGGTTGAATGTGGAGAGTGAGCTGTGGGCATTTCCCAGACTCTATTCATCTGACATCATTGTTATATTAGGAGGGAAACAGAGAGAGACACAAATCTGCAGCAGCCCTGACAACCTTGGAAGAAGGAGCAATTGTCCATCACAACTTGGTTGTTAATGGTCTGAGCATGGAGTCAGTTTAATGCCATCTGGATGACTGTTTCCAAGTCATTGGACCCCAGAGGCTGGACTAGGTGGTGTCATGGTGTTGGTGGCTGCAGTCCCAACACTGCCTCTATGCGATACCTTGACTTAGAGATGATGGCAGAGGCTGCCACACTTTGAAGGACGCTCCTCTGTAAAGAAAGATTAGAAACAGGCTTGTGGCCAGTCTGTGTGTGATGAGATATGGCTGCTTGTGCACCAGCAAGTCCATTTTACGGTTGAGGGTCAGTGTTCATCACTGAGGACATATGGAGAAGGTTCAGACATCTGAGTTAGCATCCAGGTTAGCTTCAGGTGCAGCCAAGGCTGTTACCCTGGTAAGATGAGCGTCATGTTTGCCACCAACCTTGGCAGCCCCTGTACTGGACCTTGAACTATAATCAAAGGTTTGGGTTTTTGCTTCCATAATGCACACAGGCAGGCTCGCCAGGAAACAGCAGGAAAAGGTGCTTGAAGCCAGGCTGACCCAAACCCTGCATGAATTGATGAGCTGATTTGCTGTCCTGTCTCGTAGCAGCCATTGAGACTTTGAGATCCCACAGCCTGCTGAGGGCTAAGCTGGGGCACCATCCTGCCATTGTTAGTATTCGTCTGGAGTCATACAAGATCAAAACTCTAATCTCTTGTTCGAATGATTCAACAGCTAGAAGTTATCAGTGAATCAAAGTGACCTCTAAAGCAGGAAGGCCACGTCTGACTCTGCAGCTGTGAAGATGGAGACCTGTTGCATTGCACAGTGTCAGTGTGCTTGTCCTGCGACTGGCCATCACTCTCTGGGGAGGTCCAGTAAGTCCATGAGTCTTCAGGAAGGAGAGAGAGGTGAAGGAAGCTCTGACCTCTTTGTGATATAAGTAAAACTCCTGTGATCATTTGTGCTCTGCTGCCTGCTTTCCCCATGGAGCTGCCCTGGACCTCCTGATGGAGCTTTCCTTACAGCTAGGAGCTCCTTTTCGGCAACTCCCCTTGCAGCCTGGCTGCCGTGGCTCTCAGTCTTCTCATCCAGCAATGCCATTTACAGTGGCCCTGGATTTCCCTGGGAGAAATTCCCTGTATTTCTCCCCACACTTGACAGCAGTGTCAGCATCCACATGATTTCTTACAGCCCAGAGACTGCCTTCCACTGGGAACCTGCCTGCACCAAAGTCCCTGGCACAGTTTGAGCTGCAGTTTTGTCTGATCCTTTTAAGAGTTGGGAATGGCTGTTTTGAAGTCTGATATCTGTGAACATGAAAGGCTCCTTTTCCCTCTAACTGTGCATTGGGCAGGGCAATGCCTGTCTCTCCTAATCAAAAATGTAATCAAAGATCTCACTTCTCGTAAAAAATGTATTAAAAAGAAGAAAGGATGCAGCATATTTCTATTGGCCTCACTGCTGGTTTGCTCTGGTTTCTGCTGCTGTGCTGCTCCCTCCTGCCTTTCACAAAGGAACCCCCACCTCAACTTTCCCTGTGTCATCAGAGGTTTAATTGCAAAATGTTGAGCTTTGAAAACAAAACAAAGTGAAAAAAAAACAACAAAACAACAAACCCAAACCAAAACTCAAATCATTGTATTTGATCCAAATGGAATATTGATTGTCCTTGAGTTCCCACACCGTAGATATTGGCAGCATTTTGTCAGCAAAGACTGAGTGGAAAGATCACAGCAAGGAAATAAGTATTCCAACTGGAAGGAAAAGAAACTGAGCCGGGAAAATAGCTGTGCCCCATCTCTCCCTCTCCCACAGCTGCTTCTTTTTAAATGGTCTGTTGACCTGATGTTAATGTTCCCAGTTTACAGTAAGATGCATTTCCCTTAAACGAGCTCCTGGTAAAGTGAAGTGAGGGAATAGAGGGGGTGGAGAGGAGATTTGCAAAACAGGCTGGAGTGAGAAGATGGGAACATACCGTGTGTGCCTTGGGAGTGGGAACATGCCTCAGTGTGTGAATAAATAGATCGGGGATAGACATATGCTCTCTCTTCTCAGGAACTCTGAGTAGTCCCAGACTCTGCTGCTGCTTTCAGGAGCAGAGCAAAGCAAAAGGCAGGGCACTTGTGCAGAGAAAGTCAGAGCTGGCGACTGAGGGCTTAGGGGATGGTGGTTTGGATGCAGCATTCTCACTCCCCAGAAAGGAGACTGGTTGTAAAGATGGATCTCGGGCATCACTCAGGCCAGTGTGTGAGGAGCAAGTGGTCTGTCTGGAGAGAGTGTGCTCAGGTTTGCTGACATCATCTCACAGACAAGAGCTAATACTTCAGTAATGGAGATCAGATTTCCACAGAAATCCATAGAATCATAGAATGGTTTCAGTTGGAAGGGACCTCAAGCATCATCCAGTTGTAATTCCCTGCCATAGGCAGGGACACCTCCCACTAGAATAGGTTGCTCAAGGTCTCATCCAACCTGGCCTTGAACACCTCCAGGGAGGTTGTGGAGCACAGANACTCCTTTGGCATTTGTTCCCTTTTTCACTGCCTCCTCAATTCTCTCATTCAAGTCAAAAAAGCCACCTCTGAAAGACCAGTGTAACTTTAGCAGAAATGATTAGCAGCAGTGATTTCAATATTCAAGTGGACATAATATTTAGTAATAGGCTGGGAGTTGTATAAATAGAGTATGAATGCCTGGTAATGAATCATATCAATAATTTTCACATACAGACTGTGCCTCACATTTCTCAAAGGCCTTTACAAATACCAATTGATTCTCACAGCATGCCTGCTTGGTGGAGGAGTTGCCATTAGTTCTGGTGGAGGGTGAGGATATTGAGATGCAGAGAAATGATGCTGCCGGTGTAGTTCACACTGAGACCCAAAGTCAGGAAGCTCCCAACTTCCAGGTCTTAATTGTGGGAATGTGCAGCTCTGTAAGGGCAACAATGCTGGTGAGGGGCCTGGAACACAAGCCCTAGGAGGAGAGGCTGAGGAGCTGGGGTTGTTGAGCCTGGAGAAGAGGAGGCTCAGGGCAGACCTCATTGCTGTCTACAACTACCTGAAGGGAGGTTGTAGCCAGGTGGAGTTGGTCTCTTCTGCCAGGCACCCAGCAACAGAACAAGGGGACACAGTCTCAAGTTGTGCTGAGGGAGGTCTAGGCTGGATGTTAGGAGGAAGTTCTTCACAGAGAGAGTGATTGGCATTGGAATGGGCTGCCCAGGGAGGTGGTGGAGTCACCGTCCCTGGGGGTGCTCAGGAAAAGCCTGGATGAGGCACTTAGTGCCATGGTCTGATTGACTGGATAGGGCTGGGTGCTAGGTTGGCCTGGATGATCTTGGAGGTCTCTTCCAACCTGATTGGTTCTATTCTATTCTATCTGAACTCACCCCACCTGGCTACAGCCTCCCTTCAGGTAGTTGTAGACAGCAATGAGGTCTGCCCTGAGCCTCCTCTTCTGCAGGCTGCACACCCCCAGCTCCCTCAGCCTCTCCTCACAGGGCTGTGCTCCAGGCCCCTCACCAGCTTCACTGCCCATGCTCTATCCTTGAGAGCCTTTTGACCTATGGAAACATGGTTTTCACTGCAGAAAAGTGGCAGCTAATGCAGACAAACTCCAGAAAGAGAGAAAGGGCATCCTGAATCCAGCTGTGCCTTGTATCCCCTCCCCTCCCCCCATTTCAATCAAGAAGGGGAATAGCTGGAGAATGCCTGAAATGCAGGAAGTCTCCTTTCTACTGTAGCATCCTACTCAGCATTCATCACATTGCCCATCTCTGTCTTACTGTTGCTCTCCTTAATTCTGCAGTAAATTGTTCCAGCCTTTAATGTCTCTGCTGGTGACCCAGGGCTGCAGTCAGTGATGGAGATCTTCTTCAGGGGAACGAGGCAGATTACAGAGCACATGCCTCAGACAAGGGAAACCTAATTTATCTTCTGCCCCTGTATTGTACTGAATTCACCAAGGCTGACTCACTGCCCAGGAGATGGGGACATGCTCTCAACTTGTATAAAAATATGCCATGGTACTTCTAGCCTTTTCTTTTTAAAAGCCACATCTTCTTTTGACACCTTCCTTGGTATTTTGAGTGATGCTATACACTGAGGAGTTGTCTTTAAGCTGGCCACGGTGGCACTTTGCTTTTTATTCTGAGAGTTACATCAGTTCCAAACCCATCAGCATGTTAAGAGTGCTTTAAATTGGCAGAACAACTTGCACTACACTGCACTTGTCTGTACTGAATTTCTTCTGCTGTTGCATTGCCCAGTGACCCAAATTTCACAGGGTTCTCCTGGTCCTTCACAGTTCTCCATGCTCCTGACCCACCTAAGTCATTCTGCCATCTCACAGTGTTTTTCTGTCTCCTGAGTTATCAGTCACTGGGCTGAAACTATCAATTCTTGTCATCATGTCACCACTCTTCCCCACAGACCTCCGTGGAGGCTGGCAGGGAACTGAGGATGGAATGATCATCCAAGTTCCTCTGAAGCTGGAAGGCAAAGAGAAGGAGTCCTTCCAAAAGTTAATTACTGAGTCTCAACCCCAGTTCAGTAAATTCCCACTGCTCTTCATAGAGGGAGCACAGGCAGAAAATGGCAACCTGGGACCTACAACACAGAGTCAGGTTGTGCACCTTGAACTAATGGCCTGTTGAAAGAGCATGTGCTTTTCTCACAGGGCCATCCCACAGAGCCAGATTTTAGCTGCCAAGCTTTAAGGATTGTTTTGACAAGCTCATTGAGCAGCCTTATCATCTTTTCTTCCAGATGAGTCTTGGCTACATCTGTTCTTCTGCTGGTAGATGGTAGGCTGAACATAAGCTAGCAGTGTGCCCGGGTGGCCAAGAGAGGCAGTGGCATCCCGGCCAGGATCAAGAGCAGTGTGACCAGGAGGACAACGGAGGTTATTCTGCCCCTGTGCTCAGCACTGCTCAGGCCACATCTTGAGTCCTATGTCCACTTCTGGGCTCCTTAATTCAAGAGAGATGTTGGGATACTGGAAGGTGTCCAGAGAAGGGTAACAAAGCTGGTGAGGGGCCTGGAGCACAGCCCTGTGAGGAGAGGCTGAGGGAGCTGGGGGTGTGCAGCCTGCAGAAGAGGAGGCTCAGGGCAGACCTCATTGCTGTCTACAACTACCTGAAGGGAGGCTGTAGCCAGGTGGGGTTGGGCTCTTCTGCCAGGCAGCCAGGGACAGAACAAGGGGACACAGTCTCAAGTTGTGCCAGGGCAGGTCTAGGCTGGATGTTAGGAGGAAGTTGTTGGCAGAGAGAGTGATTGGCATTGGAATGGGCTGCCCAGGGAGGTGGTGGAGTCACCGTCCCTGGAGGTGTTGAAGCAAAGCCTGGATGAGGCACTTAGTGCTGTGGTCTAGTTGATTGGACAGAACTGAGTGCTAGGTTGGCCTGGATGATCTTGGCCTGGATGATCTTGGATCTCTTCCAACCTGTTTGATTCTATGATTCTATTCTTTTTAATCTTCTTCATCCCCCTTCCTCTTTATCAACCTATAGTTTAGCATAGGGTTTTACTTTTCACTGCCTGGCTTCTGAGATATATTAATAGTCCTCTTTAATGGTCTTTACCTGAAGCTTTTTGATAGTCAAAGTAGTATTTTCTTGTTTCATTAATTCTTTAAGAGAGGAAAGTGTGAGTATCAAGTGAACTTTCTTCTACACATAAGCTATGTTCTTCAGACTGGATATCAGGGAATGACAGGACTGGGGGGAATGGAGCAAAGCTGGAGATGGGTAGGTTTGGACTGGATGTGAGGAGGAAGTTGTTGAGCATGACAGTGGTGAGAGGCTGGAATGGGTTGTCCAGGGAGGTGGTTGAGGCCCTGTCCCTGGAGAGCTTTAAGGCCAGGCTGGATGAGGCTGTGGCCAGCCTGATCTAGGGTAGGGTGTCCCTGAGCATAGCAGGGGGGTTGGAACTGGATGATCCTTGTGGTCCCTTCCAACCCTGACTGATTCTATGATTATGTAGCCAGGTGTGGTTGGTCTCTTCTCCCAGACACCAGCAACAGAACAAGGGGACACAGCCTCAAGTTGTGCCAGGGGAGGTCTAGGCTGGATGTTANCTGTTCTGTTCTGTTCTGTTCTGTTCCTTTCTGTTCTGTTCTGTTCCTTTCTGTTCTGTTCTGTTCCTTTCTGTTCTGTTCTGTTCTGTTCTCTAGGTTCTACCACAGGTATTTTTGTCCATGAACTGAGTCTAGCCTGTTTAGGGAATAGATTCCCCCCCACCCCTTCCTTCCTTCTTAAGGAAAAGAAAGGAAAACATAGCAACCACAGCATGGCAACAGCAGCTGCTGCACAAAGGGAAAATAGGCAAACAGACTTCCGAAACACGCGTTCCCTCCTCAGCTATTTTTACTGGTTGGTGAGTATGTGGGAGTATTATAACAAAATAAGTCAGAAAACAGCTTACAAATAATTCATGAGAAACTTTAGATGAGAGTACATCTTAATGACTTCAGCCTCCAGCTAGCCCCTCCTGCTGGAGGAATCTCCACACACTCAAAATGTTAAAAGGTCACCTCTGATCTGCACTGTTTCTGTATGGCAAGTTTTGTCCGTAGACACAGCTGTAAGGTTCCATACACCAACATAATGGCAGTGGAGCCTTAAGGTTAAATGACTGGGCACCAAAAGTAAAGAATTGTGCATCTCTGCATGGTGCCTTAAGAATAATTCCATCTCATTACATCCACCTCTGCCTCTGCACCTCGGTGGCGGAGGTTTCCTAGCTGTGCACCACAGCCTGGGTGTTTCTGCAGGGCTTGAAGGAGCTCTGCATGGCTCCTGACTTCATTGCTGACCTGCTGTATCACCCTGGGCGCTTGGGCATCGTTTCTCTGGGGACCTTTTGGCTGTTTGAAGCACTCAGGCAGGAACCTCCAGCATAGAAACATTTGCATTTGCATCTTGGAGCAGAGCTCAGCTGAGAAAGTGACAAAATAATAATAATGTGTGCTGAAAAGTGACAGAATAATATCGAATAGCATCTTCCTTGGCCAGCCTGAGAAACGTTACATTTCACCATCCCCTCCCCCCGATGCCCCATCGCAGACCAGTAAGCCGTGGGAAGTCTTTAAATGCAGAATAATTCATTGAGAACTCGAGAGGAACAATCTCAGAAGTGTTGAGCTTTGTTACAGTTGCAGCCTGATCTGCTGCGTTGTGTGAGCCCTTTTCTCTCTTCAGAGCAGATCCCTGGGAGAGCGAAGGCAAACACAGTCTCTTAAGTCTCCTCCGCAACCTCAGCGCTCTCGTTGGCACCGAGAGAAACGCAGCTCAGCCCTCTGCTGCCAAAGCGCGATTCATTTGCCTTCAGAAACAACACAAATCTGTTTTTCTGGGTAAATAAAGCCATTTGCAGGGTCTTGTTGTGGGAACGATGTGTCAGCCTGTCCTGAATGGAGCAGTCATTGGGATGAATAGTTGGTTGTTGAGCTGGAGCAGGCTCTGCACGCTGAAGTGCCCTTCCCGAGCCCTCGCTGGGATGCTGCCTGCAGCCGGCTGCAGCTGCCTCTGAATCACTGCTGGGGGACAGCTGCCTTCTACAAACTCCCCTACCTGGAGTTTGTGTTTGATGTATTGCTGTCAGGGGTTAGGGCAGGCCTGGCCACTAGACAAGTGACAGGCACTTCCTATTAACCCCTCTCCCTTCCCAAAGGGAAGAGAAAGGGAATAAGGGAGAGAGACTGATGGACTGGAAATGAAAACTAAAGCAGCTAAAATGCAAGATGGATAAGTACATATTAAACCAGTGTCGGGATAAGCTCCCTGATGGCAGTGACATCACCATCACCACTGATGCTGTGGGCAGGCACTGGGGAAGTCCTAGACTGGACTCAGCAGCAGATGGAGAATGTGATTCAGGATTTGGATTCTGGAACTGCATTCAAGAACATACAGACTGGGATTGAGGGTAGAACAGAGAGGGTCCTCCTTGGATGCTGACTGTTGAAGAAGAGGGGATTGTGATCCCATGTGATCACAGGATCACAGGATATTATGGGTTGGAAGGGACCCAAAGAGATCATTGAGTCCAACCCCCCTGCCAGAGCAGGACCATACAATCTAGCTCAAGTCACACAGGAATGCATCCAGACAGGCCTTGAAAGGCTCCAGAGGAGGAGACTCCACAACCTCTCTGGGGAGCCTGTTCCAGTGCTCTGGGACCCTTATAGTAAAGAAGTTCCCCCTTGTATTGGGGTGAAACCTCCTGTGTTGCAGCTTACACCCGTTGCTCCTTGTCCTATCCCAGGGAGCAAGTGAGCAGAGCCTGTCCCCCGCTCTTGACCCCCAGCCCTCAGATACTTATAGACATTTATTAAATCCCCTCTCAATCTTCTCTTCTCCAGACTAAACAGCCCCAGGTCCTTCAGCCTCTTCTCATCAGGCAGTGCTCCAGTCCCCTAATCATCCTTGTAGCTCTCCACTGGACCCTCTCCAGCAGATCTCTGTCCCTCTTAAACTGGGGAGCCCAAAACTGATCGTCCTTTCACTTGTTTCCATGTCGTGAGAATTAGAAGTGCTTCGTTCCTCCTGACCACACGAGTTGCTTCCAGAGGAGACATTGGACTAGGCTGCTTTATACTGAATATGCCTTCTGCAGTGAAGGAGGCAAACGGGACTCAAGCAGCGAGTCCACTGCATAGTTCTGCCCTGCTTTGCAGGTTACTTTGTCCATTGGTTCTTGTCTCTCCATCTCAGGTCAGGTTGGTGCTTCAGAAGTGTGAATTCAGAGCAACGACTAGCTAATGTTTTTCATTCTTCTTGTGCTGTAGATTTGCTTGATGTGGAAAGTTTGGTGTGTAACTGATGGGGAAGGAGGTTGATGAAGTTCTCCAGGGGACATCAAGAATGAGGAAGCAGCAGCTAAAGTGGTCTGGATCCCTCTGAGACTTTCTTTTTACAAATTCAGTTGAAAACAAGCAAGTGAAATGCGACACTTGGAAGCACTTTGTTTGTAGGAGTCTTTCTGGTTTGAAATTACTTCATTTAAACATCTTTTGTCTATGAAACCTCCAAGGAAACTCATCTGCTTGTTTTCTCATCTGCATCTTCTACTGTCTGTGTGCTTTTTACACGAGAAAGAATGGAAGCATCTCAGGTACATTTATAGAGGCACCAATAAATGCAAGTTGAATTTTAAAATAGAGGCTGGTTGAGCAAGGCAGAGGTCAATGATCTGAAATAAGCCTGACCCCTTGGTCAAGACATTCTCTTTATTACAGCACTCATTGTTTCCTGAGGTCTTTTCCCCGTGGCTGTGCTTAATCTGAGTATGTACTGGCACTGTTTCTGCAATATATTTGGAGCACAAATAGCCTAAATTGGAAGCATTTGAAGAAATACTTCTTGGCTTTTTTTTTTTTTCTCTTTTTGCTGGTTTGTTTGGGGGTTTTTTTGTGTGCTTCTGAAAACAATTCTCAGGAGCATTGTTTGGTGTCTCATAGCAGGAAAACCTCTGGGCGTGCTGGGGAATGTGTGGAAGCAGGTTTCAAGAGCTTTTATTGTCACACCATGTTTCAGTTTTGTAGGGATAAATGTTTTCTAGAGTATGAACCTGGAGTCCCAGGTCTCCCTCCTTGAAATGTAAAACGGTGGTTTTAAAGTGGAGAGGTTTGCTTGTGTCACTCAGCCAGTAAGGGAGCGATCAGCTGTGTGGCAGCAGCACAAAGTGGGAACCGCTGTTGATCTCTTAGCGGTTGATGGCATTAGACAGGTAGGATTAGCACAGGACCTATGGCAGAGAGGAAAGGTAATGGCATGGCATGAGAAAAAAATGAGGGAGGAACAGACCTTTTAGGCAATTCTGCACTGGCAATTGACCTACAATTCAAGATAAGATCAGTGCCCTCTACCAGAATTTTTCACTGTACCTCCTGGGCTGTGTGCTGGGTAATTCCCATGGCCTTCAGCAGGTGAGTTGAATGCTGCTGAGTGTGGACAAGAGAGAAGCTTTGGAGTCCCCTGAAAATCATAGAATCAAGCAGGTTGGAAGAGACCTCCAAGATCATCCAGTCCAACCTATTGCCCAGCCCTAGCCAGTCAACTAGATCATGGCACTAAGTGCCCCATCCAGGCTTTTCTTGAACACCTTCAGGGACAGAGACTCCACCACCTCCCTGGGCAGCCCATTCCAATACAAATCGCTCTCTCTGCCAACAGCTTCCTCCTAACATCCAGCCTAGACCTCCCTTGGCACAACTTGAGACTGTGTCCCCTTGTTCTGTTGCTGGTAGCCTAGGAGAAGAGATCAACCCCACCTGGCTACAGCCTCCCTTCTGGTAGTTGTAGACAGCAATGAGGTCTGCCCTTAGCCTCCTCTTCTGCAGGCTGCACTCCATCAGCCTCTCCTCATAGGGCTGTGTTCCAGGCCTCTCATCACCTTTGTCACCCTTCTCATTGTCCTTCAGGGCAGTATTTTGGGGCTGTGGAGGAATGAAAAATGTGTTCCTCTCCTTGAATGCAGCATCCTGGATCTGCAGGGACAAATATCCCATGCACATGCATGTCTGGCTTTAGAAGACCCATTTCATTATGTGCTCAACTTGCATGTATTTCTTTCAGCTGAGCACTGAGCACATAGCTCAGGGAGGGTTGGACAGTGGCTTTATTGCTGCAACATGTGCTGCAGACAGCCCAGTTATTTCAAATGTGCCTCAGCCAGCATATTCAGACTCAATTAAGAACTTTTTTGGAAGATAAGAAGCATTTAGAGCTAGGGGCTGGCTCCAGCCTTAGTTATTTACATCGGCATGGGGGGATAAAATCTTTTATTAGTTTCACTGTTTACATATTTTGTCTCTCTATTCCAATATTGTGGTAAGAAGCAACCATATGTGTTCCTAGAAAGAGAGCTTAGTACAGCCTTTCATCAGGAGAGGATCTATTAATGTATTAACATTCAGGGTAATGAGCAAAACCAGCATGCACTGGAGAGGCTAACACATCTCTTTAGTCTGCGGGTTTCAAATGTTTGGGAAATGTTCTGCTCCTCCATCTTTCTAAAGCTGATTTTCTGCTGTTAATTTTAGAAAGATTAAGTCCATTTACAGAAGCAAACATAAGCAAGCAGTGAGAAAACCAGGAGGATGTGGGGAGTAACAGGCTCCCAGGCTGGAGAGTCCACTGCAGGAGCTGACCTGGTAGAGAAAGTCGTGGATGTGGCCTTACCTCTTTCCTTAACATTATGCAGAGTGGAGATGTGAAGCCCAAGCTCTTTGAGTTGGCATTTGCTGTGTAATTCCCTACCTCCACCTTTCTCTGGAAGGCCATGGAGAGCTTATGTCTGTGTCTGCAGATCGCTCTTGGGCTTTAGGGAAGATTGCTGAAAGACTTGGCACAGGAAAAGGGCAAATTCTGAAGAGCTGGAGAGTGGGAGAGATTGCTGGTTGAGCAGCTTGGTTGCCTCGAGGTCATTGCTAATTAGCTTCATCTTGCCTAAAGAAGTGAACATTACATTTTAATACTGCTATGAAAACCAATCATGCTGTCTCTCTTCTGCATCCCATGCTTCTGCCTGCTTTGCTGTGGCATCTGGAGCAAGCTGCACAGGGGAAGGGAGGAAAGCGCTCTAAAAGGATGTGGAAGGATGCTGAAGTGGTAGCAGAGCTCAGACGAGAGAGGCTGGAGCATGACAGCTGTTACTGGATCATGCAAAAAGCCTGCCAGCAAAAATGCATCAATTTGTGTGATATCCGGGTGTCTTCTCTTCTGTTTTCATAATTGCATACATGGTGTCTGCATTAATCTTCCCCCCGCCCTGCACCTCCAGCAAAAGGAGCTGACTGGCGGATGGCACACATCAGTGGGAGCACACCAGCAGGAGGAGACAAGCAGTCAGATGTGTGTCAGATGGGGAGGGCCAGGGCCCCAGGCAGATTCCTCCAAGGTTGCTTCAGCACGGTGCATTCACTCGATAGCAAAGCTCTCCTTTTCCCCGCGGGAAGAGGAGCATGTTCATCCGGACACGAGAACCAGCAGCGCTGTCTTGCCATGTTCTTCGGGAGCTTAGTGCCAAATGACAGCACAGGCGGCAACAGCCAAAGCTTTCAGCAGATGTGTTGTAGCCCAAAGGTCTGAGTGTCCCCTCGAGGGACACAGTGGAATTTCTTTTTCTCTTTCACTGAATACTGGAGTCTTCCTCTTTAATCACTCCTTAACTGCAGCCTCTGTTTCTTCAGCTGTGGGCTTGCTTTGTACGGTGAGTTCAGATAGAATAGAATAGAACCAATCAGGTTGGAAGAGACCTCCAAGATCATCCAGTCCAACCTAGCACCCAGCCCTATCGAGCCAATTAGACCATGGCACTAAGTGCCTCATCCAGTCTTTTCCTGAACACCCCCAGGGATGGTGACTCCACCACCTGCCTGGGCAGCCCATTCCAATGCCAATCACTCTCTCTGTGAAGAACTTCCTACTAACATCCAGCCTAGACTTCCCCCGGCACAACTTGAGACTGCGTCCCCTTGTCCTGTTGCTGGTTGCCTGGGAGAAGAGATCAACCCCACCTGGCTACAACCACCCTTCAGGTAGTTGTAGACAGCAATGAGGTCTGCCCTGAACCTCCTCTTCTGCAGGCTGCACATCTCCAGCTCCCTCAGCCTCTCCTCACAGGGTTTCTGTTCCAGGCCCCTCACCAGCTTCGTTGCCCTTCTCAAGAAGAGAGGAGTCCTGTGGCTCTTTCCTTCACACTGAGTTCGCCCATTTTGTGAAAGCAGAATGCACCCAACCTGCACAGGGCAGCTGACTCATTTCCTCACTCTGTCAGTCTTCAGGTTTTCCTGTCCATGGACTACCAGTCTAGTTGAGTAACTCCACAAATATAGCTACTGCTAGCCATCAACTCTATGCACGCAAAAGCCTTGAGGTTGAGGAAGAAATCATCATAGAATCATCAAACAGAATCATAGAATGCAAACAGAATCATAGAATGCAAACAGAATCATAGAATGCAAATAGAATCATAGAATGCAAATAGAATCATAGAATGCAAATAGAATCATAGAATCAACCAGATTGGAAGAGACCTCCAAGCTCATTCAGTCCAACCTCGCACCCAACCCTAGCCAGCCAACCAGGCCATGGCAATAAGTGCCTCATCCAGGCTTTGTTTGAACACTTCCAGGGACAGTGACTCTACCACCTCTCTGGGCAGCCCATTCCAATGTCAATCACTCTCTCTGGCAACAACTTCCTCCTAATGATGACCTTTTTTTAATCCTTGATGTCATCCACCCCAGTACAAATCTTGACTTGTGGCTGTAGATGCAGTCTGAGAGATGTTACTTCCCCACAGGGGTGGTTGTGAGCTTTCAAAGGTTAAAACTCATTCATGATGACGCGGGGAAAATGCTTTGCTTTTTCAGAATCAACTTTCCTTCTTTGACTTTCTGGGTAGTGACAGCTTGTGCTCACTTTGGTCCTGTTGACAGCGGTGCTGATGGCAGCGATTTCAGATGAAGAAAAAGGAAGATGTGAGCCAGCAGAAAAAGAGGCAAGAGCGCTGCAAAGCGCCTTCCTCAGCTCACGCGAAGGCTGCGAGGGCTGGTTATTGATGTTGAGACAGCAGCTAATGTTATTTCCAAAGACAGCACTTAAACTCCACTTGGGGAGATGGTATCTATAAGCAAGCCCCACAGTCCCATAGGAAATGGTAGTTATTGGCCACTTCTTCCTCCTCCCAGTCGAGCGGTGGCTTTGGTCTCCACAGTGATGCAGAGCACTGGCACTGTGCAGAGGTGACTAATATTTGCTACCGATTCCCTTGATGTAAGGCTTAAACCTGTGCTTTAGCCTGGGGTGCCAGACTGTGACAAACAGGAGCTAGGAGAAGGTAATGAATAAACATGGTGAGAATTTCAGCTGTAATCTGCTGTTGGGTCCATCTGTTACTCCTTCCCCCACAAGCCTTGCAAACTCAATGAGCCAGGAACAGGCATGCTCCATATACTGCTGCCCCATCCTTCAGCCACATATCTATGGTCTAATTGTCTGCTTGTCATTAAGTTCATCACTTACAGTCTCTTGAGCCATTCTTGTTCAATTCTTTAGCCTTCCACTCACTCTGCTTATGACAAGACTTGCAGAAGGATACCAAAAAGATGAGGAGGATAAATGTATCAATCACAGGCTGGTGCCTGCAGTATCACAGAGTAGCAGTTGCTCCAGTGAGACGTGGCATTGTCATCTGCTGTGACTCTTCCCAGCCTCTACCAGAATTTTTCACTGTACCTCCTGGGCTGTGTGCTGGGTAATTCCCATGGCCTTCAGCAGGTGGGCTGAATGCTGCTGAGTGTGGACAACTGACAGAGAAGCTTTGGAGTCCCTTGAAAATCAGGGAATCAGGCAGGTTAGAAGAAACCTCCGAGATCATCCCATCCAACCTATCGCCCAGCCCTAGCCAATCAACTAGACCATGGCACTAAGTGCCTCATCTTCTGTCTCTTTCAAAATGAGATGCCCAACTCCCAGATGAGAAGGTTCTTCTCCAGTTGGCAGCTGGTGGGTCCCAACATCTATGTGACCTATTTAGTGCCGTGATCTAGTTGACTGGAGAGGGCTGGGTGCTAGGTTGGACTGGATGGCCTTGGAGGTCTCTTCCAACCTGGTTGATTCTATGATTCTATGATTCTGTTTGCACCCTATTCATGTGCAGGCACTGATTCTATTTGCACCCTATGTCGTGTGCAGGCACTTCACTTGGGGTGAGTCTTGAGGTTTCCTGCTTATCTGCTCTAATTTATAGAAGGGAAATCAGAGGCCTCTTGCAGGAGCATGATGCAGAAGCAGAAGAATGGTGCATGGCTAGTGTGACTCAGTCAGTGGTGAAGGCTGCAGAAATATCTGCCTGTTGGTGAATGATGGTTTGCTCTGGGGAGCAGATGCCTATCTCCCAGGCAACGTGGCAGCTTCCAAGAAGTTGCCATCAGAGATCCCCCTGGTTGCGGCCATTGCCCATCAGTGCAGAGACCTGCAAACTTAGCTGCTCATGTTCTGTCATGAACCTCATGCTCACAACTGCAGTGCACAAGTGGAGTATCTCCCTGCTTTGGGAACCAGCCCATCTTAATTAAAGCCCACACAGATGATTTTTTTGCATTTCTCCTATAGATGCTTCCTTCTCATGTTCCAGAAATTCCATGTGCTTGGTTCTCTCCTATTCTGTGGCTTCCAGCAATCCTCTCTGCAAGGGTGATGTAGAGGAATGTGCCGAGCAACTTGGCTGGTTAAAGAGATGAATGCCCTGTCTAAATGAGGGACTCTTGTGCACTGGGTTCTTTGACAGTCCCTGGTATCTCCCTCAAGTTGTCTGTCTGCTTCCAGCCCTCCTAGGGAGGAGATCCAGGGCCTGGTTTGAGTTGCACCTACTTTTCTTTTTGTGCCAAACCACCCCCTTCAGTGGGCCAAGTGCAGAGCAGAAACTGCCTCTGGATGGCAGGGCTGGAGAGCTACGTGAGGCTGGGACTTGGCTGGGAAAACAGGACTTAAATAACACCCAGTCCCTAGTACTGCAGGCTGCAACTGCAGAGTCATTTCAGAGGATGTAACAGGAGATTTTTCTCTCCCTAATTTATGTCTCTCCTACATATGGCTTCTATGGAGTCACTAATGTTACAGACAGATGGGTTGGCGTTTTACTAGACAGAACACATGGGCTGGATGTTGTTAATGCTTGTTAGCTACTCGCTCTGCAGCTTGACCAGTCCAATATGGTCACCTCGCAGATGGCTGGAAAGCTGCAGCCTGGGTGCTGGATCAGTGCAGCTCTGCAGCACATGGTTGTGACAGCAGTTGGGTACCGTGCGTCTGGCTGCTGTCTCTGAAGGGCTTTGCTGTAGGTCAGAGAGACCTGTGGCTGGGGGGATCAGCAGGAAAGACACTGATTTGTAAAGATCCTGAGCCTTTGCTTGAAGTATGGGCTTTAAAACCTTAATTTCCTAGTTTGGAATTTTATAGGATGGGGTTGGAAGAATTCTGTGAGGCCTGTGCCTTGCTGTCATCTAGAGTCCTTCATGGTTGATTTTTATAAGCATATTTGGCTGGTGAACACTATTTAGCAGGCCTGAGTCCCATTAAAAAAGTTCTGATTTATGATCTCGAGCTCTGACTTACAGCCTGCTGCCAGAGCAAACATCCCATGCAATTTTCCTTCCTCTCTGATGTGAGCAGGCTGCTGTGATTTACTCTCACCAGCCTGGTATTCAGCTGAACTAGGGATCACCTCAGCAAATCTCCATCATCTGACTCTCCTTGGTAGCTGGTTTGGAGATCCCTGTCAGAATCCGTGGGTGCAAGGGGAGACGCTGTGGGTGAATCCCTCTCTGTTGCCACCTTCCTTCTTTGGCAGTGTTGATGCTGAATTCACAGCGTAATGAGCTTGGAGGTCTCTTCCAATCTGCTTGATCCTATGATTCTGTGAGGAGGCTGAATGCATCCTGCAGATGAGACAGGGAATTTTAGTTTCATCACCTGTCCTTTAAAACTCTCAAAGCACTTCTGGAAAATGCATGGATATTACTCCACACTGAGCAGTAGTTCTTCAAACCTATGATTCAAATTGGATACATTTGTCTCTGTCTGTCCTGAACTGTGGAGTAATGTTAATGCACCCTGATAATAGCTGTCACATTTTACCCCAGGGGTTGCTCCTCTGTGATAGGTGAAATCACAGCACTTCAAAGACCTGTCTTCCAGGATGAAAAGCTCTATAGGAATATTCAGATATAAAATAGTAATAGTGTGAATCAAAAACTATGCTTCCTTTATTTTAAGGTCTTTGATCTTATTTTTATGGCATCACATTTGACAGTCTAAAGGGCATTAACCTGTAGGAGAAACCTTTTGAGAGAAGATGCTGACTTGCCCTGCACTGTGCAGAGCACTGTCCTCCAGGATTAACACCAACCACTTTTCCCCATCGAGGAGGGGCTGCAGGCACTTCAGAACACAGCCCTGCTCTTTTTCACATGTTCTAGTTTTCAGGGGTGTGGGAGAACTCACACAGATCAAAACATGCAGCTGTAGGGAGAAACTCACTGCTGCGCGATGCACCCTGCTCCGCGTGTCTGCTGCTGAGCTGAGGCAGCATCCAGGACCTCATCACTCCTGTCACTCATGTGCATAGTGCCTGGGTCGTGTTTCTGATCGAGGTGGGAATACACAAGCTGACCTCCTGAGTGAAAGACTTGTGGGGTCGTGGTTCATCTCAATGTTGAATAATAAGAAAGAGAAAGGAAATGTTTGCTGTAAATCTCATTGCACGCAAAGCTGTTTCTCATTTATCCCACCCCAGCTTTCAATTTTCTTCTTGGCACTGCCAGGTGCTTTGCTTTTCTTTGCTCAGCAGCTAAAAGCAGCTTTTTCATTACATTTCCTGGAAGGCTCTTTACAGGCATCCATCCCTCTCTGCCTCATAAATTCACTTTATTTAGCAAGCTGGCGACACCGAGGTCAGGGGTCTTGGCTAGAAGCAATTATTACAAAGAAGTATTCTTCCTCTTTTTGGGTTACAAAGAGGATGTTAAAGGGGGAAATCTTTGCTGCAGACAAGGTGAAAGGTAGATGACTGATGAAGAGCTGCACATCCTGCACCTTGGGCAGGAATCATAGAGTCATAGAATCAACCAGGTTGGAAGAGACCTCCAAGATCACCCAGTCCAACCTAGCACCCAGCCCTGTCCAATCAACCAGACCATGGCACTAAGTGCCCCATCCAGGCTTTGCTTCAACACCTCCAGGGATGGCAACTCCACCACCTCCCTGGGCAGCCCATTCCAATGCCAATCACTCTCTCTGCCAACAACTTCCTCCTAACATCTAGCCTAGACCTGTCCTGGCACAACTTGACACTGTGTCCCCATCCTGTCAGGCCAGCTGAAACCCACTCATTACCACAAAAACAGAAGAAGGAAATCAGTAAACAGTTTGCTAAATAACCTCATAAACCCATCCCTAAGCACATCATGTGGTACAGTTTGGGTTTTGGGGGTTTTTTTTTGGTTGGGTTTGTTTTTTTCTTTAATGCTTCTCTAATTTTAAATGAACAGCCTCTAATTAAAGTGATTTAGTGACTACCTGGGGACCTGGTATTTGAGCAGCTCGTGATGCTTAGGAGAGATTGATTGGTGAGGCGTAACTCAATTGGGGGATATTGATAATGATATCATCACACAGGAGAGCCAAGCTGGAGCAATTAAACCTCCAAACCTCAGGTTTGGGTTGTTAGAACTTCAGCAGGCAGTTTCCACATCATGCACACACACACACATGCTTTCCCTTCAGTTTTTTGGCTGGCTCTGTGCTTGGTGGGCTGCCATGAGTGTATATGCCAGCCCCAAGTGACCCCTGAAGTGCTGCTTTATCAGGCCCAGGGGAAGGGTGCCAGCCCTTTTGGCATTGGTGCTTCCCCCCCTGCCAACATCTGCACGTGGGCAGGGCGGCCTTTGACATTTAGAAAAATCTCAGCATCTGAAGCAAGAGGCAGAAGCCAAAGGATTTTCTCAGTTAAAGGTCAGAGCCAGCAGCTCCTTAAGAGATATTTTCAGATAGGTTTGTGGGGCTATGACAGGGTTTGTGTGCGTTAATGGGTGCTGAGGCAGGCGGTAGCTGGGTGCCGCAGGGAAGACGGCAGAGGGAAGCAAGAGGCTGTCAGGACCACCAGTGTGCCCAAGGCTTTGGCAGAGGCCCTGTGGCAGAGTGCTGCAGAGGTTTCAGGAGGTGATCATAGAATTATAGAATCATAGACTCAATGAGTTTGGAAGAGACCTCCAAGCTCATCCAGTCCAACCTTGCACCCAGCCCTTTCCAGTCAACCAGACCATGGCACTAAGTTCCCTATCCAGGCTTTGCTTCAACACCTCCAGGGACAGTGACTCCACCACCTCCCTGGGCAGCCCATTCCAATGCCAATCACTCTCTCTGCCAACAACTTCCTCCTAACATCCAGCATAGACCTCCCCTGGCACAACTTGATACTGTGTCTCATTCTTCTGTTGCTGGTTGCCTGGGAGAAGCGACCAACCCCCACCTAGCTACAGTCTCCCTTCAGGTAGCTGTAGACAGCAATGAGGTCTGCCCTGAGCCTCCTCTTCTGCAGGCTGCACACCCTCAGCTCCCTCAGTCTCTCCTCAAAGGGCTGTGCTGCAGGCCCCTCACCAATTTTGTTGCCCTTCTCTAGACACGTTCCAGTGATCAGATGATGCAGCTGATGCTGAGGACTTCTGATGGGGGAGGATGTTGGGAAGGCAGGGGGACTGTGCCCAATGAACAGGAGACCTGAGTGACTGAAGTGATGAAGGCAAATTGCCAAAGGGATTGATCTGGTGGGGAGATGTGTGTAACCGTCGTTGGAGCAGACAGCACAGCAGGCTTCGTGATGGGTGGGGAACATGACAAAGACAAGTGGGGCAGAGAGAGATGAAGAGGAACACAACACAGGCCATAATGCCAGAGGAGCATGTGTGCCTGACTGGAGCAGGAAGAAGCTCTGTGCAGAGTCCTGGGTGTGAAGCTGTGGTGCCCCTTTCTCTGTCACACACAGGGCTGTTTGCTGTGTGTATTCAGTGTATTGCAGTTGTGCAGAGGGGCACAGCACAGACAGTGATATATGGAAGGAGCACAGCAGATGAGATGGTGCCTCCACGATACATTCTATGGGTAAATGTCACTGGGCAATGATTCACTTACTCCTTTTGACCCCTAATACATCTTATCCTTGAAAAGTCCCATCTACAGAACATGGCCAAGCAGCATCTACAGAGAAAAGTCTTGGACTGTGCCAAGGGGTAGAAAACCACTCTGGCAGCCCTGCCGAAGTCCTAGACTTCATCCTTCCTCGTGCCACAGAAGTTTGTGAACTGGGATTCCCAAGCTGAGACACAACCCCTTGTCTGCTGTGCCAGGCACAGAGCTTCACAATTGGTGATGTCAGCTTGACAAAACTCATTCAGGGTCTCCACCTCCAGCACTTGATGTGTGTGGTTTTTTGGAAGATGCAAGAGCTTATGTCCTTCATGGGTCCTCCTGGATCACATCTCCAAAGGCTGTGCTTTTCAGTGTTGAAATCAGTGTT
Source organism: Tricholaema leucomelas (assembly GCA_013400475.1). Classification (NCBI taxonomy): domain Eukaryota; kingdom Metazoa; phylum Chordata; class Aves; order Piciformes; family Lybiidae; genus Tricholaema lacrymosa; species Tricholaema leucomelas. Next base: position 111,916 of record WAAF01006467.1, on the reverse strand, counting down.
AGAACATCCCCACTTCAAGCTGAAGTCTCAAGTTGTATTGAATGCCAAAGCCTCTTCTCCCTTTTTCTGCATTTCATAGAATCATAGAATCAAGCAGGTTGGAAGAGACCTCCAAGATCATCCAGTCCAACCTAGCACCCAGCCCCATCCAATCAACTAGACCATCATGTCCATATTTTCTTTGGGGCCTGTAGCCACCCTCTTTTCAATCATTTTCCAGGGTCTGAAGATGTACAGGACATTGTATCTTAAGCTGAAACTGTAGTTTTCAAGAAGGATCCTTTCCATTACAGTCACAGTACATAGCAGTTTATAGCTGATGGCACTTTTGTAGCCAAAGTGAGGGCATCCATTGCTTTTAGCTACCAAAATATACCAGAGAGAAGAAGGAAAGGGCATACAAGAAACTAGAAAAAGGATTAATCTAATTCAGAGTGCACTTTGAAATCATATGGTAGCTTGTAAGTGGCCAAAGGAGATGATGCCACACTTCTGATGTAGTTACCTCTCAGCCAGTGGAACAAGCAGAGGAGCAGAATGCTAGAACTTGGCTTTCAGGGAGGGATTTTGTGCCACAGCAGCATGGGGGCAAAGACCCATCTCAGTGCAGTCAGAAACCCTCTGTATGTCATGTTGCAGCAACAGCAGCTGAGAAAGCTTCCTTTATGGCACTTGCATTGCAGCATTGCCAGCCTGGTCTGGCCAGCTGCAGGTCCATCCCCAGGCAGGGACATTAGAATCATAGAATCAGCCAGGTTGGAAGAAACCTCCAAGATCATCCAGGCCAACCTAGCACCCAGCCCTGTCCAGTCAACCAGACCATGACACTAAGTGCCTTATCCAGGCTTTGCTTGAACACCTCCAGGGACGGTGACTCCACCACCTCTCTGGGCAGCCCATTCCAATGCCAATCACTCTCTCTGCCAACAACTTCCTCCTAACATCCAGCCTAGACCTCCCCTGCCACAACTTGACACTCTGTCCCCTTCTTCTGTTGCTGCTTGCCTGGCAGAAGAGACCAACCCCACCTCGCTACAGCCTCCCTTCAGGTAGTTGTAGAGAGCAATGAGGTCTGCCCTGAGCCTCCTCTTCTCCAGGCTCAACAACCTCAGCTCCCTCAGCCTCTCCTCACAGGGCTGTGCTCCAGGCCTCAAGGCAAGGAAATGATCATAGAATCATATAATCATAGAATCAGTCAGGTTGGAAGAGACCTCCAGGTTAGGGAATGCCTGTTGCTCCTCAGCTTCTGTGTTGTCTACTCCATGCTGAAATGGTCCCTGTTGGAGAGCAGGACTCACTTTTCTACCACTCTGGTAGTTATTGGAGATACTTCTATAAGTATAGTTAAACTATAAAGCCTTGAGTAATTTACCAATTTCCAGGGCTAAGAGGGAGATTTCTGATGTTTCCTTCTGGCAGGCAGCAGCTGATCTTGATTCTCATGGGAAAAACCAATTGCACTAACATCTCCTTTCCCTGAGCAGATCCAGGAGCTGCTGCGAGCTCACATGGCCAGGTGGTAACTAGGTCTGTCTTTCTGTGTTTGACAAGATGGTGAACTCTGACTGCTGATCTGATTGCTCTGCAGAGAAAAACGGGGTGTCACCCTCCACATCTATGGCAGGAGGCACATTCCCCCCCCACCCCCCACCCCCAGCAGCAGAGCCGAGCCAGCAGTGCTGGGGGCAGTGATTGATTTCCATTGCTTTCCTAGAAAAGGTCCTGACAAGCTTTAAATCAGACTGAACTGGCAACCAAGCTGGAATCTTTCCTTTTGCAAGTATTTGAGGTCTGAATAAAACATTATGCAGACCTGAATCTCAGTAGTTTAGTCAGCCAGGAGGATTTTTTTCCCCATGAATTAGAAGAAACCAATATAGGGCTATGTAAAGGGTACCTGTGAGATGGTACTCTCACAGTACATGGCTTCAGCATCCTGGGCTGCTCTGTGCTCAGGGAAGCTGAGGATGTGGGAGGAGTATTTGTGTCTCTGGTGAAGTGGCTGGCTCATTCAGCCTGGTGGAGAAAGGGGAGTGAAGTGTGATGGTGGTCCCCAAAGTCTCCTCTTGCACTGACTCCTCTGTGCATCGCTGCAGGGCCCATGAGGGTACTCACAGGCTCAGATTCTCCTTTCATCATGTCTATTTGGTTTGACTCTGAATCTTGATGCTGCTTCTCTCAGGCTTCTATTTAAAGGCAACCACACACTATAGTGGTGTAGCTCTAAGATGTGTCAGTAGTGTTGGGTGCAGAGCAGTTAGAGCTGAGTTTGAATGTGCTCTGATCTCTTTTGCCCCATTCTCGTGTGTGGACTGTCTCTGGGGATCAGTGATACTTGTCCAGGTTCATCAGCTTCACATTTTCTTCCTAGATGGGCTGTGGTGGCTTTTGCCTTCATCTCAACTTGGAATTTCTGGGAATGCATCACTGGAGGGAGCAATGATTGCATTACAGGGAGAGTGATGTGAATGGTGTGTTGGAGGCAGGGAATTAATGTGGCCGAGTCAAGAATTTATAGAAAACAGAGTTATTTTATTTTCCCAAAAGCCTGCCCCCAAAACTAGATACAGAAATTAATTTAGTTTTAATTAGCAGGCTCAGTTGGTTGAGAAGATCTACAAGGATACCATAGGTAGATTTGACTATTGGAAGTCAGAAGTTGGAAAAGGCTTAAGCTATTAAATATAGCATCCCCCTTATTAATATAAGGCTGAGCCAAAGTTACTCACAGGTGAGTCAGGCTGGCTGAAAGGAAGGGTGGTCCAGATGCTTGTCCCTTAGCTGTCTTTCAGAAGCCTCCGAGGGTCGTTAAGGGCTATAAAGCCTGCATAAAGGGTGATTAAGGTGGAAGCAGCCCAAAGCAGAGAGAGCCCTGTCCCTCAGGAGCTTGTCTTTCGGAGCCTGATGCTCCGTGTGCAGAAGCTATCCAGGCAGGGGGGATTCCCTAAGGAGGGAATGAACTCTAAGGCAGGAACCCCAAGGCGGGAAGTCCCCCCAATATTTATACCCTTCCTAGACAAAGAGCTGAGTTACCACTTCCTAGGCGCGAAGACCACAGCCAATCCCCAGCCGATCCCAGCGCGGGCACTGCACGGGCACCCCTTGTGCGGGAAGGGTCCCTTGCTCCCCCCCTTCACACCTGCAGGGCAAGGCGGGGAACAGGTCTTTTTGTGCCTTCTCCTCTCCCATTCAAACCACAGAGGGAGAGGAATGTGGGGGTATACAGGACTCCAGAACAAACGGTTGCTACGTGGTGTCACGTGAAAGTCCTCAGGAGCATGGGTTGTGTCCAGGAGATTTTCTGTGAGGGTTGAGACATTTTTCTTTTTAATTTAAAAAATTAATGAATGAGCATAGCCTCCTCTTCTCCAGGCTGCACACCCCCAGCTCCCTCAGCCTCTCCTCACAGGGCTGTGCTCCAGGCCCCTCACCAACTTCATCACTTGAATTGAAGAGCCCAGAACTGGACACAAAAAAAGTCCTACACGGGTGTGCAGATTCTCAGATCAAAGAACTGTCTGCCAGCTCCTGTTTCCCTTCACTGTTTGGGTTTCATGTGTGGTCAGAGCAGCTCAGGAGCTGAAGAGCCTCAAGCATGAACAGTCAGGGAGTAGGTTCAGTTTGGGCAGGACCCCATTGTGCTGATCTCAGGAGCATCCCCTCCAGGTTCTCTCCTCCATCTCACTCCCGCACACCTTCCGCATCCCCATCCTGTGTCGTGATCCCTTGCTCGCTCCCACACAACCCACCCCAGCACTTCCCTCGCTGCCTTCACCAGGCAGGGTGCAAGCTGACATTGGAAAAGAAGTGCTGTGAATTAATGGGAACATATTGCTATTATTTCACACAATCACTGCATTTGTAAAGCACATACCTCAAAGGTGGTCCTGCTGTTGAGCTCAAAGCAACAAATCTATCTCTGCATCCCAGTCTATACCATGTTATGAACAGATGGGTGAAGAAAAAAGGGCAATGAAAGTAAATAATAAGAAAGGTAACAGCTTAGGCAATTTAAAAACACTCATGGAGGGGGGGAGGGAAATCTATATTTGTTTAAAAGCAATGTGAGGTGGAATGAAATGAACTGCAAGTGCATCCACCCTCAGAGTGAGCCTGGAAGCACCTCCTGGCAGAGGAAGAGCTGCCCTTTTTTCCAAGTGGCTGCCTTCTCACCTTGTTCCAGGATCATAAGAAACCTGGGTGAGGTGTCCAGAGTTTGGGAGCTTTTGGGGTTCTTTGGATTTTTTTGAGTTCCTGAGGAGGTGAAGGCTACAGAGGAGAGGACATTGCCCCCCATAACCATCCAACAACAAAGGGAAATCACAGCCCCATTAAACTGAGTGGGAAGTAACAGTCTTCTTAAAAGCACGTCACAGGATGTCAGGGGTTGGAAGGGACCCAGGGAGATCATCGAGTCCAAGCTCCCTGCCAAAGCAGGACCATAAAATCTAACACAGATCACAGAGGAACACATCCAGACAGGCCGTGACTGTCTCCAGAGAAACCAGAGAAGGAGACTCCACAACCTCTCTGGGGAGCCTGTGCCAGTGCTCTGTGACCCTTACAGTAAAGAAGTTCCCCCTTGTGTTGAGGCAGAACCTCTTTTGCTGCAACTTACACCCATTGCTCCTTGTCCTATCCCAGGAAGCAGTGAGCAGAGCCTGTCCCCCACCTCCTGACAGCCTTCAGATACTTATAAACATTTATCAAATCCCCTCTAAGTCTTCTCCAGACTAAACAGCCCCAGGTCCCTCAGCCTCTCTTCATAAGCCATGTCCTCCAGTCCCCTCATCATCGTAGTAGCCCTCCGCTGGACCCTCTCCAGCAGATCCCTGGTCCCTTTTCAACTGGGGAGCCCAAAACTGAACACAGTATTCAAGATGAGGTCTCACCAGGGCAGAGTAGAGGGGAAGGAGAACCTCCCTTGATCTACTGGACACACTCTTCCCAATACACCCCAGGATCCCATTGGCCTTCTTGGCCACAAGGGCACATTGCTGTGCCATGGGTAACTTGTTATCCACCAGGACTCCCATCTTTCTCTGGACATAATCCTTCTGCCTCTGCTGAAGGAGGAAACTTCGCTTATGAAGAAAAGTAGACAGAAATTCCCATTAATCTCACCCCCATAAAAAGAGGAACTATTCAAAGGTAGCATTCACCAGCGAGCTCAAAGCAGAGGGCAGATCTAAAACATTTATGTTGTGCCATCTCTGAGATCATAAACCACAAGCAAATGGTCTGGCACTGGATGCTAAGTTTCTTAAGGAACTTACTTTAATTAATGAAACTAGTAAACCAATTAATGGATTTACTTCTAAATTCTTAGGAAATTAATTCTGTGCCCAGAGAGTGTTTTAAATCTGCACAGGAAGCAAATGTGTGTTTCATACAGAGCTTGAACTCCTGGTTTAGATGCATCCAGTTCAGCACTGGCTCTGGAGACACAACCAATGTGTTCATACTATTTGGACCTTCCTATGAAACCAGCCCTTCCCATCAGCAGAACCCAGCAGGGACCTGAGGGTGCTGGTGGATGAGAAGCTCAACATGAGCCAGCAGTGTGCACTTGCAGCCCGGAGGGACAAACAGGGCTGCAGCAGGAGAAGTGTGTCCAGCACTTTACTCTGTTCTGTGGAGACCCCACCTGGAGTACTGCATCCAGTTCTGGAGCCACTATGGCAAGAGGGATGTGGAGATGCTGGAGTGTGTCCAGAGAAGGGCCACGAGGATGGTCATAGGGCTGGAGCAGCTCTGCTGTGAGCACAGACTGAAAGAGTTGGGGCTGTGCAGTCTG